>OX375883.1:100499247-100932247 GCA_947359465.1 Metellina segmentata
ACTTCGTTTCTGCTTCAAACCCGAAATATTTTTTATTTCCAAATAGCAGAACAAAAATCTGTTGGTGATAATTTTCAGTATACATGTACCATCTTCATGTCATACTTTTCAGTATTATGCAGTACTTCTTTCAAATTATAACGAATACAAGTGAAGTAAAATTGAAAAATATTCATTTATAAATGTGTCGAATAATTTGCATACTCACTTGAATACTTTTCCTGAATTTTGTCGTCCTGAGAATCGCTTTACCTTTGCTGCAAGAAAATTTCCTAACTTTCTAGTCGTAAAATTGTACTTTTATGTAAATTGATTGTATTAGAATTTCAATCGAAAACTTATCAAAGTATTCAAAATGAATTTCGATCAGGAGGATTCGGATCCAGATGATTTGATTGCATCGCATGTTCAAGCAACAACATCATTTGGTGATCAGAATTCATCAACACCAGAAGTAAGCAAGACCGAAACAGTTGGTGCAACAGTGAATTGGATTCGGGCTGGAAATATGGATAAAAGGGCCAAAAAAGCGATAGGTTCGAAGATGGACAAGGTTTCTGTTGGAGATACATTTTCTACAGATCGACCCCTTTATCTGGAATTACACCATTCGTCGCCAAACCGGATGTTTAAGGCCTTCGGTGGTAAACACTACAAAGACACTCAATTTGAGAAAAGATTTTTAGAGCACGAAATGGAACCTGAAGTAGCAACTCCGGATATAGCAAGAGGTCGAAGACGAACGCCTGATGCACAGAGCTCAGCTAGGACCATGCGTCCTTCTGATTACATAGGACATCAAGATCGAAGAGAAGGGAAAGAATTTTCTGACCTTGACAGTGAAAATCTAGCAAGTCGTTGCCTTTCTTCGGCAGAAATCTCTTCAAATTCTTATCGTTCCGAAAGTGTGCAGAAAAACAAAAGCCTTCTTGCTGATTCAGTGATAAGACCATCTGTACCCGTGCAAAGTGGAAAACTCAATCCACGAAAAAACCGCAAATCACAGCATCCGAATACACACAACGAAGAGAAAATGTTTAAAAGGGAATTTTCAAATTTGAACAAAAAGGGACGAACGGTAAGTGGACAAAGCCCTTTTTCAACTCGGCACTGCAGAGAAACCGTTCAACAACACCTACAGCCGTCAAAAGAGACAAAATCAAAAGCAGATCCTAGGAATAGTGCATTAAGAGGGAAAAAGCGCACTGAAAATTCAGCGTCAAAAATTTATCCATGCGACCAGTGTGGGGGGGGAAAAGGTTTTAAAGAGAAAAGTCAACTTAACCGTCATCAAGGCCACCACTGTGGTATTAAGTTGCATGAGTGCAAAATTTGCTGCAAAGGGTTTTCAAAGACCTCAAATTTAGAAAGGCACATGCGAGTGCATAGTGGCAAGAAGCCGTTTGAGTGCAAAGTGTGCAAAAAAACCTTTTCGCAGAAGTGCAGCTTAACAGAACACATACGCATCCATTCAGGTGAGAAACCTTTTACTTGTGAGATTTGTAACAGAGGCTTCTCGATCCTTGGGAACTTGCGTATACACAGACGAACACACACAAAAGAGAAGCCGTATGAGTGTGAAGTATGCATGGAAAGGTTCTCACATGCCTCCACTTTGCGGACACATAGTCGTGTGCACACTGGTGACAAACCGTATGAGTGTGAAGTATGCATGAAAACATTTTCACAAGCTGCCACCTTGCGGATACATAGACGTGTGCACACTGGTGACAAACCTTATGAGTGTGAAGTTTGCATGAAAAGGTTCTCAGAAGCCTCCACCTTGCGGACACATAGTCGTGTGCACACTGGTGACAAACCTTATGAGTGTGAAGTATGCATGAAAACATTTTCACAAGCTGCCACCTTGCGGATACATAGACGTGTGCACACTGGTGAAAAACCTTATGAATGTGAAGTATGCATGAAAAGGTTCTCACAAGCCTCCACCTTGCGGACACATAGTCGTGTGCACACTGGTGACAAACCTTATGAGTGTGAAGTTTGCATGAAAAGGTTCTCAGAAGCCTCCACCTTGCGGACACATAGTCGTGTGCACACTGGTGACAAACCTTATGAGTGTGATATCTGCAAGAAAACATTTTCGATGAAGGGTAATTTGACAAAACACAAACGGGTCCATTCAGGTGAGAAACCTTTTAATTGTGAAATTTGTGATAGAGCCTTTTCGGATCTTTCGGTTTTACATGTACACAGACGCACACACACTGTAGAAAAACCGTATTTGTGTGAAATATGCGGGAAAAGGTTTTCACAAAATCATAACTTAAATACACATAGACGTCGGCATCAAAACGGAGAATAATTAAAAGTGAAAAGCACTAGAAAACAGATTTGTGGGAAGTGTACTTGCAACAACATAAAATGACATATTAACGTCTTCCAAATTTTAAAAGGGACGCAGTAAGAAAGTTCGCTTTTTCATGTTATTTGTAATCCGTTTTAAAATATTTAAAAGAATAAATGTGTTCACTTGT
The DNA here is from genome assembly GCA_947359465.1 of Metellina segmentata. Lineage (NCBI taxonomy): Eukaryota > Metazoa > Arthropoda > Arachnida > Araneae > Tetragnathidae > Metellina > Metellina segmentata. The sequence continues at coordinate 100,501,746 of OX375883.1, forward strand.
TTCTAAATCTCCCTTGTAACCCCTAAATGTTTTTAAAATCTATTCGGTTCTGTGTATTTTATTTATATGTATAAAACAGATTTATGTATGAAAAATTGACGTAAACAAACTTTTAAAAATGAATGCAATAAATTAAAACCTAAATAAATGTCTTGTAATTTATTTGTGTTTTGTAATTTATGTGCACTGTTATAACCACATTAATTATATGCACTTGTTTGAATTATAGTTGTGTTTGCAGTGAATTATAGTGTTGGACAGTAGAATGTAATGTTTAGAGGTATGTTTTTGTACCAAGATATTTTAAGATTAAACCGTTCGAAATTTTCTTAGTTTTATTGATCCTTCGATACTTTTTAGTGTTTGTCCTCCATATCTGAAAGACATTTAAAATTTAATTTCTTAATTTTCATTTTCTGATCGTTTGTAATCGAAGGCCCGAAATACACTCATCCCAATATGCCTTATTTAAATTAGGAATAATCATTGTGTTGATAGGAGCGCTGTAAAAAGTAAAATATTTTTTTATTCTTGATTATATTCTGTGCACACATAGAGTGGTTTTCATTTAAGCACGATTACAAAAGTTATTATTGACTGTTCTATGAAAATTCTACAAATATAGCTTATCAACTACAATAGTGCTAAATTACATTGTAGCACGTTAAATCGTCGTGATCTGAAATGTCCTTACGCTGGAGTGATATAAAGTTTGGGGGTTGGGGTCCCGATTCAAGCGTGACCTCGTCACCTTACAGTGGTTCAAAATTAACAAGTATTTTCCTCGGATCTTTCCCTTCTTTATGAACTCGGACCGTTGACAATTGCGAGTTGTTTACTGCAGCTGATGTTCATTAAATATCTACCAATCGATGAAAAGATCTAATAATTCTGTACCACGGTTAGATGACGAGGAAGAATAACGGATTTACAAAATGGAATGTGACGAATTAGAATCCAACCATACACCGTTGTGTAGAGGGGGTCTGGTGCACATTAAATCTGACGGCCTTAAATGTCATCACGTTGGGTTGGTGTGGAAGTTTGGAGAGTGGGGTTCCAGCTCAGGTGTTGCTTCGTCATCTGACCATGGTTCAAAATTACGAAGTGTTGTCCTCGAATCTTTCCCTTAATGGACTGATTCTGGACCGTCGTCAATAGCCCGTTGTGTTGCTCTAGTACGATGTTAATGAAGAATTACCAATTATAACTCGTATGTTTGACTTTGTTAAAATTATATTTTCTTTGCAAAGTTTTGTAATGTTAACAGCGTTGTTTATGGAAGATATTTATTTAACTATACACTTCACGTGTCATGTCTGTGTTTATATCTGGCAAACTTCGAGTTGTAGACGGCGCAGGTTCGATTCCTGTCGGGTTCATCATCCCTGGTAATATTCTCTCCTCCGTATCAAAGAAACATTTTTTATGTGTTTCTCATGAACTGGATATTGTGTACCTTGTGCCTGTCCCACCATGGCCAAACATGACCATTTTGCCATAAAGACGTCAAACCAACCAACCAGGACTATCGCCAATAGCCGTTGATATTGCTCCAGTTTGACGTCAATTAACTACTTACCTACTTGAAAGTGCGAGTGAAATATTCCTTCTGTATTGTGGTGCAACGTTACGTGGTGTTGTCCTCGGATCTTTCCCTTGGGGTATTGGTCCCGGACCATCGTCAGTAGCCCGCTGTGTTGCTCCAGTGCGACGTTAATTAAAATACCTATCTACCTACACTTCTGTATTACTTTTCAAAGAAAACAAGTGATGGTAATGGTAATTTTAGTTAACGTCGTACAAGAGCAACACAACGGGCTATTGACGACGGTCCGGGATCAATCCCTTAAGGGAAAGTTTCGAGGACAACACCTTGTAATTTTGAACCACGGTCAGATGACGAAGCAACACCTGAGCTGGCACCCCACTCTCCAAACTTCCACACCAACCTAACGTGAGGTCTTTCGAGCACGACAGATTTAAAGTGCACCAGCCGCCTCTACACCATACGTTTACAAGCATCCATGCCCGAACTCGGATTCGAACCAGGAACCTTCCGATCTAGGAGCTAACACCTTAACCACTAAACCGGTTGGTTGACAAACAAGACAGATTTAGCTTTTGTAGCGTCGGTCTATGGTTATAATTGAACCCGTTACTCTTTCTTTTCATTTGATCTTGATAAAAAAAATAACGAGTGTTGTCCTCGGTTGGTAGGTATGCAATTAACATCAAACTGCAGCAAAACAACTCGTACTGGCGACGGTCAGGCATTACCCCTTAGGGATAAATCCGAGGACAATACGAAGTAAATTTGTACCAGGGTCAGATGAATGTCATACCTGAGATTGCACCCAAATCTCCAAACTCTCAATTACCCGAGCATGAGGATATTTCAGGCCACGGCAAATTTAACGTGCTTCCTTGGAAACTATGAGTATTGGGGTAATGAGCTATATTTGAGAATTTTTATAGTACAGAGGGTATAGGACTTTTGTATGCCTCCTGGACTGAAACCAATTAGCAATACGAATATAATCAAGTACTATAAAAAATACTTTACTTTCACATTTTTATTACACGGTTGCTATTACAAATATCAATATTAAAAACTGAAGTCAGGATTTGGGAATTAGTACCTTACGGACCTTTACTCACAAGCGATCAGATATTGGAAATTAGGAAATTAAATTTGAAATGTATTAAAAGCATCGAATGAAAACTCAAATTATTGGAGATTAAGATTAATATTGTTGAATTGAGAGAGAAACAGGCATGAATGGGACAAGTTGTTAGTAAAAAATTCCCCATCCCCTTATAATAAGGCTGAATCAGATAGAAAATTTTGGTTTTTCATTGCACAAACATCCGCCAGTGGTAAAAATTAAGTTGCCACCCCCTGAATGGTGTAAAGAGAGATTTCAGTACATCTTTTTCAAAGATGATTCTAAAAACAGCTCGTACAGTTTTTCGTCGACCGGCTGGAACAGCCGTCGAATGCAAAAAGAATAGAGAACAATGAACAAAGCTAACATGTGTCGGGGTATTGTTAGTTGAAATGACTGTTTCAGCACTGTGTTCTATAGAAAAAATTATTCCTTTTTCGTAAAATCGGTTCAAAGGTATTGTTATTGATGAATAATAATATGAGATAACTTTGTTGACGGTTGCTCCCATTCTTGTTCCATTAATACTATCCCCAACAATAGATTTCCTTCTTTTGCAATTCAAAAGAATTCCATTGTTCGTAGACACTAGAATTGTTCCATTGTTTTCCATTATTGTTCACTCAACTGTTACCCAATTTTTTTTTTTCAAATGCATTTTTTCTTAAGGCATTCTATCGAGTATAAACGGTATTTTAATTGTTGTTGAACAACAAATCAAGATATGTGTTCTTTATGTCGTTCTAATTGATAGCGTGTATCCCCGTCATGAACAGGAATTGAACTCGGAGTACGAATTCACACGTACTTGTAGGTTACGTTTACGACACAATTTTAAGATTTCGTGATTTTGTTTGAATTTCAAACTTTTGTAAATGCTCCTCTTTTATATATGTTTAATTTTAACGTTTTTCGTATCTCACCCTACTGCTTTAAAATCTTCCTCGCTTCTTATATGATGTTTCCTGTCAAACGTCTAACAACAGCCATATCATGGCGAACACAGCGGTTCTCTTTTGATCAAGGAAGTTAAGCACCATCGGGCGTTGTCATTACTTGGCAGAGTGACCACCTGGGAATCCAACGAACTGTTGGAGCCCCTTAATGCTTTTATTTTTGTTAAGAAGAAATAGGTGTGTTTTTCCACATTTCGGGTTATGCATAGATGAATCTATTTAAAAAATATATAATTGAAAGGAAAAAGTAAAGAGGAATTAAAAATAGATAAATGGAATATTGTTGAATTGAAATAGGCATGAATGGGACAAGTTGTTAGTAAAAAATTCCCCATCCCCTTATAATAAGGCTGAATCAGATAGAAAATTTTGGTTTTCCACTGCACAAACATCCGTCAGTGGTAAAAATTAAGTTGCCACCCCCTGAATGGTGTAAAGAGAGATTTCAGTACATCTTTTTCAAAGATGATATTCTAAAAGCAGCTCGTAAAGTTTTTCGTCGACCGGCCGGAACAGCCGTCGAATGCAAAAAGAATAGAGAACAATGAACAAAGCTAACATGTGTCGGGGTATTGTTAGTTGAAATGACTGTTTCAGCACTGTGTTATGTATAAAAAAATTATTCCTCTTTCGTAAAATAGGTTCAAACGTATTGTTATTGATGAAGAATAAGATAAGATAACATTATTGTCGGTTGCTCCCATTCTTGTTCCATTAAGTATACCAGAAAGCCTCGGTGTCGTCCTACCATTGTCGGAGCACCTTCATTAGAAACGGAGAGGATATTACTCAAGGGTATAGATTTCTAATCGACAAATCTTTTTAATTCATTGAATATTGCTACACATTTCGTATCAGTTTCTAAACATTTGATAAATAACAATATTCTTAGAATTTTTTTTCGGTTTCAAATCTCACATAAGCTAAAAGTAAAGCTTCGTTCTTCTGCAAAGTCGCCACACAAGCTGTATAGAGTATTCAGGTGTTTTTAAGTACACACATAAAGAATATTCTACGCACTGAGGCATTTCGTCACTCCTTCTTTGAATTGTATTATTAGTGTGATATTCTTACAACACCGAAAGCTGGTTTATACAGCACGGTGTGACTTTTCGGACTTCAGTAAAAAAATGTTATAAGAAATATTATAAGAAGAACGCAGTCCATCGTTGTCTCGCTCAGATGTTGTCGCTAAGAGTTGTCGTAATGACGGTGTTTTCCAATATTATTATTTGACTATTTGAAAAATGTAAAATATTTATCTTTTTTTGTCGCTATGGACTATTATCAATTGTTACTTAAGCGTAGAAAGTTTCATTGATTCGTTTGACAAAGTTTTATAGCATAGAAGGCATATAGGTAAAGTAATATTTCCTCATAACGGAATAAATCCACATTTTAAATATTCAACAATTATCAGCATTTTTTCTTCGTCTCACATCATACTGTTATCAGTAAAAAAGACACAAATTTAAGACATAAGAAAATAAAAAAAATTATTTCTTTTCTCAGGACGTAATAATCCTTACTAATTTATTTATTATTAGTTATTTTAACTTATATAATAATGAATACGGGTCACAATTATTTTATGTTTATTAAACCTTTCGCGGATCCCCCGAAGTTGATCATACACCCCAAATTAATTTTATTTTGACACCTGTGATAAAAAGGAAAAACAAAATTCATTCATATACAATAGTTTGTAGATCCTCCACGAAAGATGATTACAACCTAAACCTTCCACGGCATACTTTCCACAAGTTCTTGTATGACGGCTGGTGGTATTTTATTCCACTCGGCTTGGAAAAGACTTTTCCTTCGCCGATTTTGGACGGTTGTTGCACCTTTTAATTCGGCGATCTAACTCATCCCAGATGTTCTCGATAGGGTACACTCTGAACTCTGGTTAACCCCATTGTCACCATTCCAATCCAAGCTGACAGCAAGCGTTATCGTCCTGGAAGCAACATAGGTCCAACCCGTAAAACTGCCACAACGTACGAAGCACATTGTCCTCTAAAAAAGTTCAGTATGCATCGGAATTAAGCTTACCATGAATTTCGTCCAAGGGTCACTGTCCATATTAGAAGAAAAAACACCAGTCCATAATTCCACCTCCGCCGAACTTTACTGTTGGCACAATACATTCGGGCAGAAGACCCTGCTAACCGGACGGTAGAGGGTGAACCTTGATTCGTCGCTATAGTGAACCCGTTTCCATTGATCTACGGTCCACTTTCGACGTGGTTTGCATCACATTTACCGAGCAGCGCGTTCGGACTTTGTAAATCAAACGCTTATGGGCTGCAGCTGGTCCTCGAAAACCAAGCAGATATGTTTCTTTACGAATAGTAGTCGAAACAACACTCCTGGTTGTTTGTTGAAATTCCTGGATAGGTGTGCCAACGGTTGGGTGAGTTTCTTCTGAATTTCTCTGGACAGCGCCTTCGATATCTATCTTCCCGTTTCGTGGATATGCCGACTCGGGACACATTCCTACAATCACCGCTCACCTTCCACTTCTGAATCACATAGGCCACTGCTGATTTTCGGTAATTCAGCTTGCTAGATATGTCCCTTAAGGATCGGCCATTTCTGTGATACCCGACGATTACACCTTTCTTGAAATCAGATAACTCTGCACTTCGTGGCATCTGGCATGCGACTAATGACGATGGTGTTTCTCACACGGTATTTTTCGGTGACGCATATCAGGACCGCAGATATTGTAATTTGCATGGGTGTCCAAATACTTATTGGTAGATAGTATATAAAGAAAAGAAAAAGCAAACCTTGATTTCATACGCACTACTTAGGACTTGTAATGTTACATGAAAATTACTACTCAATGTCAAACAAAAATGTACTATATAGTTCAACGTCAAACAAATATTTCCTTGACAAACAGACAAAGTAAGGTAGTTGCATCACCGTCGCACTGGAATGACACAGCGGGCTATTGGCGACGATCCGATATAAGTCCCAAATGAAAAGACTGAAAGATACATCGACATTTTAAACCATATCAGATGGAAATCTCAACAACTGAATTCATACCCTACTCTCCAGAATTCCTTACCACAGCAGCAAGATTACATTTGCCGCCATGACAATTTTAACGTGTAACAACTTACACGTACACGAAGGTCTTTGGTAAAATTTTGAACTCGTGAATCTCCGTTGCAACCATCCTGGCAATTTGGATAGGCCCACAACCAAAATAAAAAAGGACAAAAAAATAACCCAGTATAGAACTTGACTGGAATCAAACCTGTGTAAAGCCTATAACTCCCAGGTATCTGGCAAAGTGAGAAAAATCACAGATACAGGGTTCTTCGATGGATAGGTAGTTCATTTACGTGAAACAGTAGAAACACAAGGTGCTATGGTGAGATTCCAAGATCCAATTACCAAAGTAAAAGATCCGATAAAAACACCTCATAATTTTAATCCACGGTCAGATGACGAGGTCAAGCAAATTCACAAGTTTGAACGAATTCTACTCTGTGCTTTCAACATATCGATCCAACTATGTTTTTTGACGTGATCAGAGAGTTAATGAAACTTTCAAAATTTCGAGTAAAATAAAGCGATCATTTAAATACGTTTATTATTTAATACGCTCTAACTTTTGATCGTAGATTGGACGAAGTTTGTATACTTCGTTTCTGCTTCAAACCCGAAATATTTTTTATTTCCAAATAGCAGAACAAAAATCTGTTGGTGATAATTTTCAGTATACATGTACCATCTTCATGTCATACTTTTCAGTATTATGCAGTACTTCTTTCAAATTATAACGAATACAAGTGAAGTAAAATTGAAAAATATTCATTTATAAATGTGTCGAATAATTTGCATACTCACTTGAATACTTTTCCTGAATTTTGTCGTCCTGAGAATCGCTTTACCTTTGCTGCAAGAAAATTTCCTAACTTTCTAGTCGTAAAATTGTACTTTTATGTAAATTGATTGTATTAGAATTTCAATCGAAAACTTATCAAAGTATTCAAAATGAATTTCGATCAGGAGGATTCGGATCCAGATGATTTGATTGCATCGCATGTTCAAGCAACAACATCATTTGGTGATCAGAATTCATCAACACCAGAAGTAAGCAAGACCGAAACAGTTGGTGCAACAGTGAATTGGATTCGGGCTGGAAATATGGATAAAAGGGCCAAAAAAGCGATAGGTTCGAAGATGGACAAGGTTTCTGTTGGAGATACATTTTCTACAGATCGACCCCTTTATCTGGAATTACACCATTCGTCGCCAAACCGGATGTTTAAGGCCTTCGGTGGTGAACACTACAAACACACTCAATTTGAGAAAAGATTTTTAGAGCACGTAATGGAACCTGAAGTAGCAACTCCGGATATAGCAAGAGGTCGAAGACGAACGCCTGATGCACAGTGCACAGTTAGAACAATGCGTCCTTCTGATTACATAGGAAATCACGATCGAAGAGAAGGGAAAGAATTTTCTGACCTTGACAGTGAAAATCTAGCAAGTCGTTGCCTTTCTTCGGCAGAAATCTCTTCAAATTCTCATCGTTCCGAAAGTGTGCAGAAAAACAAAAGCCTTCTTGGTGATTCAGTGATAAGACCATCTGTACCCGTGCAAAGTGGAAAACTCAATCCACGAAAAAACCGCAAATCACAGCATCCGAATACACACAACGAAGAGAAAATGTTTAAAAGGGAATTTTCAAATTTGAACAAAAAGGGACGAACGGTAAGTGGACAAAGCCCTTTTTCAACTCGGCACTGCAGAGAAACCGTTCAACAACACCTACAGCCGTCAAAAGAGACAAAATCAAAAGCAGATCCTAGGAATAGTGCATTAAGAGGGAAAAAGCGCACTGAAAATTTAGCGGCAAAAATTAATTCATGCGACCAGTGTGGGGGGAAGAGGTTTTAAAGAGAAAAGTCAACTTAACCGTCATAAAAGACACCACTCTGAGATTAAGTTACATGAGTGCAAAATTTGCTGCAAAGGATTTTCAAATACCTCTAATTTAGAAAGGCATATGCGAGTGCATAGTGGCAAGAAGCCGTTTGAGTGCCAAGTCTGCAAAAAAACATTTGCGCGAAAGGACAGCTTAACAGTCCACATACGCATCCATTCAAATGAGAAACCTTTTACTTGTGAGATTTGTAACAGAGTCTTCTCGATCCTTGGGAACTTGCATAGACACGGACGAACACACACGAAAGAGAAGACGTATGAGTGTGAAGTATGCATGAAAAGGTTCTCAGAAGCCTTCACCTTGCGGACACATAGTCGTGTGCACACGGGTGACAAACCTTATGAGTGTGAAGTATGCTTAAAAAGGTTCTCAGAAGCCTCCACCTTGCGGACTCATAGTCGTGTGCACACTGGTGACAAAGCTTATGAGTGTGATATCTGCAAGAAAACATTTTGGACGAAGGATCATTTGACAAGGCACAAACGGGTCCATTCAGGTGAGAAACCTTTTAATTGTGAAATTTGTAATAGATCCTTTTCGGATCCTTCGACTTTACATGTACACAGACGTACGCACACTGTAGAAAAACCGTATATGTGTGAAGTATGCGGGAAAAGGTTTTCACATAATCATAACTTAAATACACATAGACGTAGGCATCATAACGGAGAATAATTAAAAGTGAAAAGCACTAAAAAACAGAGTTGTAGGAAGTGTACTTGCAACAACATAATAGGACATATTAACGTTTTCCAAATTTTAGAAGGGACACTGTAAGAAAATGAGCTTTTTCATGTTATTTGTAATCTGTTTTAAAATATTTAAAAGAATAAATGTGTTTACTTGTTTCTAAATCTCGCTTGTAACCCCTAAATGTTTTTAAAACCTATTTTTTTTTATTTATTTATATGTATAAAACAGATTTATGTATTAAAAATTGACTTTAACAAACTTTTAAGAATTAATGCAATAAATAAAAACCTAAATAAATGTCTTGTAATTTATGTGCACTGTTATAACCACATTAATTATATGCACTTGTTTGCATTATAGTTGTGTTTGCAGTGAATTATAGTGTTGGACAGTAGAAGGCAATGTTTAGAAGTATGTTTTTGTACCAAGATATTTTTAGATTAAACCGTTTGAAATTTTCTTAGTTTTATTGATCCTTCGATACTTTTAGTGTTTGTTCTCCATATCTCAAGGACATTTAAAATTTAATTACTTAATTTCCATTTTCTGATCGTTTGTGATCGAAGGTCAAAAAGACCATCCCTATAAGCCTTACTTCAATTTGGAATAATCACTGTGTTGATAAGAGCCCTGTAAAAAGTAAAATATTTTTTTATACTTGATTATATGATGTGCACACACAAAAATTGGTTTTCATCTAAGCATCCTTACAAAAGTTATTATCGACTGTTCTATGAAAATTCTGCAAATATAGCTCATGAACCGCAATAGTGATAAATTACATTGTAGCACGTTAAATCCGTCGTGATCTGAAATATCCTTAGGCTGGAGTGATAGAAATTTTGAGGGTTGGGGCGTGACCTCAAGCTTGACCTCGTCACCTTACAGTGGTTCAAAATTCTCTCTTAGTTTCCTCGGATCTTTCCCTTCTTAGTTGGTAAAATTTTTAACTAAAGTCGTACTACAGCAACACAACTGCCTATCGACGACGGTTCGGAATCAATCGCTTAAGGGAAAGTTTCGAGGACAACACCTCGTATTTTTGAGCCACAGTCATTTGATGACGCAACACCTGAGCTGGCACCCCACTCTCCAAATATCCACAGCAACCCAGCGTGAGGTCTTTCGGCCATGACAGATTTTAGGTGTACCAACCGCCTCTACACAATAGGCTTACAACCATCCATGCCCGGACCCAGATTCGAACCAGGAACCTTCCGATCTAGAGGCTAACACCTTAACCACCATCCCGAATGGTAGGCGCCTTCTTTATGAACTCGAACCGTTTACAATTGCTACTTGTTTACTGCAGCTGATATGTTCATTAAATACCTACAAACCGATGACAAGATCTTGTTATTCTGTACCACGCTTACATGACGAGGAAGAATAACGGATTAGCAAATGGAATGTGGCGCATTCGAATCCAACCATACACCGTTGTGTAGAGGGGGTCTGGTGCACATTAAATCTGACTTGGCCTTAAATGTCATCACGTTCGCGTGGTGTGGAAGTTTAGAGTGTGGGGTGGCTCCTCATTTGTGATCTCGTCCTCTGAACGTGGTTAGAAATTACGTGGTTCTGTCGTCGGTTCTTTCCCTTCAGTTCTGATCCCTGACAGTCGCCTATAGCCCGTTGTTAGATCCAGTGCGACTCTAATTAAAATACACACAGCTCGTTCGATTTATTTTTAGTTAAAATCTTAATTTTTTTTTAAACAGACGAATTTACTAAAACGTTTACATGGTGTTGTCATCGGATCTTTCCCTTAAGGTATTGATCCCGGACCGTCGTCCATAGTCAGATCGTTGCTCTAGTATGATGTTAATGAAGAATTAAAAATTATAACTCTTATGTTTGACGTCGTTAAAATGATATTTTCTTTGGAAAGTTTTGTAATGTTAATATCGTTGTTTATGGAAGATATTTATTTAATTATACGGGTCACGTGTCATGTCTCTGTGTCCTTCGATCTGGCAATCATCGAGTTGTAGACGGCGCAGGTTCGATTCCTGTCGAGTTCATCATCCCTGGTAATATTCTCTTCTCCGTATAAGAGAAACATTTTTTATGTGCGTGTCATGTACTGGATATTGTGTATCTTGTGCCTGGCCCACCATAGCAAACATGACACTTTCGCCATAAAAACGCCAAACTAACCAACCAGGACCATCGCCAATAGCCGTTGATATTGCTCCAGTTTGACGTCAATTAACTACTTACCTACTTGAAAGTGCTAGTGAAATATTCCTTCTGTATTGAGGTGCAAAGTTATGTGGTGTTGTCCTCGGATCTTTCTTTTGGCGGATTGATCCCGGACGCTATTTTCCAAACCCTCATAGATACTACAACTGGGGGTGGGGCTAACCATAACGGCCAATCAGACTGAAATCAAACAAATATAAAATGATGTCTTCTTTTAAAGAGCTTCTTTTCGTGAAGCGACGATGGTCTAATGGCTAAAGTCACCTACCTTCAGTTTTGCATCGGCAGCGGAGGAGTTCCCGAGTTCTAACCCAGCTGGCGAAAATATTTTTAGATCGTCCAAATTATTTTTAAAAAGGTCCAATTTAATTCCTTTTGATTCTAAATTACTTTTCCTAATTTTTAATACCCTTTTTATATTTTCCCAAGCTTCCGTTGATTTTACATAAATAATCTAAGAACCACTCCTGAACTCACTACCAGCTGATATTTTCCCGCCCCTCTGCCGTCTCCTTTGCTTTAGAATGATGGTGTCGTATCCACCCCTGGTTTAGGACCATTCTGATGTAACAAAAAGCATACATAAAACACTAACTTATCTAATTATTAATTTATATGATAAAAGGATACAATTTTTGGCTCCCCCCTCTTCCCACCCATAGCCATGGATCTGAAAAGAAAAGAAGAAAACAGAAAAATTATTTAACATGTTTCATTTATTACACTGCAAACAGGATCATACAGGATTTCAGTTGTCTTTAGCGTAGTGAAAGAGATTCCTACCCAGCGCTCGCGATCATTGGCCGTTACGGTTAGCCCCGCCTCCAGTTGTAGTACCTATGAGGGTTTGGAAAATCGCATCCCGGACCATCGTCAGTAGCCCGCTGTGTTGCTCCAGTAAGACGTTAATTAAAATACCTATCTACCTACCCTTCTGTATTACTTTTCAAAGAAAACAATTGATGGTAATGGTAATTTTAGTTAACGTCGTACAAGAGCAACATAACGGGCTATTGACGACGGTCCGGGATCAATCCCTTAAGGGAATGTTTCGAGGACAACACCTTGTAATTTTGAACCACGGTCAGATGACGAAGCAACACCTGAGCTGGCTCCCCACTCTCCAAACTTCCACACCAACCAAACGTGAGGACTTTCGGCCACGACAGATCTAAGGTGCACCAGAAGCCTCTACACCATACGTTTACAAACATCCATGCCCGAACTCGGATTCGTACCTGGAACCTTCCGATCTAGAGCCTAACACCTTAACCACTAAACCGGTTGGTCGACAAACAAGACAGATTTAGCTTTTGTAACGTCGGTGTATGGTTGAAATTGAACTCGTACATCTCCAGTTGCTAACCCGTTAGTCTTCCTCTTCATTAGACCTTGATAAAAAAAATAACGAGTGTTGTCCTCGGTTGGTAGGTATGCAATTAACATCAAACTGCAGCAAAACAACTCGGTACTGGCGTCGGTCAGGTATTATCCCTTAGGAAAAGATCCGAGGACAATACGAAGTAAATTTGTACCAGGGTCAGATGAATGTCATACCTGAGATTGCACCCAAATCTCCAAACTCTCAATTATTCGAGCATGAGGATATTTCAGGCCACGGCAGATTTAACTTGTTTCCGTGTAATATTTGAGAATTTTTATAGAACAGAGAGTATAGGACTCTTGTATGCTTCCTGGACTGAAAACCAATTAGCAATACGAATATAATCAAGTACTATAAAAAATACTTTACTCTCATTTTTATTACACGGTTGCTATTACCAATATCAATATTAAAAACTGAAGTCTGTATTTGGGGATTAGTACCTTACGGACCTTTGCTCACAAACGATCAGATAATGGAAATTAGTAAATTAAATTTGAAATGTATTAAAAGCATCGAATAAAAACTCAAGTTATTGAAAATTAAGTAATACCTTAAGACCATTCTAAACGCGTTACCTTTATACCTTAGTATGAAAAGAGGGTAGTAAATAATGACCATCCAGGCATATAAATCGCATTACAATCTGTCAGTCGATTTCTTTTATTGGTTTTAATATTGTTTAACGCCGAGAGAGAGGAATAAGGTTTCGACGTAGTACGTAAAAGGTAAATTTGTGAAAAAATCCATCGCTGGATTTTTAAAAGTGATGAAAGTGTCTGGTAATCAAATCCAAGTATTCAAAAAAAAAAAAAAAAAGTATTACTCGTCATCTGACAGTGGTTCAAATTACTGTGTAGCACAAGGGTTTACCTTTGGGTTTGATACCAGACAGTCTCCAGAGCAAGGTTAATTAAGTACTTACCTACAATGATATATCCTTAATTTTCTTCAGTTGGATTGTTACTTTTTCTCACCATGTTATGTCTTGAGGCTTTGACGCGTAAACACGAAGTTCCGTTTGACTGATGTTTAATTTCCGTTTTCTTACCTAGTCATCTGACCGTGGTTCACAATTCCGAGGTGCTGTTCTCGAAACTTTTCTTTAGGCGATTGATCCCGAACCGTTTTCAAAACCCGTTGTGTTGCTCTGGTATTGGTTTTTTAACCAACGCAGTACTAGAAGCAACACAACGGGAAATTGACAACGGTCCAGGATCAATCATAAGAGGAAAGACCACTTAATTCTGATCCACGGTCAGATAACGAGGCCACATCTGAGCTGGTACTCCCAGTCTGCAAACTTCAACACCAAGCAAGCGTGAGGACATTTGAGTGCACGACGGACTTATTGTGTTCCCTTTTGACACGACGTCTTTGGCATGACTCGAACTTGCAGCCCACCGGTTGCTAATCTGGACCCCTTTGTAAGGCATCCTTAAATGAAAACCAATTTGTGTGTGCACAGTATATAATCAAGAATCAAAGAATATTTTACTTTTTTAACTGGGTTTCTATCAACACAACGATTTTTCAAAATTGAAGTAAGGCTTATGGGGATGATGCTTTTCGGACCTTCGATCTCAAACGATCAGAAAACGGAAATGAGGAAATTAAATATTTAATGCCTTTGTGATATGGAGAATAAAAACTAAAAGTATCAAAGAATAAATAACACTTTAAGGGGACGCAGTACCTAAAAATCACTCAAAGTATCGAAATTTTTTTTATTGCTTTAAATTAGAGCTATAACCTTTCTAAATAAGTGTGCAAAATTTTAAACTCGTAACTGCATTAATTAAAAAGTTATAGACACTTTTCTGATCCAAGACACAATAAAAATTACGCGCTTCGAAGTAGGTGTGCGACCTTCAGAGACGAAATTTTTAAATTTTAATTCAAAGTGTGTTGGCAAGAATATAACGAAGATTCCTGGTGCTTTTACCAAGCTGCATTGGCTCTTGGTATAACTCTTGGTTCGCATATGAAGCATATTAAACGAATATATATCAACATATCAACGAATCGCATTTTGCAAAAATACTTTCAATTTACCAAAGGCTTGCTTCAACTGAACTGTTACAACGTTCTGTAATCTGTACCTCACAAAACTCTAATGTAAACATGCACAGTGCAATATGGAGTAAGTGCTCAAAGCAAAGTTGTGCATCACTGCAACGTGTTACGATTGCTGTTTTTGATGCTATCACATAATTCAATGTGGATACTCTAAAAGATATAGAAGGTTTTCAAAAAGAAAACAATATTTCATTTAGTGTGCATTCTAAACATCTTGCTATCTATAAGGACTATTGTAGAACATAGTTAAGAAACAGAAAGAAGACCAGCAGTTTATTTACTAGCTCAGAATGAAATTAAAACTGCACGGCTGCAAAGACAAAACATTCAACTAAAAAAAGAATGAATTTTGAATTAATCTGGCTACTTTTAAATATACACACTGTTTAATGCCTTTTCAATTATATTTTTAATTTGTGTAAAGTTATTATAAACTGGATACTAAAAAAATTAAAATTCAAAACTAGAAAATTATGTATTGATGAATTTTTGAGTTCACGTCGATAACGAAATGTTTTTAAACTTCAACAAAATAACTTATCCTTACGGGTTATATTTTAGTTAAATAGATTTAAATTTGAGTGAAAAATGCTTTGAATTGCTTTAATTGGTATGGAAATCAACATATTAAGTCCAAATAGCTCTGAGTTTTGTAAATAATTTTTTATACGGGTTTTTAAACTTTAAAAGCATTTTTCTCAGCTTTGGTTAATTGACACTATAAGGTATTCAAAATACTAAGGCTTTTTATGTATCACAGAAAAAGTTTCCAAACTTTTTACACGTCTTTTTATATAACTTTAGAATAAAACTGTGTATGGATTTACATCTAAGTGCTATATTTATTTTTTTAGAAATAGTTAAATATAAACATTTTTATTTTCGGTGGTTTTTGTATCATTTTAGCTTTAAAAAATTGTATAAAATTAACTATGTTTTTTATTTAAAAATCCATACACAGTTTTGTTAAGTATATTTGAAATAAAGTTGAGAAAACAATTTGAAGCAAAAAAATAAAAATTGAAAAAGTAGTAACATTTTAAAAAAATTCAAAAAAATTTGTAAAAATTGATTTTTTTTTTAAATTGCTCATTTGACAAGATTTTTCTTCTAAAATCAACTTATTGCTTACAAAACAATAGACAAACAACAATATTTTAATTCTAATATTAAAATTGAAGAAAATTTTAAAAATGGTAATGCGTCCCCTTAAGAACATTTCAAACTGTTTAATCTAAAAATACATCTTGGTACAAAACGATACCCTAAACATTGGCTTCTACTGTCCAACACTATAACTCATTACAAACACGACTACAATTCAAACAAGTACATATAATTCATATGGTTATAACACTGCACAAAAAAAAACTAGTAATTTATTTAGGTTTAAATTCTTCACATTAATTTTAAAAAGTTTGTTTAAGTCACAATTTTTATTTCAATACATTAAATCTCTGTATTATACAATTAAATGAAATAAAATACAGAGATCCGAATAGGTTTTAAAAGCGCTTGGGAGGTTACAAGGGAGGTTTAGAAACAACTGAAAATATGTATCCTTTTAAATAACATAAAACAGTTTACAAATACATCAAAAAGGATATTTTCTTAAACAGTTCCTTCTATAAATTGGAAAACGTAAATATGTTATTTTTTTGTTTTTGTAAACACACTTCCCATAAATCTGTTTTCTAGTAATTTTCTACACATTTACTTATTTTCCCTTTTTGATGAATGCGTCCATGTCTCTTTAAGTTCTTAGTTTGTGAAATCTTCTCCCGAATACTTCACACATATACTGTTTTTCTACAGTGTGTGTACGTCTGTGTACTCGTAAAACATAAAGATCCAAAAAATGCTCTGTTACAAATTTCACTACTAAAAGGTTGGTTTCTGAAATGAATAGACCCGTTTGTGCTTTGTCAAAGTACTCTTTATCGAAAATGTTTTCTTGCAGACATCACACTCATAAGGTTTGTCGCCAGTGTGCACACGGCTATGTGTCCGTAAGGTGGAGGCTCGTGAGAACCTTTTCATGCATCACACTCATACGGCTTCTCTTTAGTGTGTGTTCGTCTGTGTCTACGCAAGTCCCCAAGGTACGAGAAGCCTCTGTTACAAATCTCACAAGTAAAAGGTTTCTCACCTGAATGGATGCGTATGTGTTCTGTCAAGCTGTCCTTCCGCGCAAATGTATTTTTGCAGACATTGCACTCAAACGGCTTTTCGCCACTATGTAATCGCATGTGCCTTTCTAAAACGAAGTTATTTGAACACCCTTTGCTGCAAATTTTGCTCTTATGTAACTTCATCTTAGAGTGGAGTCCTTGATGTCGGGTAAGTTGCCGTATCTCTTTAAAGCCTTTTCCACACTGGTCGCATATATATCGTTTTGCCGCTGAAGTTTCAGTGCCATTCTTTCCCTTTAATGTACTATTCAAACAATCTGCTTTTGATTTTGTCGTTTTTGACGGCTGTAAGTATTTTTGAGCGGTTTCTCTGTAGTGCTGAGTTGAAAACGTGTCGTATCCACTTTCCGATCGTCCCGTTTTGTTCAAGTTTGAAAATTCCGTTTCAAACATTTTCTCTTCAGTGTGTGTGTTCGGATACTGTGCTTTGTTGTGTTTTCGTGGATTGAGCTTTCCACATCGCACGGACAGAGATCGTATTATCACTGAATCACCAAGACATTTGTTTTTCTGCACACTTTTGGAACGATAAGAATTTGAAGGGATTTCTACCGAAGAAAGCGGACGACATGCTAGGTTTTCACTGTCAAGCTCAGAAAATTTATTTCCTTCACTGCGATCTTGATGTCTTACGTAATCAAAAGGAAGCATGGTCCTAACTGAGCTCTGTACATCAGGCGTTCGTCTTCGACCTCTTCCTACATCCGGTTCCATTTTGTGGTCTAAAATTCCACTGCTTTTCTCAAATATAGGGTGTTTGTAGTCTTTGCCTTGTTTGTTGTCAACGTATTTGTTCCTAATAATCCGGTTTGGCGACGAATGGTAATTCCAGATTGAGGTGTCGATCTGAAGAAAATCTTTCTCCAACAGAGCCCTTGTCAGTCTTTGAACCTTTCGCTCTTTTCGCCCTTCTATCCATAATTCCAGCTCGAATCCAATTCACTGTTGCACCAGCTGTTTCTATCTTGCTTTTTTCCGGTGATGATCAATTCTGATTACCAAATGAAGTGGTTGCTTGAACATGCGATGGACGTAAATCATCTGGATCCGAATCCTCTTGATCTAAATTCATTTTTAATACTTTGATAAGATTTAGAATCAAATTTGAATCGAATCCAAGTAGATAAAATTAAAATTTTACGTCTGGAGAGTAATAAATTTTCGTTCAGCAAAAGGTAATGGTAATGGTAATTTTAGTTAACGTCGTACTAGAGCAACACAACGGCTATTGACGACGGTCCGGAATCAGTCCCTTAAGGGAAAGATTCGAGGACAACACTTCGTAATTTTGAACCACGGTCAGATGACGAAGCAACACCTGAGATGGCATCCCACTCACCAAACTTCCACGCCAACCCAACGTGAGGACATTCGGCCACGATAGATTTAAGGTGGACCAGCCGCCTCTACACCATACGTTTACAAACATCCATGCCCGGACCCGGATTCGAACCAGGAACCTTCCGATCTAGAGGCTAACACCTTAATACTATATACACCACTATACCGGTTGGTCGGCTATTCCTTTTTGAAAGAAATGATGGTGGTTAACCTTATTTCGTGTTACCTCTCTATATTAAAAAAAAGTTACCGCCGCCGCAGGATTGAAAAATGTGTTGTTTAGCTCGATTCTTAGACGGTTTGCTCAGAAAGTACTGATCGGAAAAAAACGAAATTAACATGGTTTGTTCTTCATCGTCTTCCCTGGACGATTATTAAGATTTTTTTCCGATGCGGCTATTAGTTTAAGGTTTATTAAGTATCAAAATTGAAGAAGCGAAATTTCTTCCACGAGTGAACAAAACACAAACAAATTTCCAGTCTTCAGCCGTGAGTTTTTTTTAAAGAGTACCTCTCAACGTAAATTTTTACATCTCGTCGAGTTTTTTTTTGATATTTCAATTTGGTTCTTAATAATATTTTTTTGAAATTCGGGAAAAATCGGGACATTTTTGCTACTTTTTTTAAAAAACTGCCGAATCTATATCTTATTACTATTAGTTTTTAATTTTTAAAATATCGCATTATACCTCAGAATATACTCTTTCTTACGGTACTATTATTTTTTAAATCGGTTAATAATTAAATTGGATGCGATAAAAAGTTGGTCATACAAAATTCGGAATCTGGATATTTTCGCTACATTTTGTTAAAACGATTATATCTACAGCAAAACCCATTATTTTTTAAATTTGAGAACATCACTGAATACATTACATTACACTCTTTCTTATGATACAATTATTTTTGAAATTGGTTAATAAATAAAATCGATGCAATTAAAAGTTGGTCATACAATTTTCGGAACTTTCAGATCGTAACTTCCGATACAAACCTAAAACGGTCATATCTATATCGTATTACTGTTAATTTTAATTTTAAAAATATCGCAGTATACATCAGAATGTATTCTTTCTTATGGTACAATTATTTTTAAAACTGGTTCATAAATAAATTCGATGCAATCAAAACTTGGTGACACAAATTTGGTATTTTTCAGTTCGCATAGCAGGTTTAGCAAGCAGTAGTGGGTTGCATTTTTGACTATCGGGTTTGCCAGGTATCAAATTTATCGTAACAACAATTGCCATAAAAACGATTTCTTTTTATTTGGCGAGGAAAAAGGCTCGCTTTTTTCCCTCTGTTCTCAGACAGTTTACCGATTAACACTGTTTACTTAAAATTGTACAGGGAACAAGATGCAGAAGATTTTTTACTGATGCGGCTATTAGTTTAGGGTGCATTAAGTGTTAAAGCAAAAAAAAATGAATTCACTTGCGAAAGAAGTATTGGTTTGCGAAGCAAAACAAACGGGATTGCGTTGCAATCCCCGGGGACGGCGAGCGTAAGCAAGCAGGGGGCGAAGCCCTCGCTATGACGTCATGTACCGGAAAGTGAAATCAGGATAATACGAATTACTCAGATAGTTTCACTCTGTGAAAGGAATGTTGGTTTGCGAAGCAAACCAAATGGCATCTGTGAAAGGAGTGTTGGTTTGCCAAGCAAACCAAATGGAATTGCGCAGTAATCCCCAGAGGTTGGCGAGCGTAAGCGAGCAGGGGGCGGAGCCCCCTAGTCTATATACATAAAAATGGAGTGTTTCTTTGTACATTGCATATTTTCCACCCTTTTAAATTTTTTAATCCGTTTTCAACCCTTCTTATGCCAAATCCGTCTTTTTCGCGGCGTTTGGTGTCCATCTGTCTGTATTGTATGTGCCCTATACACGTCCACACGATTTCATACACAGTCCAGTCACATTAATGTGACCACCTGTCAAAAGCCAGAATAACCACCTTTGGCAAAGCAGACCGCTTCTGAAACCTTAGTTTTTAATAAAATTTTAAGGTTTCGTGTGATTTTGTTTGAATATTGAACTTTTTTAAATGCTTCTCTTCGATAGATATTTACTTTTAACGATATTCGGTTCAAACCCTACTGCTTTCAAGTCTTCCTCGCTTCTTTTCTGGTATTTCCTGTGAAACGTCTGCCATCAGCCATACCATGGTTAACACAACTTTACTAGTTGAATCACCGAAGTTAAGCACCTTCGGGCGTGGTCAGTGCTTGGGAGGGTGACCGACCACCTAGGAACACCTCGTGATGTTGGGGCCTCTTAATTTTGGTATTTTTATTTGGAACATAAAGGTTTTTTTCCCACATTTCGTGTTATGCATAGACATTGACTAGAAAAAAGTAAATGGGAAGGACAAAATGGTTGAATGGAATGTTGTTGTTTTGAAGTAAGCATGAATGTGACGAGTCGGTAGAAAAACGTTCACCCATTTTTATTCAGTCGGAGCCAGCCACCGGGGTTTTGCCATTGCACAATCATCCACCAATAGTAAACGGAAGTAGCCACCCCCCGAAATATGTAATGAGCTATTTCAGTTCATTTATTTGAAACTTGATTGTCAAAAAGTTGCTCGAATACAACCGTCGGATAAAGCCAGAATAAAGAACAATGAACAAAATTAATATATTGTCAAGGTATTATTAGTTGAAATGACTGTTTCAGGTCTGTGTTCTATGTGGAAAAAACAATCTTTCTTTTGTAAAATCAGTTCAAACATATTGTTGATTGATGAAGAATAAGATAAGATTTCATTGTTGTCGGTTGCTCCCATTCTTGTTTGATTGATACTATACCTAACAATAGATTTCACTTTTTTGCAATTCAAAAGAATTTCATCGTTGATAGAAACTAGAATGTTTCCATTGTTTTCTATTATTGTTCAATTAACTGTTATCGAATTGACTGTTTCGATTACTTTCTTGCTTTAAGGCATTGTCTCGTGGATGAACGATATTTTAATTGTTGTAGAACAACAAATCAAGGCATGTTTTCTTTTGGTTGTTCTGATTGGCAACGTGTATCCCCGCCACGACCAGGAATCGAACTCGCAGCACGAATTCATACGTAGTTGTTGATAATGGTTCTGATAAAAGACTTCGTGATTTTGTTTGAGTATATTTTCTAAATGCTCCTATTAGAATATTTCTTTTTCCTGTTTTCGAACGACACCCTACTGCTTTCAAATCTTTCTCTCTTCTTTTCTGGTGTTTCCAGTCAAACGTCTAACAACAGCCATACCATGGTTAACACACCAGTTCTCGTTTAATCACCTAAGTTAGCACCTTCGAGCGTGGTCAATACTTGGAAGGGTAACCAACAGGGAAACCCCGCACTGTGGCGCCTCCTTGTTTTTGCATTTTTATTTGGATGAAATAATAGTGTTTATCGTTATAATAGTATTTCGTTTTATGCAGAAATAAATCTGTAGAAAAATATAGAAATGAAAGACAAAAATGTAACGGGTAAGGCAATATAGATAATGGTACTTTTTTTAATTGAAGTGAGCATGAATGGGAAGTTTGTAGTAAAATGTTCGGCATTTGATATTCAGGCTCAGGCAGCCAGGAATACGGGCTTTTGCTGTGCACAAACATACGGCAATGGTAAATGGATTTGGCGATCTCCTAAAGGATGTAAAAAACGATTACGGAACATTCAAGTTGAAACTTGATTGTCTTAAAGTTCCTTGTTCAATATTTGGGCACCCGATCAAAGCACCCGTCGAACGCAAGAAGAACAGGGAATAATGCCCAAAGCTAACATGTGTCGGGGTATTGTTAATTGAAATTCATCATTGTGTTTTATGGAAAAAACAATCCCAAAAAATAAGAAAAGATTCCACTGTTGTCAGTTGCTCCCATTCGTGTTCGATAAATACTGTACCCCAAAACAGATTTCACTCTTATGCAATTCAAAAGATTTTCATTGTTGGTAGAATCAAGAATTGTCTCCATTGTATTCCATTATTGTTAACTCAACTGTTATCGAATTGACTCTTTAGATTACTTTTTAAATTTGGGCATTGTCTCTAGGACTCAAAGATATTTTAACTGTAGCAGAACAACAAATCAAGGTATGTTTTCCTTTCGTCGTACTGATTAACAACGTGTATCCCCGCCACGACCAGGAATCGATTCCGAAGCACGAATTCACACCTAGTTGTAGGTTTTGTTATTGATAATATTTTACAATTTCGTGTTTTGTTAAAGAATCAAGCTTTTCTAAATGTTCCTCTTCGATAGAACTCACCTTCTAACAATTTTCGAAACAAACCCCATTTTACTTTAAAATTTTCTTGTTTTCTTATCGGTGTTTTCCTTTAAAACGTCAGCCAACGGCTATACCATGCTGAGTTTACCGGATCACGATCGGTCACCGAAGTTAAGCACCTTTTGGCGTGGTCAGTACTTGGGAGGGTGACCACCTGGGAACACTGTGCTCTTGCCGCATCTGAATTTTTTTAGTCTTTTTTGAAAGAAATGATGGTGTTAACCTTATTTCGTGTAAATAAGGTTAAATAAGTAAAGTAATGTAATAAGTAAGTAAGTAAGGTAAATAAAGGTAAGGTATGGTAATAAGTAAGGTAATAATAATAAGTAAGGTATGTTTGTTTGTATATTGCATATTTCCCACCCATTTCAAGTTTTCTATTCGTTTTGGACCCTTCGGATGCCAAATCCGTCTCTTGCGCGTTTGGTGTCCATCTGTCTGTATTGTATGTGCCCTATACACGTCCACATGGTTAAATATATTTTCATGTACATTTGTATACAGTGAGTATCTATCTTCATTTGGTGAGTGAAATTGGTTGCAAAAGACGGTCTGTCCGTCTTTCTGTTCTATTTTCGATTTTGGGGTTATGTGTTTCTGCAGGCATCATATGAATTTTATTCTAGACATTTGATTGCAATATACTTTATTTTATACATTATATATCAGTTTAGTGAATGCAATATAAAACATTTCTTTATTGTTATATTTAGATAAGTTTTATGTTAAAACACCAGAGTAAGTATACTTAAATCAACCATAATTTGGTGGATATGGAAAAATTGGAATATATATTTAGTTTTACGATTGCTTACATTGCTTTACGAGTACTGCCAAACAAGCCATTATTTTACCGAAATATTTTTTTTTGGAATTTTAGTTCTGATACTTTATTTATTTCAAGTACTATTTTTGTTCTTTACGCATTGCAAACGATTTCGGAATATTTGGGACGGACGATATTTTTCAATGAACGGGAATAAAATGGAAACTCTAGTTGGTTGCGATCGCGCGCGCGCGTACAGTGATATTTTCCTTTTATTTCGTTCTCAATTAATTGCTCATTTCTAAATTCTGTGTACTTTTTTGTTGTAATCTGTGTCAACTGTGAGATCAAGAGATAAAAAAGGAATCACAAATTAATATTTTTAGAACTTTTTCGCGAAATTGTTTATTTTGTTTTATTTTCCTGCCTTCTGTTTTAAATATTTATTATTTCAATAGATGTATTTTCCTTCTAAATACACGCAACACCATCACAAAGTATTTGACTTATAGAGTCAGGTAAGTCAGAACAAAGCAAATTTAAAATATAATTATGTCATGATTGAAAGAATAATGCCGTTGGAAGAATAGTAATTTAAAAAAAAATCCGAACTAGAACTTCTTAAACAATAAAAAATTCTTTGTCATAGTGACTGGAGAAGATTGCAAACTTCCACAATGTCACACGCCAGATGTAAGAGTGCCACGAGTAAAAAATATTGTTTTGTTGACAACAGTGCGAGAGCACTCGCCATAAATCGTCATTTTTATTAATTGAGTTGAACATGAAAAGAACTCAAGAATGGAAATTCAAAGTATCCATCGAATCGTCTTTTGTAGTAGTAACCTTAGTGTCAGCTTTCGTCATTTTGTTGCTTTGTAGCGTCCCTATCCAGTAGATTATCTTTGTTTTTTGTGAATACTTTATTTGGTTGTTGCCTTGTGGTAACGGGAAAAAGAGAACGTATAAATACTGTTTCTCATCGCCGTTGAGTAGCAGTTCTCTTGCAGTCAATCAGTGCGTTTCTTTGCCTGCTGTAAAAAATTATTTATTGGGAGTATTTCTTATTTTATCTTTTGTCTTGTAACTCAAAGAGAGCTACAGATTTGTCATAAACAAGGGTACGATGCATGTGAAATGTATTACATGGATGGGTATGCATGTGTAGGATTTATGTCCAAAGTAAGTTGTAGAAATTGTGATGGCAAAAGGTGTTAAAATATTATTTTATTCTACGATAAACGTAAGTTATATATTTTTATCACCTCTTCAATTCAGAGTAAACCAATTCAAACCAAGTAAGAAGGGATATTTTGCTAGTACAGAGATAAATCTCTGTAAAAAATATGTAACTTAAAGAAAAAATTTTAAAGAGGAGGGCAGTATAGATCACTTTAATGTTGTTGAATTGAAATGAGCATGAATGGGACGAGTTATTCTAAAAAGTTCCTCCGTTGATATTTCAGGTGACTGTTTTTTCCCATTGCACAAGTATCCGCCAATTGAAAGCGAAATTGGCCACCCACTGAATGGTGTAAAGAGCGATTTCAAAACATTCAAGTTGAAACTGACAGTCAACAAGTTCCTCGTCCAGTTTTTGGGAGCCCTGTTGGCGCAGCAGTTGAACTCAATAAGAATAGGGAGCTATGAACAAAGCTAACTTGGGTTGGTTTATTGTTAAATGAAATGTCTGTTACAGCTCTGTGTTGTAGGGGGGAAAATACCTCTTTTGTAAAATCAGCTCAAAGATATTAATGATTGATGAAGAAGAAGAAAAGATTCCATTACTGTCGGTTGCTCCCATTCTTGTTCGATTGATACTATACCTAACAACGGATTTCATTCTTTTGCAATTCAAAAGAATTTCATTGTTGGTAGTCTCGAGAATGGTTCCATTGTTTTCAATTATTGCTCACACTCATCTGTTATCGCATTGACTGTTTACAGTTCTTTCCTTCTTTTTCGCACTGCCTCCAGAACTCAACGATGCTTTACTTGTTGCAGAACAACAACTTAATGTATTTTTCATTTTTATTGTTCTGATTGACAAAGTATATCCACGCCTCAACCAGAATTCGAACACAGGGCACGAAGTCAAACATAAAGAAACCTTAGTTTATAATCAAATTTTAAGATTTCGTGTGATTTTGTTTGAATATTGAACTTTTCTAAATTGAACTTTTTCTCTACGAAAGATATCTACTTTTAACAACATTCGAAGCAAACCCTACTGCTTTCAAATCTTCCTCACTTCTTTTCAAGTATTTCCTTTGAAACGTCTGCCAACGGCCATACCATGGTGAATACAACGATACTTATTCCATCACCGAAGTGCAGCACCTTCGGGCGTACTCAGTACTTAGGAGGGTGACCATCTGGGGAAAATCACTTGTTGTTTCGTCTCTTAATTTTTGTATTATTATTTGAAAGAAATAAGTGTGTTTTTAAACATTTCCTGTTACACCCATAGATGAATAACTGGAAAAAAACTTATATTTGAAAGACGAAAGTAAAAGGGAAGGAAAAATGGATGAATTTAATGTTATTGAATTGATGTGCGCATAAATGGAACATGTTAGTAGTAAAAACTTTCTCTTTTAATATTCAGGCTCAGGCAGCCCGCAAAATGCGGTTTTGCCGTCGCACAAATTTTCGACAGTGGTAAATGGAAGTGGCCACCCCTTGAATGGTATAAAGAGCGAATTCAGTACATCTGTTTAAACTTAATTGTCAAATAGATACTAGTACAGTTTTCAGGCTTCCGGTCGGGGCAGACGTCGAATGAAACCAGAACATGCGTAGGGGTATTGTTAATTGGAATGACTGTTTCAACACTGTGTTCTATGGAAAAAAGAATCCCTCTTCAGTAAAATCAGTTCAAAGATATTGTTGATTGATGAAGCATTAAAAAGATTCCATTGTTGTTGGTTGCTCCAATTCTTGTTCCATTAATACTATTATTAATAATAGGTTTCACTGTTTTGCAATTCAAAATAATTCCATTGTTGGTAGACACTAAAATGGTTC
This sequence comes from Metellina segmentata, assembly GCA_947359465.1. Classification (NCBI taxonomy): domain Eukaryota; kingdom Metazoa; phylum Arthropoda; class Arachnida; order Araneae; family Tetragnathidae; genus Metellina; species Metellina segmentata. Next base: position 100,528,318 of record OX375883.1, read on the forward strand.
CATTGTTTATTAATATTCTGCATTCAACTGTAATCGAATTCACTGTTTCATATGTTTTTGTTTTGTTTTTTGGTTTCATATGGTTTGTCTCGAAGACTCAACGATATTTTAATTGTTGTAGATCAACAAATCAAGGCAAGTTTTCTTTTTGTCGTTCTGATTGACAACGTGTATCATCGCGACGACAAGGAATTGAACTGGGAGTACGAATTCACGCGTAGTCGTAGGTTAAGCTTTCGATTAAATTTTAAGATTTAGTTATTCTGTTGGAATATCAAACTTCTAAATGCTCCTCTTCCACAGATGTCTACTTTTAATGATTTTAGAAGCAAACCCTACAGCTTTCAAATCTTCCTCGCTTCTTTTCTGGCATTTTCTGTGAAAGTTCTGTCATCGGCTATACCATGGTGAACACAACGGTACTCGTTCGATCACCGAAGTTAAGCACCTTTGGTCGTGCTCAGTACTTGGGAAGATGACCACCTGGAAACACCCCGTGCTGTATAGACGCATCTTAATTTTTGTATTTTTATTTGAAAACAAATAAGTATCCTTTTCCACATTTTGGGTTATGCATAGATGAATCTCTGAAAAAATATATAATTCAAAGGAAAAAGTAAAGGGGAAGGAAAAATGGATGACTGGAATGTTGCTGACTTGAAGTGATAATGAATGTGACGAGTCGGTAGAAAAAAGAGTTAACCCATAATTATTCAGTCGCAGAGAGCCACGAAAATGGGGTTTTGCCATTGCATAATCTTACTCAAATGGTAAACTGAAGTGACCACCCCTGAAATGTGTAATGAGAGATTTCACTACATCTATTTGAAACTTGATTGTCAAAAAGTTGATCGTGCAGTTTTTGGGCGCCCGTTCTGCGCATCCGTCAAACACAACCAGAACGTAAACAATGAACAAAATTAACATATCATCGGGGTATTGTTAATTGAAATGACTGTTTCAGAACTGTGTTCTATGGAAAAAAACAATCCCTCTTTTGTAAAATCAGTTCAAAGATATTGTTTGCTATATATTTAATTGCCGATAATATTTGGTTATTGAATTCTATAATCGACATTTGTCTATTGGGGAAACACCGGAAATTCTTTTAATCCTCTTCCGTAGTTGTTTACTTGTGGTTTTACTATTTATACCATTTACATAATTCATCCAAAAATCTCTCTGACTACGTCTTTGTAATTTTTGATATGCCGCTTTTGTTTTTTTTATAAATAATGTAATTTTCTCTTGTTGGATATGTTTAAAAGATATTCCATGCTTTCCTCTGTTTCCGATATGCATCGCTACATTCATCATTGAACTAAGGATTCTTTTGTTTTTTAGACAAATTAATGACTTTTTTAATGGATGCACTAGTACTTGCTGTAATTAAGTCTGTTATTTTAAAAGTAACTTCATCAATGTCATCAATTTTTACTATGTGTTCACCACGGTATGGCTGTTGGCAGACGTATGACGGGATATACCAAAAAAGAAGCGAGATAGATTTGAAACCATTAGGGTTTGTTTCGAAATCAATAAAAGTAGACATCTATCGAACAAGAGGATTTAGAAAAGTTTGATATTCAAACAAAATACCGAAATCTTATAATTTTATTAAAAGCTTAACCAACAACTACGTGTGACACAGAGCTCCGAGGTCAATTCCTGGTCGTGACGGGGATACACTTTGTCTATCAGAACGACAAAAACCATAACTTACCTTGATTTGTTGATTTCCAACAATTAAAATATCGTTGAGTCTTCGAGACAATGCTCAAAAGGAAAAAACCATATGAAACGGTGAATTCCATAACAGTTGAGAGAATAATGGTAAACAATGGAACCATTTTAGTGTCTATCAACAATGGAATTCCTTTGAATTGAAAAAGAGTGAAATCTATTGTTAGGTATAGTATCAATCGAACAAGAATGGAAGCAACTGACAACAATGGGATATTTTCTTATCCTTCATCAATCAACAATATCTTTGAAGTGATTTTACAAATGATGCATTGTTTTTTCCTTAGAACACAGTGCCATTTCCATAAACAATAACACAAATCTTTGTAGCTTTGTTCAAAGTTCTCTTTTCTCGTTGCATTCGAAACATTTGGGTTTGCTTCAAAAATCATTAAAAGTAGACATCTATGGAATAGGAAGATATAGAAAAGTTCAATATTCAAATAGAATTTTGAAATTTTACTATGATTTCAAAAGCTTAACCAACAACTAAGTATAAAATCGAGATCCGAGTTCTATTCCTGGTCGTTGTGGGGATACACTTTGTCAATCAGAACGACAAAAAAAAAACAGTAACCTTGATTTGTTGATCTAAAACAATTCAAATATCATTGAGTCTTCGAGACAATGCTCGAAAGAAAAAAAGCATATGAAACTGTCTATTCGATAACAGTTGAGTGAACAATAATGGAAAACAATGAAACCATTCAAGTGTCTGCAAACAATGGAATTCTTTTGAATTGCAAAAGAGTGAAATCTATTGTTGGTATAGTATCTTAAGAACAAGAATGGAAGCAACCGACATCAATAAATTTTTTCCTGATTCTTTATCACTGAACAATATTTTTTAACTGATTTTACAAAATATGGAATGTTTTTTCCATAGTTCACAGTGCTGAAACCGTCATTTCTATAAACAATAACCCGAAGCATGTTGGATTTGTTCGTAGTTCTCTTTTCTGGTTCCATGCGACCATTTTGACAAACAGACAGCCGAAAACTGTACGAGCATCTTTCTGACAACAAGTTTTAAGTAGATGTATTGCAATTGCTCTTTACACCATTCAGGGGGTAGTCACTTTTGTTTACCTTTTGCGGATGTTTGTGCAGTGGCAAATTCTCATTTTGTTTGCTGCATCCGACTAAATATAGAAGGGGCGACTTTTTACTATTAACTCGTAACATACATGCTTACTTCAAATATAAAACATTCCATTTATCCCTTTTTCCCTTCCCCTTCAGTTATATACTTTTTTCACAGAATGCATAACCCGAAATGTGGAAAACACACTTCTTCCTTCCAAAAAAAATACAAAAATTAAGAGGCTGCAAGAACATGCGTTGTTTTCAGGTGGTATCCCTATCAAGTACTCACCAATCTCGGAGGTGCTTAACTTCGGGGATCGAACAAGAACCGGTCTGTTCACCATGGTATGGCCGTTGGCAGACTTTTGACAGGAAATACCAAATGCGAAACGAGGAAGATTTGAAAGCATTTGGGTTTACATCGAAAATCAATTACAGTAAACGTTTATCGAACAGAAGGATTTAGAAAAGTTTTGTATTCAAACAGAATAACGAAATATTATTATTATTTTAAAAGCTTAACTAACAACTACATGTGATACCGAGCTACAAAATTAATACCTGTTCGTGGCGGGGATACACGATGTCAATCAGAACGACTAAAAGAACACTTACCTTGATTTGTTTAACCATAACAATTAAAATATCGATGAGTCTTCGAAACAATGCTCGAAAGAAAAAAAGCATATGAAACAACCTATTCGATAACAGTTGAGTGAACAATAATGGAAGACAATGGAACCATTCTACTGTCTAGAAACAATGGAATTCCTTTGAATTGCAAAGGAGTGAAATTTATTGTTAGGTATAGTATCATAAGAATAAAAATGGAAGGAACCGACAACAATAAAATATTTTCTGATTATTTATCACTTAAGAATATTTTTTAACTGATTTCACATAATATGGAATGTTTTTACCATAGATCACAGTGCTGAAACATTTATTTCTATAAACAATAACCCGAAGCATGTTATATTTGTTCGTTTTTCTTTTTTTGGGTTGCATACAACGGTTTTGCCGAACAGACAGCCGAAAACTGCACGAGCATCTTTTTGACAACAAGTTTTAAGTAGATTTACAACAATCGCTCTTTACACCATTCAAGAGGTGGACACTTTTATTTACCTTTTGCGAATATTTGTGCAATGGCCAATCCTCATTTCGTTAGTTGCATCCGACTGAATATAAAAGGGGCGACTTTTTACTACAAACTCGTAACATTCAAGCTTACTTCAAATACAAAACATTCCATTTATCCTTTTTCCCTACCCCTTCAGTTATATACTTTTTTCAGAGAATGCATAACCCGAAATGTGGACAAACACACTTATTTCTTCCAAAGAAAAAATACAAAAATCAAGAGGCTGCAAGAACATGCGTTGTTTCCAGGTGGTATCCCTCTCAAGTACTGACCATGCTCGAAGGTGTTTAACTTCGTTGATCGAACGACAACCGGTGTGTTCACCATGGTATGGCGTTGGCAGACGTTTGACAGGAAATTCCAAATGAGAGACGAGGAAGATTTGAAAGCATTTGTGTTTGCATCGATAATAATAAACTTACCTTGATTTGTTGATCTATAACAATTAAAATATTGTTGAGTCTTCGAGACAAGAAAAACATATGAAACAGTCAATTCGATAACAGTTGATAGAACAATAATGGAAAACAATGGAACTTTTCTAGTTTCTAACAACAATGGAATTCTTTTGAATTGCAAAAGATTAAATTCTATTGCTAGGTATAGTATCAATCGTACAAAAATGGAACAATCGTCAATAATACAAACATTTCTTATTCTGCATCAATCAACAATATCTTTGAACTGATTTTACAAAAGAATGATTGTTGTTACTTTCGAATTGAGTTCAGAAACAGTCAATTCAATAAACAATAATCCGACGTATGTTAGCATTGTTCATTGTTTTCTCTTCTGGTTGCATTCGAATGCTATGCCAACCTGGAGACCGAAACTGCACTAGCATCTTTTTGACAGGCAAGTTTGAAATAGATGTACTGAAATTGCTCTTTACACCATTTATTGGGTTGCTAATTCCGTTTACCATTGGCGGATGTTCGTGCAAGGGCAAACCCCATTTTGTTAGCAGCTTCCGCCTGAATATATAGAGGGAACATTTTATTACCAGCTTGTCCGATTCATGCTCACTTTATTTCAACAACATTCACATTCATCCATTTTTCCTTCTCCTTTACTTTCACTTATATTTTTTGCAGAGATTCATCTGTGGTATAACCCGCGCGCGCGCGAAATGTTGAAAAAAACATATATTTCTTCCAAAAAAAATTTAATATTTAGAGGAGGGCAACAGCAGCGGGGTTCCCTGGTGGTCACCCTTCCAAGTACTGACCACGCCCGAAGGTGCTTAATTTCGGGATCGATCATGTCTGTGATACCTGACGATTACACCTTTCTCGAATTCACATAACTCTGCACTTCGTGGCATCTTGCATGCTGCTACTGCCATTTCTGTTTCCTACACGATATATAACGGGGGAGGGCGTGACGTATATCACTACCGTATGTATCGTGATTTGTATGTACTTAAGCCATTGTCTAAAAACTTATTGGTAGATAGTGAATAATGAAAAAACAGCTTGTTTTCATACGCTCTACTTACCACTTGTATTGTTTGATGAAAATTACAACTCAATGTCAAAGAAAAATGTATCATATAGTTCACCGTCAAGAAAATATTTCCTGGACAGACAGACAAAGTTAGGTAGTTGCATCATCATTACACTGGAGCGACACAGAGGGCTATTGGCGACGATCCTATATAAGTTCCAAATGAAAAGATTAAAACACACATCGTAATTGTGTACCACTATCAGATGAAAAGGTCAACACCGAAACTGATACCCTACTTTCCAGATTATCCATACCACAGCAACAAGATTTCATTTGACGCCATCCATGGCAGTTTTAACATGCACCAACTTACACGTACACATCGGTCTTTGGTCAAATTTTGGACTCGAAATTCTACCAGCCGTAAAGGTGTAGTATTCACCCAGTAGATGGCGCTCCACTCTGCCGTAGCGCAGAGTTGTATATAAAGTCGGTCTTTGAATACTAACACCAGCAGACGCACTCGTACTGAAGGCGAGACGAACCATGTAACTAACCTATTATTGTTTATTAAAGTTCTTGTTGTTCCTGTTCCCGAAGTGCATTCTTTCTGCAACCATATACCGATCTCAACATGGCGACCCGGAGCTGAACATTTAAATTATTCTTGAATATTGCTTTGTTCCAATCGGTTTGTTTTTACTGCTTACTTTCCCACTTCACCACTGATTTCTGGACTTCCCACCATGGAGAATATTGCCGCCGTCAAGATTCCGATTGACAACGACGCGGATCCAACCCTTTGGTTCGGTATGTGCGAAGCTACCTTTGCCCTCGCCACGCCCAAACCCATCACGGATCCGAAAACTAAATACAACTACATTGTTGCTCATCTACCACCCGGCGCAGCTTCTACAGTGCGAGATGTCATCTTAAACCCGGATCCAACCAACCCCTTTCAGCACTTAAAGGATCACATTACTTCTCGTTGTGGCGAAACCAGAACGCAACAAATACGGAAACTTCTAACTGGAGAACAGCTCGGTGATCGTAAACCTTCCGAACTCCTCCGTGTTATGCAAAGACGTGCTGAATCGTACCAGATTGCAGATTCACTTATGCTGGAATTATTCCTCTCACAACTTCCCGTCAATGTCCAAACAATTCTAGCCTCCATGATGCCAACTACATCGCAGAAGGCCGCTGAAGTTGCTGATCGCATATTAGAAGTAACACCAGCCGAGGTAAGTGGAATTTCAATTTCATCTTCCACTGCCGAAGCAGGTCCGAACACTTTGCAACAACTCATGGAAGAAATACATGAACTACGTAAAGAAGTAAACACTCTTCGTCGATCACGTAGTTTCTCCCGCAATCGTAACTCATCCCGCAGAAGCCACAGCACTTCGTCTGAAAGCTCTGTTTGTTGGTACCATGGGAAGTACAAATCCAAGGCCAACAAATGTGTGCAGCCCTGCTCGTTTACGGGAAACGAAAGCAGGCAAGAGTAGAAGCGACATACTTTTTGCCTACTCGTTCAAGTCGCCTATTTGTTAGAGACAAAAAAACGAATTTAAACCTTTTGGTCGATACTGGATCAGATGTTTCGATTATCCCTGCTACCAAATCGCAGCAAAAACAACATCCAACTCAAACCTTTAGTGCTGCAAATGGCACAACAATTCATGTTTATGGTCAAAAACTATTATCTTTAGATTTTGGTTTAAGACGCAATTTTGTTTTCCCATTTTATATTTGTAATGTTACCACAGCGATTCTTGGTGCAGATTTTTTGCATTATTTCAATTTAAAACCTGATTTACGGCGTAAGCGTTTAAATGATTGTACTACTAATCTGAATTCTCACGGTCTTGTTAATAATGCTAATATTTTTTCTGTCAAAATTGTTTCATTGGATAACGATTTTTCTAAATTATTGGTCGATTTTCCTAATATTACTAAAGTGCCATGTGCAAATCAACCTGTAAAACACAATGTCCTGCATCATATTGAAACTCATGGCCCGCCAGTGTTTGCTAAACCTAGACGTCTTGCTCCCGATCGATTAAAAATAGCGAAAACCGAATTTCAATACATGCTTGATTTGGGTCATATGCGACCATCCAAAAGTAATTATGCGTCACCTCTACACATGGTATCTAAAAAAGGATGTGACGATTGGCGTCCTGTGGGTGATTTTCGAGCTTTAAATTCTCAAACAGTCAAAGAAAAATATTTAGTTCCTAGTATATTAGATTTTACTAATGAGCTGCATGGAAAGAAAATATTTTCGCAAATAGATTTAATCAAAGCTTTCCATCAAATTCCTGTTGCACCCCAGGACATCCATAAAACAGCCATTTGCACCCCTTTTGGACTATTTGAAAGTACAAGGATGCAGTTTGGGTTATGTAATGCTTCAAGCACTTTTCAAAGATTTATCGACGAGGTTACACGTGGTCTGGATGGTGTTTTTGCATTTATAGATGATATTTTAATTGCCAGTAATACTAGCGAAGAACATATGATTCATCTTCGCGCACTCTTTGAACGTCTTGATCATTATGGTCTTACGTTAAAATCATCAAAATGTACTTTCGGTGTATCGTCTCTAAATTTTCTTGGCTTTAAAATTTCAGAGCAAGGATTAGAACCACTCCCAGATCGCGTAGAAGCAATTCAAAACTTTCCCAAACCAACTACACTCACTCAACTTCGTAGATTTCTAGGTCTGTATAATTTTTATAGACGTTTCATACCCAGAGCCTCTCACATTTTAGCACCCATGATACAACTTTTAGAAGGTAATCGGAACAAAAGGAAACCTACTCGAACTAGTAAATCCCTTGAAATTCCACTTGATTGGACAACTGCTGCAGATACTGCGTTTCCTGATGCAAAAAAGGCACTTGCCAAAGCAACTTTACTTAGATATCCGATTACCAGTGCTCAACCAAAGGAAAGTGGGAACCTATAGCATTCATGTCCATAAAACTTAACAAATGTCAGAAAAAGTGGTCTACATATGATCGTGAACTTCTAGCAATTTATTCATCAATAAAAAAATTTCGACATATGCTAGAAGGCAGAGACTTTTTCATCTATACCGATCAAAAACCGCTAATATTTGCTTTTCAACAGAAAGCAGATAAATGTTCACCACGCCAGCTAAGACATTTAGATTTCATTTCGCAGTTTTCCACTGACATTCGGCATGTTAGTGGTAAAGACAATATTGCTGCAGATGCTTTATCTCGGATCGAGATTGATGCCATTTCAAAAACTCCTTCACTTGACTATAAAATGTTTGCAGAGGAACAACTGCACGATGAGGAACTTTCAAACTTACTCAACTCGGAAACATCACTAAAATTGGAAAAACACTACTTTCCACTTGAAGATATACACTTATATTGTGATAAATCCACTGAAAACCCTCGCCCATTTGTTCCGAAATCTCTGCGACTTACTGTTTTTGAAAACCTTCATTATCTCTCCCATCCAGGTATTTTAGCTACAACTAATTTAATCTCTGGCCGATTTGTGTGGCCTGGTATGAAAAAGTTCATCAAAGACAAAGTACGTGGTTGTAATAAATGTCAGAGAGCAAAAGTATTTCAGCATACCAAAGCTCCACTTAGCACATTTGCTTTACCCGACGCGCGTTTTGCGCATATTCACGTTGATTTTATCGGACCTTATCCACCTTCCGATGGCTACCGATATTGCTTAACCATCATTGATAGATTCACCCGATGGACTGAGGCCATTCCCACCACGGATATGACAGCAGAAACCACTGCTAGAGCTCTCCTCCACGGTTGGATTTGCAGATTCGGTACACCAGTCACTATTACTTCGGATCAGGGACAAAATTTTAAATCTAATCTTCTTCGTGAACTCACAAATACTTTAGGCACTGATAGAATTCTTTCTTCTGCTTATCATCCTCAATCAAATGGGATGATTGAACGCTTTCACAGGCACCTCAAAGCAGCCATAACAGCTCATGAACACACTAAGTGGACGGAATTTTAACCCATAGTTTTATTGGGTCTACGCTCTTCTCTTAAGAAGGATATCAATGCGACCAGTTCTCAAATTGTTTATGGTACTACTTTACGTTTACCATCTGATCTTTTTACAACTGATTCCGTACCCCAATCCCTTACTCCTACTTATGTGTCCAATTTCGTTTCAATGATGCGAAAACTAAATCCTATCGCATCTACAAATCATGGTAATACTAAAGTTTATGTAAACCCATAATTAAAAACATGCACCCATATATTTTTAAGAATCGACAAAGTTCGACCTCTTCTCACACCTCCTTATTCTGGACCACATCTGGTTGTTAACCGTACAGACAAAAATTTTGTCATTGAGTTAAATGGTAAGAAAAACACTGTTTCCATCGACAGAGTAAAGCCAGCTTTTTATTTTTCGGATACCATGGAATCCCCAAAGCTATCTTCCCACATTGACAAACTTAAATCGGTCACACCTAAGCCACAATCTAAAACACCTGTAATTACACGATCGGGACGGTGTGTACATTTCCCCGATAGACTTGTCATGGAGAAATAACTAAAATTTTTTTCCCTCATTGTGTGTACTTCATTGAATTGTGAATAGCTACATTACTATTTAAAATTGTAAATATCTTCAATTGTATGTGTACTCATTTTCTTATTTTGTCTTGCTTATCTGTGCTGTATTATTACCTATGTTTATCGTTCCTTCGTCACTGGAGGGATACTCTGTAGTATTCACCCAGTAGATGGCGCTCCACTCTGCCGTAGCGCAGAGTTGTATATAAAGTCGGTCTTTGAATACTAACACCAGCAGACGCACTCGTACTGAAGGCGAGACGAACCATGTAACTAACCTATTATTGTTTATTAAAGTTCTTGTTGTTCCTGTTCCCGAAGTGCATTCTTTCTGCAACCATATACCGATCTCAACATGGCGACCCGGAGCTGAACATTTAAATTATTCTTGAATATTGCTTTGTTCCAATCGGTTTGTTTTTACTGCTTACTTTCCCACTTCACCACTGATTTCTGGACTTCCCACCATGGAGAATATTGCCGCCGTCAAGATTCCGATTGACAACGACGCGGATCCAACCCTTTGGTTCGGTATGTGCGAAGCTACCTTTGCCCTCGCCACGCCCAAACCCATCACGGATCCGAAAACTAAATACAACTACATTGTTGCTCATCTACCACCCGGCGCAGCTTCTACAGTGCGAGATGTCATCTTAAACCCGGATCCAACCAACCCCTTTCAGCACTTAAAGGATCACATTACTTCTCGTTGTGGCGAAACCAGAACGCAACAAATACGGAAACTTCTAACTGGAGAACAGCTCGGTGATCGTAAACCTTCCGAACTCCTCCGTGTTATGCAAAGACGTGCTGAATCGTACCAGATTGCAGATTCACTTATGCTGGAATTATTCCTCTCACAACTTCCCGTCAATGTCCAAACAATTCTAGCCTCCATGATGCCAACTACATCGCAGAAGGCCGCTGAAGTTGCTGATCGCATATTAGAAGTAACACCAGCCGAGGTAAGTGGAATTTCAATTTCATCTTCCACTGCCGAAGCAGGTCCGAACACTTTGCAACAACTCATGGAAGAAATACATGAACTACGTAAAGAAGTAAACACTCTTCGTCGATCACGTAGTTTCTCCCGCAATCGTAACTCATCCCGCAGAAGCCACAGCACTTCGTCTGAAAGCTCTGTTTGTTGGTACCATGGGAAGTACAAATCCAAGGCCAACAAATGTGTGCAGCCCTGCTCGTTTACGGGAAACGAAAGCAGGCAAGAGTAGAAGCGACATACTTTTTGCCTACTCGTTCAAGTCGCCTATTTGTTAGAGACAAAAAAACGAATTTAAACCTTTTGGTCGATACTGGATCAGATGTTTCGATTATCCCTGCTACCAAATCGCAGCAAAAACAACATCCAACTCAAACCTTTAGTGCTGCAAATGGCACAACAATTCATGTTTATGGTCAAAAACTATTATCTTTAGATTTTGGTTTAAGACGCAATTTTGTTTTCCCATTTTATATTTGTAATGTTACCACAGCGATTCTTGGTGCAGATTTTTTGCATTATTTCAATTTAAAACCTGATTTACGGCGTAAGCGTTTAAATGATTGTACTACTAATCTGAATTCTCACGGTCTTGTTAATAATGCTAATATTTTTTCTGTCAAAATTGTTTCATTGGATAACGATTTTTCTAAATTATTGGTCGATTTTCCTAATATTACTAAAGTGCCATGTGCAAATCAACCTGTAAAACACAATGTCCTGCATCATATTGAAACTCATGGCCCGCCAGTGTTTGCTAAACCTAGACGTCTTGCTCCCGATCGATTAAAAATAGCGAAAACCGAATTTCAATACATGCTTGATTTGGGTCATATGCGACCATCCAAAAGTAATTATGCGTCACCTCTACACATGGTATCTAAAAAAGGATGTGACGATTGGCGTCCTGTGGGTGATTTTCGAGCTTTAAATTCTCAAACAGTCAAAGAAAAATATTTAGTTCCTAGTATATTAGATTTTACTAATGAGCTGCATGGAAAGAAAATATTTTCGCAAATAGATTTAATCAAAGCTTTCCATCAAATTCCTGTTGCACCCCAGGACATCCATAAAACAGCCATTTGCACCCCTTTTGGACTATTTGAAAGTACAAGGATGCAGTTTGGGTTATGTAATGCTTCAAGCACTTTTCAAAGATTTATCGACGAGGTTACACGTGGTCTGGATGGTGTTTTTGCATTTATAGATGATATTTTAATTGCCAGTAATACTAGCGAAGAACATATGATTCATCTTCGCGCACTCTTTGAACGTCTTGATCATTATGGTCTTACGTTAAAATCATCAAAATGTACTTTCGGTGTATCGTCTCTAAATTTTCTTGGCTTTAAAATTTCAGAGCAAGGATTAGAACCACTCCCAGATCGCGTAGAAGCAATTCAAAACTTTCCCAAACCAACTACACTCACTCAACTTCGTAGATTTCTAGGTCTGTATAATTTTTATAGACGTTTCATACCCAGAGCCTCTCACATTTTAGCACCCATGATACAACTTTTAGAAGGTAATCGGAACAAAAGAAAACCTACTCGAACTAGTAAATCCCTTGAAATTCCACTTGATTGGACAACTGCTGCAGATACTGCGTTTCCTGATGCAAAAAAGGCACTTGCCAAAGCAACTTTACTTAGATATCCGATTACCAGTGCTCAACCAAAGGAAAGTGGGAACCTATAGCATTCATGTCCATAAAACTTAACAAATGTCAGAAAAAGTGGTCTACATATGATCGTGAACTTCTAGCAATTTATTCATCAATAAAAAAATTTCGACATATGCTAGAAGGCAGAGACTTTTTCATCTATACCGATCAAAAACCGCTAATATTTGCTTTTCAACAGAAAGCAGATAAATGTTCACCACGCCAGCTAAGACATTTAGATTTCATTTCGCAGTTTTCCACTGACATTCGGCATGTTAGTGGTAAAGACAATATTGCTGCAGATGCTTTATCTCGGATCGAGATTGATGCCATTTCAAAAACTCCTTCACTTGACTATAAAATGTTTGCAGAGGAACAACTGCACGATGAGGAACTTTCAAACTTACTCAACTCGGAAACATCACTAAAATTGGAAAAACACTACTTTCCACTTGAAGATATACACTTATATTGTGATAAATCCACTGAAAACCCTCGCCCATTTGTTCCGAAATCTCTGCGACTTACTGTTTTTGAAAACCTTCATTATCTCTCCCATCCAGGTATTTTAGCTACAACTAATTTAATCTCTGGCCGATTTGTGTGGCCTGGTATGAAAAAGTTCATCAAAGACAAAGTACGTGGTTGTAATAAATGTCAGAGAGCAAAAGTATTTCAGCATACCAAAGCTCCACTTAGCACATTTGCTTTACCCGACGCGCGTTTTGCGCATATTCACGTTGATTTTATCGGACCTTATCCACCTTCCGATGGCTACCGATATTGCTTAACCATCATTGATAGATTCACCCGATGGACTGAGGCCATTCCCACCACGGATATGACAGCAGAAACCACTGCTAGAGCTCTCCTCCACGGTTGGATTTGCAGATTCGGTACACCAGTCACTATTACTTCGGATCAGGGACAAAATTTTAAATCTAATCTTCTTCGTGAACTCACAAATACTTTAGGCACTGATAGAATTCTTTCTTCTGCTTATCATCCTCAATCAAATGGGATGATTGAACGCTTTCACAGGCACCTCAAAGCAGCCATAACAGCTCATGAACACACTAAGTGGACGGAATTTTAACCCATAGTTTTATTGGGTCTACGCTCTTCTCTTAAGAAGGATATCAATGCGACCAGTTCTCAAATTGTTTATGGTACTACTTTACGTTTACCATCTGATCTTTTTACAACTGATTCCGTACCCCAATCCCTTACTCCTACTTATGTGTCCAATTTCGTTTCAATGATGCGAAAACTAAATCCTATCGCATCTACAAATCATGGTAATACTAAAGTTTATGTAAACCCATAATTAAAAACATGCACCCATATATTTTTAAGAATCGACAAAGTTCGACCTCTTCTCACACCTCCTTATTCTGGACCACATCTGGTTGTTAACCGTACAGACAAAAATTTTGTCATTGAGTTAAATGGTAAGAAAAACACTGTTTCCATCGACAGAGTAAAGCCAGCTTTTTATTTTTCGGATACCATGGAATCCCCAAAGCTATCTTCCCACATTGACAAACTTAAATCGGTCACACCTAAGCCACAATCTAAAACACCTGTAATTACACGATCGGGACGGTGTGTACATTTCCCCGATAGACTTGTCATGGAGAAATAACTAAAATTTTTTTCCCTCATTGTGTGTACTTCATTGAATTGTGAATAGCTACATTACTATTTAAAATTGTAAATATCTTCAATTGTATGTGTACTCATTTTCTTATTTTGTCTTGCTTATCTGTGCTGTATTATTACCTATGTTTATCGTTCCTTCGTCACTGGAGGGATACTCTGTAGTATTCACCCAGTAGATGGCGCTCCACTCTGCCGTAGCGCAGAGTTGTATATAAAGTCGGTCTTTGAATACTAACACCAGCAGACGCACTCGTACTGAAGGCGAGACGAACCATGTAACTAACCTATTATTGTTTATTAAAGTTCTTGTTGTTCCTGTTCCCGAAGTGCATTCTTTCTGCAACCATATACCGATCTCAACAAAGGAACCAGAAGTAATAGCAACTCCGGATATAGCAAGAGGTCGAAGACGAATGCCTGAATCCCAAAGCTCAGTTAGGACTATGCTTCATTTTGATTTTTATAGGATATCAAAATAGGATTGAATGGGTAAAATTTTCTGAGCTTGAGAGTGAAAACCTAGTAGGTTGTTGTCTTTCTTCGGTAGAAATCCCTTCAAAATTTTATCAATCCAAAAGTGTGCAGAAAAACAAAAGCCATGGTGATTTAGTGATAAGACCATCTGGATCCGTGCAAAGTGGAAAGCTCAATCCACGAAAACACCACAAAGCACAGCTTCCGAACACACACACCAAACAGAAAATGTTTAGAATTGAATTTTCAAACTAATTTGAATTTTTCAACAAAAAAGAACGATCGGGAAGTGGACACAGTCCTTTTTTTACTCAGCACTGCAGAGGAACCGTTAAAAAATACCCACAGTTGTCAAACACGACGAAATCAAAAGCAGATTCTTTGATTAGTATATTAAAAGGAAAGAATCGCACGGAAAATTCTGCGGCAAAATGTTATACATGCGACTAGAGTGGTAAAGGTTTTTAAGAAATTCGTCAACTTACCCGACATCAAGGACTCCACTCTGAGAAGAAGTTTCATGAGTGCAAAATTTATTTGTGGCAAAGGGTTTTGAAAAAACTTCGATTTAGAAAGGCACATGCAAGTGCAAAGTGTCGAGAAGCCGATTGAGTGCAAAGTGTGAAAAAAGCATTTGCACGGAATTGCAGCTCTTGACAGGACAGATACGCATCCATTCAGGTGAGAAACCTTTTACTTGTGAAATTTGTAACAGGGGTTTCTTGAACCTTAGGAACTTGCGTAGACACAGACGAACACACTCTGAAGAGAAGCCGTATGAGTGTGAAGAATGCATCAAAAGGTTCTCACAAGTTTACATCTTACGAAAACATAGTCGTGTACACAGTGGTGAGATACATTATGAGTGTGAAGTCTGCAAGAAAACATTCTCGATTAAGAGTAATTTGACAAGGCACAAACGGGTCCATTTTGGTGAGAAACCTTTTGATTATGAAATTTGTAGCAGATACTTTTCAGATAGTTGAAATTAACGATTACACAGACGTACACGTAATGTAGGAAAATGTGTGAAGTATACGGGAGAAAGTTTTCAAAAACTGAGAACTTATATAGACATAGATGTAGGCATTGAGAACGGAAAATAATTAATTGCGAAGAGTGCTAGAAAATAAATTTTTGGGAAGTGTACTTGCAACGACATAAAAGGATATATTTACGATTGTTGTTTGAAAGCGAGGTACTCCATTTTGTTAATAAGCTCAAAATCGTAAAACTGAAGGTAATTTAGAATTTTGTTACAACTGCAATTTTTATCTACACCTTAAACAATCAAATAATTAATCTAATTTTGTTGGAAATAGAAGAAACGTTTACTACTTAAATTACATAATATAATTTGTGTCACAAATTCTTTTAGATTAAAAAAAAGTTTTTATTGCAAAAGATTGGTCCTATATCGAACAAGGTTACTTAATTCAATTCTTAAACACTTCTAGGAACAGTTTACCATACACCAGGTGTAAATAAATCATGATTTTTTAACAATAAAATAATCGGAATTTTAATATTTAAATCTGATTTTTTTTATTTAATTCAGATTTTTTAATTTAAATTTCTGAAGGCCCTATCACTGTTTTTATAATATGTATAAATTTGTTAAATAAAACATCGTGTTTCTGACATGACATGTAAACCAAAATTTATTATAAATAAACAATCAGAATTTGTGCCATGATAAATCAATATTTATTTTACTAAAAATCATAGTTTGTTACAGGGTAATGAATCTAAAAAGTGAATTTTTCAAATAAAAGCTCAAGGTAAAACACTTGTTTAACTTTAAAACACAAACTGCCTTCCTTCATACCTTTTCTTGAGTAAATAACATCACGTTAACAAATTTATCAGTAAGTGTATGTTACAGACCTAAATAATAATCTGATTAGATATATATTAGTTATGGATCCCTACACTTAAAATGACATGTGATTGTTTCATGGTGCTATTTGCAAAATGATTATAGTGTTAATTACACTCATGTCCATCAACTAAGGATAATTCAGAATCACACAGAAATCGAACTCAAAACTAAAAATTTCACCTAAAGAATTATCGCATATACATCTTCAAAAATAATATCAAAAATTACAGGAAGCCATCAGATTACGCCGATAGTACGTCACAATAACGAGAGTTTAAGAGAGTTGTATATAAGCAATTGTAGCAAAGAAGTAAAATTGTTCACAAGCGTTCTGTAAGCCGCTTATTGCCACAACCGAATAGTTATGGCACAGAGGGCGCAAGTCGATGATTTTTTACGTGATTTTTACGTACGATGGTTTTTATCGGCTGCCTGGAATATGGGCGTACTCAGATGGAAGTTTCATTGGAACTTGGAATCGCTCAAAGTGTCATCTCTTGGCTTTGGCAACGATTCCAAAATGATGGAAATGTCAGTAGACGTTACAGAACAGTTTGCCCCCGAGTTACAACGCCGAATGACGACTAGTATTTGGCAGTAACTGCAAAAAGAAGCAGACGGAGCACAGCATTCGATCTTTCTCGTCAGCTATCTTTAGCCACACGTACGACAGTTTCAAAGCAAACCGTTTACAGACGTTTGGGACAGGTTGGTCTATATGCTCGCAGGCCTGCCAAATGTGTTCCACTCACTGTCGAAAGCTGTTAGCCTGGAGTAGAGAACATGCAATGTGGATATCGCACAGTTGGCTTGTGTGATGATTTCCGACGAGTCCAGGTGTAGATTGCAGTCTTATTGACGGCGGACGTTCATATGGAGAACGCTAAGTACCCGCTACTACCTAGACAACATCATTCAATGACACCGTTACGGTTGTGCAGGATTGCTCGTTTGGGGCGGATTTATACTGGGCTCCAGAACAGTTGTACTTGTTCAAATCGGAACCATGAGAAGCCAAATTTATCGGGACATCATTCTGGAACAACATGTACGTTTGTTTAGGGGCGCCATGGGAGCATAATTTATGTTTATGAATGACAATGCCCGTTCTCAACGTGCAAACATTGTAAAACAATGCCTTGAATCTGAGGATATAACCCGTATGGAATGGCCAGCATTCTCAGCTGACTTGAATCCGATAGAGCATGTGTGGGACATGCTTGGCCGACGAGTTGCAGTCGGTCAACGACCTCCTACATTTGTACCAGAACTTTGGAGAGCATTGCTTACTGAGTGGAATGATATACCCCAAGATCAGCTCGATAATTTGTTCCTCAGCATGCCTAGGCGTTTTACGGACTGTGTTTCATCGTCTAGAAGACATACAATGTATTAACCATGGTACCAACCATGTCATGTTAAGTTTTTGTAAGGTCGATATGTTTTCTAATTGCTCCAGTGAGCAAAAATCATAGTTTTTATGAATGGTATCATACATACACAATCTTTTTTGTTCTTTATCTTTTGTTCAGTAAATTGGTTTATGAATAAGTCACGTTTGTTTCGTTTCTGAACCTTTACTTTCGGAGCTGGTATCATCCTAATTTATGGATATGACTGTAATTCATGGTGTTTTAACTTTCATCCTTTAACAAATAGAAACCTTCCTCGAAATCATATAGCTCGGCACTTCGTGGCATCTTGCATGCGACTAATGCCAATATTAATTAATACAGAATATTTAACGGCCGAGGGCGTGACGAAAATAAGGATTGGATGTATCGTCATTTGCATGGGTGTCGTAATACCTATTGGTAGATAGTGAATAATTAAAAAAAAAAGCCAACCTTGGTTTCATACGAACTACTTACAGCTTGTATTGTGAAAATGTTTGATGAAAATTACTATTCAGTCTCAAACAGAAATGTATCATATAGTTCAACGTAAAAATAATAGTTTCTTCACAGTCAAAGTAAGGTAGTTGCATCACCTACGAACTGGAGCGATGCAGCGGGCTATTGGCAACGATCTGATATTTATCCCGAATTAAAAGATTAAAAGACAAATCGTAATTTTGAAGCGCTATCTGATAAAAATGTCAACACCTGAACTGATATCCTACTCTCCAAATTTCCGTACCACTGCAACAAGATTACATTTGACGCCCTGACAGTTTTAGCATGCACCTACCTACACGTACACTGTGGTCTTTGGTCAAATTTAGAACTCGCAAATCTCCGTTTCTACCAGCCTGCCAATTTAAAGGGGCCCACAACCAAACGTTGAGAAAAGAAAAATTCACCCAGGAAAGAACTTCATTGGAATCAAACCTGCAAAGCCTACAAGTTCGTGGTACCTAGCATAGTGGGTAAAATCACAGAACTAGGGTTCTTAGACAAGTAGAAAGATAGGTAGGTAGTTAATTTGCGTCTAACAGGAGAACGAGGTCAAGCAAATTCACGAGTTTAAACCAATTCCACTCTGTTTGTGCTTTGAACATTGTGATCCAATTTAGCTTTTGACGTGATAAAAGAATTGATGAAACTTTCAAATTTTCGTTTAAAATAAAACAAACTTATAAATATTTTGACTATTACATATACAGTATACATGTGTCATCTTAATGTCATAGTTTTCTGTATTATGGTTAGTAGTTTTCTGTATTATATTTTTTCAAATTATAACGAATACAAGTGAAGTAAAAGTCAAGAGTTTCCTCTTATAAAGGTGTCAAATAGTTTGCTGATACTCACTTGAATACAGTTCCTGAACTTTCAAGTCATGACAATCGCTTTTCCTTTTGCTGAACGAATATTTATTATTTTCCAGACGTAATATTTTACTTTTATTTAATTGAATTCTATTCGAACTTTATTTGAAAACCTATCGAAGTATTCAAAATGAATTCAGATCAGGAGGATTCGGATCCAGTTGATTTACGTCCAACGCATGTTCAAGCAACGCCATTATTTGGTGATCAGAATTCCCTAGCACACGAAGAAAGCAAGACTGAGACAGCTGATGCAACCGTGCATCGGATTCGGGCCGGAAATATGGATAGAAGGGCCAAAAGAGCGAAAGGTTCGAAGATGGACAAGAGCTCTGTTGGAGATAGATTTTCTTCAGATCTCTCGATACCTCAATCTACAATTACATCAATCTTCTCCAAATCGGATTATGGGGAAGAAAGGCGATGAACACTAGAAACACCCTCAAGTTGAGAAGAGCAGTGGAATATTAGAGCACCTAATGGAACCAGAAGTAATACCGACTCCGGATATAGCAACAGTTCTAAGACGAACGCCTGAGGCACAGAGCTCAGTTAGGACCATGTGTCCTTCTGATTACATAGGACATCAAGATCGAAGTGAAGGAAAAAAACTTCTGAATTTGAGAGTGAAAACCTTGCAAGTCGTCGCCTTTCTTCGTTAGAAATCCCTTCAAATCCTTATCGTTCCAAAAGTGTGCAGAAAAACAAAAGCCTTGATGATTCAGTGATAAGACCATCTCTATCCGCGCTAAGTGGAAAACTCAATCCACGAAAGCACCACAAAGCACAGCATCCGAAAACGCACACAGAAGATAAAATGTTTAAAAGGGAATTTTCAAACTTGAACAAAAAGGAACTATCGGGAAGTAGACAAAGCCCTTTTTCAACTCAGCGCGACAGAGAAACCGTACTAAAATACCCACAGACATCAAAATCTAAAGCAGATTCTTCTAATTGTTTATTAAGGGGAAAGAATCGCACTGAAAATTCTGCGACAAAAGGTTATTCATGCGAACAGTGTGGAAAAGCTTTTAAAGAGAAACGACAACTTACCCGACATCAAGGACTCCACTCTGGGATGAAATTACTAGAGTGCAAAATTTGCAGCAAAAGGTTTTCAAAAAACTTTCATTTAGAAAGGCACATGTTAGTGCATAGTGGCGAGAAGCCATTTGATTGCAAATTGTGCAAAAAAACATTTGCTCGGAAGGACAACTTAACCCAACACATACGCATCCATTCAGGTGAGAAATCTTTTATTTGTGAAATTTGTAACAGAGGCTTCAGGAACCTTGGGGACTTGGGTAGCCACAGACGAACACACACTAAAGAGAAGCCGTATGAGTGTGAAGTATGCATGAATTTTTCACAAGCTGCCACCTTGCGGATACATAGACGTGTGCACACTGGTGAAAAACCTTATGAATGTGAAGTTTGCATGAAAAGGTTCTCACAAGCCTCCACCTTGCGGTCACATAGTCGTGTGCACACTGGTGACAAACCTTATGAGTGTGAAGTTTGCATGAAAAGGTTCTCAGAAGCCTCCACCTTGCGGACACATAGTCGTGTGCACACTGGTGACAAACCTTATGAGTGTGATATCTGCAAGAAAACATTTTCGATGAAGGGTAATTTGACAAAACACAAACGGGTCCATTCAGGTGAGAAACCTTTTAATTGTGAAATTTGTAACAAAGCATTTTCGGATCTTTCGGCGTTACGAGTACACAGACGCACACACACTGTAGAAAAACCGTATATGTGTGAAGTATGCGGGAAAAGGTTTTCACAAAATCTTAACTTAAATACACATAGACGTCGGCATCAAAACGGAGAATAATTAAAAGTGAAAAGCACTAGAAAACAGATTTGTGGGAAGTGTACTTGCAACAACATAAAATGACATATTAACGTCTTCCAAATTTTAAAAGGGACGCAGTAAGAAAGTTCGCTTTTTCATGTTATTTGTAATCCGTTTTAAAATATTTAAAAAAATAAATGTGTTCACTTGTTTCTAAATCTCCTTTGTAACCCCTAAATGTTTTTAAAACCTATTCGGTTCTGTGTATTTTATTTATATGTATAAAACAGATTTATGTATAAAAAATTGACGTAAACAAACTTTTAAAAATGACTACAATAAATTAAAACCTAAATAAATGTCTTGTAATTTATTTGTGTTTTGTAATTTATATGCACTGTTATAACCACATTAATTATATGCACTTGTTTGAATTATAGTTGTGTTTGCAGTGAATTATAGTGTTGGACAGTAGAATGTAATGTTTAGAGGTATGTTTTTGTACCAAGATATTTTAAGATTAAACCGTTCGAAATTTTCTTAGTATTATTGATCCTACGATACTTTTAGTGTTTGTTCTCCATATCTCAAAGACATTTAAAATTTAATTTCTTAATTTTCATTTTCTGATCGTTTGTAATCGAAGGCCCGAAATACACTCATCCCAATATGCCTTATTTAAATTAGGAATAATCATTGTGTTGATAGGAGCGCTGTAAAAAGTAAAATATTTTTTTATTCTTGATTATATTCTGTGCACACATAGAGTGGTTTTCATTTAAGCACGATTACAAAAGTTATTATCGACTGTTCTATGAAAATTCTACAAATATAGCTTATCAACTGCAATAGTGCTAAATTACATTGTAGCACGTTAAATCGTCGTGATCTGAAATGTCCTTACGCTGGTGTGATATAAAGTTTGGGGGTTGGGGTCCCGATTCAAGCGTGACCTCGTCACCTTACAGTGGTTCAAAATTAACAAGTATTTTCCTCGGATCTTTCCCTTCTTTATGAACTCGGACCGTTGACAATTGCGAGTTGTTTACTGCAGCTGATGTTCATTAAATATCTACCAATTGATGACAAGATCTAATAATTCTGTACCACGGTTAGATGACGAGGAAGAATAAAGGATTTACAAAATGGAATGTGACGAATTCGAATCCAACCATACACCGTTGTGTAGAGGGGGTCTGGTGCACATTAAATCTGACGGCCTTAAATGTCATCACGTTAGGTTGGTGTGGAAGTTTGGAGAGTGGGGTTCCAGCTCAGGTGTTGCTTCGTTATCTGACCGTGGTTCAAAATTACGAGGTGTTGTCATCATATCTATCGTAACAATAAAGTTTGTGTATTTTCCAGATTTACTAGAACGTAGGTAGTTGACTTTATGTCCTATTGATAAATTCCACTGGATATTGATGATAAATTCAACAGGATATTCATGATCAGTTCAAGAGGATATTGAAGATCCATCTTCAAGGGATATATATATATGTATATATATATATACACACAAGCACACTTGGTGTTTTTAAATTTTGGTCAGTTGATGTGGCAACACCTGAAATGACACACCACTTGTCAACTTGAGGATCGTAGAGGTCGGGATTGATTTAATCTGCACCGTCCTCCAAGTCCACGGCCGACCAACCCGTATAGTGGTTAAGGTGTTATCCTCTAGATCGGAAGGTCCCTGGTTCGAATCTGGGATCGGGCATGGTTGTTTGTAAGCGTATGGTGTAGATGCGGCTGGTGCACCTTAAATCTGTCGTGGCCGAGAGTCCTCACGTTGGGTGGGTGTGGAAGTTTGGAGAGTGGGGTTCCAGCTAAGGTGTTGCTTCGTCATATGACCATGGTTCAAAATTACGAAGTGTTGTCCTCGATTCTTTCCCTTAAGGGACTGATTCCGGACCGTCGTCAATAGCCCGTTGTGTTGCTCTAGTACGATGTTAATGAAGAATTACCAATTATAACTCGTATGTTTGACTTTGTTAAAATTATATTTTCTTTGCAAAGTTTTGTAATGTTAACAGCGATGTTTATGGAAGATATTTATTTAACTATGCACTTCACGTTTCAGTTCTCTGTGTTTATATCTGGCAACCTTCGAGTTGTAGACGGCGCAGGTTCGATTCCTGTCGGGTTCATCATCCCTGGTAATATTCTCTCCTCCGTATCAAAGAAACATTTTTTATGTGTTTCTCATGTACTGGATATTGTGTACCTTGTGCCTGTCCCACCATGGCCAAACATGACCCTTTCGCCATAAAGACGTCAAACCAACCAACCAGGACTATCGCCAATAGCCGTTGATATTGCTCCAGTTTGACGTCAATTAACTACTTACCTACTTGAAAGTGCGAGTGAAATATTGCTTCTGTATTGTGGTGCAACGTTACGTGGTGTTGTCCTAGGATCTTTCCCTTAAGGGACTGATCCCGGACCGTCGTCAATAGCCCGTTGTGTTGCTCTAGTACGACGTTAACTAAAAATTACTAAAAAAAAAATTACCATTATTATCAAACAAAACAATTGATGGTAATGGTAATTTTAGTTAACGTCGTACTAGAGCAACACAACGGGCTATTGACGACGGTACGGGATCAATCCCTTAAGGGAAAGATTCGAGGACAACACCTTGTAATTTTGAACCACGGTCAGATGACGAAGCAACACCTGAGCTGGCACCCCACTCACCAAACTTCCACACCAACCTAACGTGAGGTCTTTCGAGCACGACAGATTTAAAGTGCACCAGCCGCCTCTACACCATACGTTTACAAGCATCCATGCCCGAACTCGGATTCGAACTAGGAACCTTCCGATCTAGGGGCTAACACCTTAACCACTAAACCGGTTGGTTGACAAACAAGACAGATTTAGCTTTTGTAGCGTCGGTGTATGGTTATAATTGAACCCGTTACTCTTCCTCTTCATTTGACCTTGATAAAAAAATAACGAGTGTTGTCCTCGGTTGGTAGGTATGCAATTAACATCAAACTGCAGCAAAACAACTCGTACTGGCGACGGTCAGGTATTATCCCTTAGGAAAAGATCCGAGGACAATACGAAGTAAATTTACACCAGGGTCAGATAAATGTCATACCTGAGATTGCACCCAAATCTTCAAAATCTCAATTACCCGAGCATGAGGATATTTCAGGCCACGGCAGATTTAACGTGCTTCCTTGGAAACTATGAGTATTGGGGTAATGAGCTATATTTGAGAATCTTTTATAGAACAGAGGGTATAGGACTTTTGTATGCCTCCTGGACTGAAACCAATTTGCAATACGAATATAATCAAGTACTATAAAAATACTTTACTTTCACTTTTTTTTACACGGTTGCTATTACCAATATCAATATTAAAAACTGAAGTCTGGATTTGGGAATTAGTACCTTACGGACCTTTGCTCACACACGATCAGATATTGGAAATTAGGAAATTAAATTTGAAATGTATTAAAAGCATCGAATGAAAACTCAAATTATTGGAGATTAAGATTAATATTGTTGAATTGAGAGAGAAACAGGCATGAATGGGACAAGTTGTTAGTAAAAAATTCCCCATCCCCTTATAATAAGGCTGAACCAGATAGAAAATTTTGGTTTTTCATTGCACACACATCCGCCAGTGGTAAAAATTAAGTTGCCACCCCCTGAATGGTGTAAAGAGAGATTTCAGTACACCTTTTTCAAAGATGATATTCTAAAAGCAGCTCGTACAGTTTTTGGTCGACCGGCCGGAACAGCCGTCGAATGCAAAAAGAATAGAGAACAATGAACAAAGCTAACATGTGTCGGGGTATTGTTAGTTGAAATGACTGTTTCAGCACTGTGTTCTATAGAAAAAATTATTCCTTTTTCGTAAAATCGGTTCAAAGGTATTGTTATTGATGAATAATAATATGAGATAACTTTGCTGTCGGTTGCTCACATTCTTGTTCCATTAATACTATCCCCAACATTAGATTTCCTTCTTTTGCAATACAAAAGAATTCCATTGTTCGTAGACACTAGAATTGTTCCATTGTTTTCCATTATTGTTCACTCAACTGTTACCGAATTTTTTTTTTCAAATGCATTTTTTCTTAAGGCATTCTATCGAGTATAAACGGTATTTTAATTGTTGTTGAACAACAAGTCAAGATATGTGTTCTTTATGTCGTTCTAATTGATAGCGTGTATCCCCGTCATGAACAGGAATTGAACTCGGAGTACGAATTCACACGTACTTGTAGGTTACGTTTACGATACAATTTTAAGATTTCGTGATTTTGTTTGAATTTCAAACTTTTGTAAATGCTCCTCTTTTATATATGTTTAATTTTAACGTTTTTCGTATCTCATCCTACTGCTTTAAAATCTTCCTCGCTTCTTATATGATGTTTCCTGTCAAACGTCTAACAACAGCCATATCATGGCGAACACAGCGGTTCTCGTTTGATCAAGGAAGTTAAGCACCATCGGGCGTTGTCATTACTTGGCAGAGTGACCACCTGGGAATCCAACGAACTGTTGGAGCCCCTTAATGCTTTTATTTTTGTTAAGAAGAAATAGGTGTGTTTTTCCACATTTCGGGTTATGCATAGATGAATCTATTTAAAAAATATATAATTGATAGGAAAAAGTAAAGAGGAATTAAAAATAGATAAATGGAATATTGTTGAATTGAAATAGGCATGAATGGGACAAGTTGTTAGTAAAAAATTCCCCATCCCCTTATAATAAGGCTGAATAAGATAGAAAATTTTAGTTTTCCACTGCACAAACATCCGTCAGTGGTAAAAATTAAGTTGCCACCCCCTGAATGGTGTAAAGAGAGATTTCAGTACATCTTTTTCAAAGATGATATTCTAAAAGCAGCTCGTAAAGTTTTTCGTCGACCGGCCGGAACAGCCGTCGAATGCAAAAAGAATAGAGAACAATGAACAAAGCTAACATGTGTCGGGGTATTGTTAGTTGAAATGACTGTTTCAGCACTGTGTTATTTATAAAAAAATTATTCCTCTTTCGTAAAAGAGGTTCAAACGTATTGTTATTGATGAAGAATAAGATAAGATAACATTATTGTCGGTTGCTCCCATTCTTGTTCCATTAAGTATACCAGAAAGCCTCGGTGTCGTCCTACCATTGTCGGAGCACCTTCATTAGAAACGGAGAGGATATTACTCAAGGGTATAGATTTCTAATCGACAAATCTTTTTAATTCATTGGATATTGCTACACATTTCGTATCAGTTTCTAAACATTTGATAAATAACAATATTCTTAGAATTTTTTTTTCTGTTACAAATCTCACATAAGCTAAAAGTAAAGCTTCGTTCTTCTGCAAAGTCGCCACAAAAACGCCCCACAGGGGGGCATTTTTGATTGCTAAGGGGGGCAATTCGAAAATGGACTCGACATGAGTTTAACCCCTTTGCTCCGGGCCATTTAAATGCAATGCTAGATTTCGGTGCCAAAATTGAAAGAAAAAAAAAACAAATTCTTAAATAATTGAAATAAAAATTATAAATTCGTTTGACGAGACCAAAATATCAACTGGGTTTTTGGCGGCGGCAAGTTAACTTCACTGCGGCACACGGCAGGCTCCGCGTGGACCCCCGGACGTTTTAAAATCTCTATAAAGAACTCAGTTGTTCGCATCTGAATGGCCCGTCACAACTTCTGTAGTGTTTCGCAGCATTCAGTTGGTGTTAATTTGAAATAGGCGTCCGTAAAAACTGTTTTAAAAGTTTCGTTGATTAAAAAAATATATACATTGTATGGATATAATTGGTAAGTATTTGATTTGACTTTTATTTATTTTAATTTTTGAAGCATAAGTTTCGTGGAAAATTTGTCAAATGGAAAAAATATGTTATTTTGCGGTGACGGTGTGGTAAATGTGTTATATACATTTAAATAAATATGCATTTTTTAGTATACGGTTACTCTATGTCACATTAAATTAATTTTAACACATACTTTAGTTTAAGTTTTTAATTGATCTTATATATATATTTCTTTCAGCCCATAGTAAAATGAGTGGTGCAAGCAAGAAAAAAGTTCGTCAATAATCGGAGGAATATTTAAAATTTGGGTTCATACCTGCTGTCCACGATGAGCTGTTTCCTTTTTTTTATTTTATGCCAGCAATGCTTGGCCAACGAATCAATGAAACGAGGTAGTCTTGAGGCGCATTTGAAGGCGAAACATAATGCTCATATTAATTCAGATTTGAATTACTTTCAAACTTTAAAGAAAATTTTTGAAAAGAGGACAACAGTAAAGTCTCTATTTATTGCTCACACTTTAACTCATAATCGTATTCTTGAGGTCAGATATCAAATTTCTTTATTCATCGCTAATTCTGGAAAAAAATCATACTATAGGAGAGAATTTAATAAAACCGCCAATATCAGCATTTCTTAAAACGGTTCTTGAAAAAGATGACAAAGATGTAAAAGCTATGCCAATTAGTAACAATACTGTTAGCAGAAGAATAGACGAAATGAGTGAAGATATTGAAAAACAACTTGTTGAAAAGCTGAAAACAAGAAAATTATCAGTGCAAATGGATGAATCAACTTTGAGATACAGTGAGGCAGTATTAATAACTTACGTAAGATATATTGATAAAGGGCATTTTGCTGAAGAAATGTTGTTCTGTAAAATATTAGAAAGCACCACTAACTCCAAAGATATATATCATAAGCTAAAAAACTACTTGGATGTCAATAATATACCAATGAAAAATATAACATCTTGTGCTGTAGATGGTGCTCCTAATATGATGGGCAAGAAAAATGGCTGCTCAAAATTGATGAAAGATGAGAATCCAGAAATGATTCTTGTGCATTGTGTTATTCATAGGGAAAACGTGGTAGCTAAAAACATCTCGCCTGTTCTAAATGAAGTACTACATTCAGTACTAAAGTGTATCAATGCTATTAAAGCTAATGCCAAATGTGAGAGTCTCTTCAAGCTATTTTGTGAAGAACAAAATGCAGACCATCAGAGACTTTTACTTCACACTGAAGTAAGATGGCTCTCTAAAGGGAACTGCTTGAAAAGATTTATGGAACTGTTTGATGCTCTTAGTGATTTTTTAAGCGACAAACTTGAAATGAAGTATCTGTTAACAGTCGATGGTAAAGCATTTGTGAGTTATTTAGCCGATATCTTTGAAAAACTAAATATATTAAAAAGCAACTTCAAGGAACAAATAAAACTCTTGTTGATGCAAAAGCGAATATATTTGATTTCATTACCCTATTTGAGTTATGTCAGAAATATACTAACAACAAAAAGTTTGAACAGTTTCATTGGCTCCAAAAATGTGAAGTAAATGATACCACTTTACTTGTTATTGTCGATCATCTGAAAATTCTATCGGCTAATTTAAAAGAAAGATTTTCCGATTTAAAACAAATTGATTTCCAACATGGATGATGCAGCCAATGTTAGTGGATTTGTCTGATATATCAAATATGCAGTATCAAGAAGAACTCGCAGAAATGCAAAATGATGTGTCAGTTAAAACTTTATTTAATATAAAAGGTGCGATGGCATGGCTTTGTGAGGAAACAGAAATCAAATACCCAAATTCAACTAAATGTGCAAGAAAACTATTGTTACCGTTTCCATCTTCATATTTAGCCGAATGTGGATTTAGTGCTGTAAATGATTTACTGGTAAAATAAAGAAATCGTCTGGATATAACACAACGGGGAGACTTGAGACTGAAGCTAACCAAATTGGAACCTAACATAAAATCTCTGTGCAGCAAGCATCAAGCGCAAGGATCTCACTAAATTAAAATATTAAATTATTATAGAAAAATCTTTATTAAAATTATTTCGAATTTGAGTTTTTCATTATATGTTTGGAAAATTTATTTACTGTGTTTCGTTAACAATTTCCTAGTGATTTTTTCCTAAAACCTATCATTTAAGTTTCTTAAGGGAACAATTCAATTTTTTAATATTAAAAATTATGTATATGTTACAGAGGGGGGCATAAGAATTTTAGAAAGGCTTAGGTGGGGCATGGCACAAAAAAGGTTGGGAAACACTGGTCTAGGAGACGTCCAATGTATTAACCATGGTGCCAACCATGTCATGTTAAGTTTTTGTAAGGTCGATATGTTTTGTAATTGCTCCCCAGTGAGCAAAACTGATAGTTTTTATGAATGGTATCATACATACACCATCTTTTTTGTTCTTTAGCTTTTGTTCAATAAATTGGTTTATGAATAAGTCACGTTAGTTTTGTATCTGAACCTTTACTTGCCGGAGCTGGTATTACCTCGAAATCATATAGCTCTGCACTTCGTGGCATCTTGCATGCGACTAATGCCAATATTAATTAATATATATATAATTCTCTTACGTGGCACGCAAAAAATACGTTATTTGTTAACGCGTTTTGGCAACATTGTACGATTGTTTGTTTACCACATGACCTCGCGCATCAATTGAATTTATAAGCGTTATCGGGTGAAATTTTATTGAAAAAAAGTGAATTTTAGTAGAGCTGTTGCAGTTTATAATAGAAATCAAAGAAAACGGATGATCTTTTCAGGGCCATTTGAAAACGGTACTTTTCAGGGCCAGCAATTCTAGTTCAACAAGACGCTTGCACTACAACTTTCAACAACAAACGCAATGAAAAGTGTGGGTAGTTCGAGAGCTGTGGAAATTTACATAAACAAAATGCTGGGTATTCAATTTCCAAAGCAGCGTTCACATTTCGAGTCCAAATTTGCTCAAAGTTTTCATTTGAATTCTGATTTTAGAGGTACTGTATATATGTTTTCTGTAATATAGTAATTTTAAATTTTAAAAACATTTTTTTGGAATATCATATTTGTAAACAATTCCTTCTGCTAGGACACATGCATGATGCGAGCGAAGCGAGCATAGGTTCGCACAGCGAACCTATGAGGATTGCATACCAATCCTCCGGGGGTTGGCGAGCTTTAGCGAGCAGGGGGCGGGCCCCCTAGTATTAATTAATTCAGAATATTTAACGGTGGAGGGCGTGACGAAAATAAGGATTGGATGTATCGTTATTTGCATGGGTGTCATAATACCTATTGGTAGATAGTGAATAATGAAAAAAAAGCCAACCTTGGTTTCATACGAACTACTTACAACTTGTATTGTTTGATGAAAATTACTATTCAGTCTCAAACAGAAATGTATCATATAGTTCAACGTAAAAATAATAGTTTCTTCACAGTCAAAGTAAGGTAGTTGCATCACCTACGCACTGGAGCGATGCAGCGGGCTATTGGCAACGATCTGATATTTATCCCGAATGAAAAGATTAAAAGACAAAGCGTAATTTTGAACAACTATCAGATAAAAATGTCAACACCTGAACTGATATCCTACTCTCCAAATTTCCGTACCACTGCAACAAGATTACATTTGACGCCCTGACAGTTTTAACATGCACCTACCTACACGTACACTGTGGTCTTTCGTCAAATTTAGAACTCGCAAATCTCCGTTTCTACCAGCCTGCCAATTTCAAGGGGCCCACAACCAAACGTTGAGAAAAGAAAAATTCACCCAGGAAAGTACTTCATTGGAATCAAACCTGCAAAGCCTGCAAGTTCCTGGTAGCTAGCATAGTGGGTAAAATAACAGCACTAGGGTTCTTAGATAAGTAGAAAGATAGGTAGGTAGTTAATTTGCGTCTAACAAGATAACGAGGTCAAGCAAATTCACGAGTTTAAACCAATTCCACTCTGTTTGGGCTTTGATTATTGTGATCCAATTTAGTTTTTGACGTGATAAAAGAATTGATGAAACTTTCAAATTTTCGTTTAAAATAAAACAAACTTATAAATACTTTGACTATTACATATACAGTATACATGTGTCATCTTAATGTCATAGTTTTCTGTATTATGGTTAGTAGTTTTCTGTATTATATTTTTTCAAATTATAACGAATATAAGTGAAGTAAAAGTCAAGAGTTTCCTCTTATAAAGGTGTCAAATAGTTTGCTGATACTCACTTGAATACAGTTCCAGAACTTTCAAGTCATGACAATCGCTTTTCCTTTTGCTGAACGAATATTTATTATTTTCCAGACGTAATATTTTACTTTTATCTAATTAAATTCAATTCGAACTTTATTTGAAAACCTATCGAAGTATTCAAAATGAATTCAGATCAGGAGGATTCGGATCCAGATGATTTACGTCAAACGCATGTTCAAGCAACGCCATTATTTGGTGATCAGAATTCCCTAGCACACGAAGAAAGCAAGACTGAGACAGCTGATGCAACCGTGCATCGGATTCGGGCCGGAAATATGGATAGAAGGGCCAAAAGAGCGAAAGGTTCGAAGATGGACAAGAGCTGTGTTGGAGATAGATTTTCTTCAGATCGATACCTCAATCTACAATTACACCAATCTTCTCCAAATCGGATTATGGGAAAGAAAGGCGATGAACACTACAGACATCCTCAAGTTGAGAAGAGCAGTGGAATATTAGAGCACGTAATGGAACCAGAAGTAATAGCAACTCCGGATATAGCAACAGTTATAAGACGAACGCCTGAGGCACAGAGCTCAGTTAGGACCATGTGTCCTTCTGATTACATAGGACATCAAGATCGAAGTGAAGGAAAAAAAAATTCTGAATTTGAGAGTGAAAACCTTGCAAGTCGTCGCCTTTCTTCGTTAGAAATCCCTTCAAATTCTTATCGTTCCAAAAGTGTGCAGAAAAACAAAAGCCTTGGTGATTCAGTGATAAGACCATCTCTATCCGCGCTAAGTGGAAAACTCCATCCACAAAAGCACCACAAAGCACAGCATCCGAAGACGCACACAGAAGATAAAATGTTTAAAAGGGAATTTTCAAACTTGAACAAAAAGGAACTATCGGGAAGTAGACAAAGCCCTTTTTCAACTCAGCACGACAGAGAAACCGTACTAAAATACCCACAGACATCAAAATCTAAAGCAGATTCTTCTAATAGTTTATTAAGGGGAAAGAATCGCACTGAAAATTCTGCGACAAAAGGTTATTCAAGCGAACAGTGTGGAAAAGCTTTTAAAGAGAAACGACAACTTACCCGACATCAAGGACTCCACTCTGGGATGAAATTACATGAGTGCAAAATTTGCAGCAAAGGGTTTTCAAGAAACTCTCATTTAGATAGGCACATGCGAGTACATAGTGGCGAGAAGCCATTTGAATGCAAATTGTGCAAAAAAACATTTGCTCGGAAGGACAACTTAACCCAACACATACGCATCCATACAGGTGAGAAATCTTTTATTTGTGAAATTTGTAACAGAGGCTTCACGAACCTTTGGGACTTGGGTAGCCACAGACGAACACACACTAAAGAGAAGCCGTATGAGTGTGAAGTATGCATGAAAACATTTTCACAAGCTTCCACCTTGCGGATACATAGACGTGTGCACACTGGTGAAAAACCTTATGAGTGTGAAGTTTGCATGAAAAGGTTCTCACAAGCCTCCACCTTGCGGACACATAGTCGTGTGCACACTGGTGACAAACCTTATGAGTGTGAAGTATGCATGAAAACATTTTCACAAGCTGCCACCTTGCGGATACATAGACGTGTGCACACTGGTGAAAAACCTTATGAGTGTGAAGTTTGCATGAAAAGGTTCTCACAAGCCTCCACCTTGCGGACACATAGTCGTGTGCACACTGGTGACAAACCTTATGAGTGTGAAGTTTGCATGAAAAGGTTCTCAGAAGCCTCCACCTTGCGGACACATAGTCGTGTGCACACTGGTGACAAAGCTTATGAGTGTGATATCTGCAAGAAAACATTTTGGACGAAGGATCATTTGACAAGGC
Organism: Metellina segmentata; assembly: GCA_947359465.1. Classification (NCBI taxonomy): domain Eukaryota; kingdom Metazoa; phylum Arthropoda; class Arachnida; order Araneae; family Tetragnathidae; genus Metellina; species Metellina segmentata. The sequence goes on from OX375883.1 coordinate 100,561,453, forward strand.
ACAAACGGGTCCATTCAGGTGAGAAACCTTTTAATTGTGAAATTTGTAATAGATCCTTTTCGGATCTTTCGGCGTTACGAGTACACAGACGTACGCACACTGTAGAAAAACCGTATATGTGTGAAGTATGCGGGAAAAGGTTTTCACATAATCATAACTTAAATACACATAGACGTAGGCATCATAACGGAGAATAATTAAAAGTGAAAAGCACTAGAAAACAGATTTGTAGGAAGTGTACTTGAACAACATAATAGGACATATTAACGTTTTCCAAATTTTAGAAGGGACACTGTAAGAAAATGAGCTTTTTCATGTTATTTGTAATCTGTTTTAAAATATTTAAAAGAATAAATGTGTTCACTTGTTTCTAAATCTCCCTTGTAACCCCTAAATGTTTTTAAAACCTATTCGGTTCTGTGTATTTTATTTATATGTATAAAACAGATTTATGTATTAAAAATTGACATAAGCAAACTTTTCAAAATTAATGCGATGACTTATAACCAAAATAAATGTCTTGTAATTTATGTGCACTGTTATAACTACATTAATTATATGTACTTGTTTTAATTGCAGTCGTGTTTGTAATGAGTTATAGTGTTGGGGACAGTGGAATGCAATGTTTAGAGGTATCTGTTTGTACCAAGATAATTTTAGATTAAACCGTTTGAAATTTTCTTAGTTTTATTATCCTTCGATACTTTTAGTGTTTGTTCTCCATACCTCAAAGACATTTAAAATTTAATTTCTTAATTTCCTTTTTCTGATTGTTTGTGATCGAATGTCCGAAAGACACTCATCGCAATAAGCCTTACTTCAATTTGGAACATTTATTGTGTTGATAGGAGCCCTGTAAAAAGAATTTTTCATTTTTTTTATACTTGATTATATGCTGTGGACACAAAGATTGGTTTTCATTTAAGCATGCTTACAAAAGTTATTATCGACTGTTCTATAAAAATTTTGCAAATATAGCTCATGAACAGCAATAGTGATAAATTACATTGTAGCACGTTAAATCCGTCGTGATCTGAAATATTCTTACGCTGGAGTGATAGAAATTTTTGGGGTTGGGGTCCCAACTCAAGCGTGACCTCGTCACCTTACAGTGGTTCAAAATTCTGTCTTAGTTTCCTCGGATCTTTCCCTTCTTAGTTGGTAATTTTTAACTAAAGTCGTACTACAGCAACACAACTGCCTATCGACGACGGTTCGGAATCAATCGCTTAAGGGAAAGTTCCGAGGACAACACCTCGTATTTTTGAGCCACAGTCATTTGATGACGCAACACCTGAGCTGGCACCCCACTCTCCAAATATCCACAACAACCGAACGTGAGTTCTTTCGGCCACGACAAATTTAAGGTGCACCAACCGCCTCTACACAATACACTTACAAACATCCATGCCCAGACCCAGATTCGAACCAGGAACCTTCCGATCTAGAGCCTAACACCTTAACCACCATCCCGGTTGGTAGGCGCCTTCTTTATGTACTCGTTCACGTTGGGTTGGCGTGGAAGTTTGGAGAGTGGGGTGCCAGCTCAGGTGTTGCTTCGTCATCTGACCGTGGTTCAAAATTACGAGGTGTTCTACTCAGATCTTTCCCTCAAGGGACTGATCCCGGACCGTCGTCAATAGCCCGTTGTGTTGCTCTAGTACGACGTTAACTAAAATTACCATTACCATTACCATCTTTATGTTTATCATCTTTTTATCGAACCGTTTACAATTGCGACTTGTTTACTGCAGCTGATGTTCATTAACTATCTACCAACCGATGACAAGATCTTGTAATTCTGTACCACGCTTACATGACGAGGAAGAATAACGGAATAGCAAATGGAAGGTGACGAATTCGAATCCAAACATACACCGTTGTGTAGAAGTGGTCTGGTGCACATTAAATCTGACTTGGCCTTAAATGTCATCACGTTCGCGTGGTGTGGAAGTTTAGAGTGTGGGGTGGCTCCTCTATGTGATCTCGTCCTCTGAACGTGGTTAGAAATTACGTGTTTCTGTCGTCGGTTCTTTCCCTTCAGTTCTGATCCCTGACAGTCGCCTAGAGATTGTGAGTAGCTCCAGTGCGACTCTAATTAAAATACACACAGCTTGTTTGATTTGTTTTTAGTTAAAATTTAAATTTTTTTTTCAACAGACGAATTTACTAAAACGTTTACATGGTGTTGTCATCGGATCTTTCCCTTAAGGTATTGATCCCGGACCGTCGTTCATAGTCCGTTCTGTTGCTCTAGTACGATGTTAATGAAGAATTACCAATTATAACTCGTATGTTTGACTTTGTTAAAATTATATTTTCTTTGCAAAGTTTTGTAATGTTAACACCACCTCCCACCAGCTCCCAAACAGGCAAACGAAAGTCTTGGATTTTCAAAATCGAAATCCTCCGGTTTGTAATCCACCTACCTTTACCCGAGACCCAGAAGAACGAAGTACACCCAAACAATTGCGCTGGAAAGTAGCACACGTAATAAAGATTAAAATTGAAATAAACTACGACCTCAACCGTTTGCTATAAAACGCTCTTCCTGACAAGGTGTCCCAAAATTTCAATTCGAACATAATTAACACTTCGGCTGATTCGAACTAAGGGTCAACCTAGCCCTGTCAGAAGAGATGGTTGCCAGCTCAATATCTGACCTGGTTAACAATTTGTAGATTGAAATTTAGTGATCTTAATTAACGGGCTATTAGCGACGGTAAATCCCGGAGAATAAATAAAATTATACGTATGCAACAAAAATATACATCAGAGATTTACACTGCAAGGGCCGAAATAGACCAGTTCAAAGAACAAGCTTATTAACAACCGTAGGGTTGGGAGTTCGAAACTAGGTTCTGTCGACATCCGATGTGTACACCGAGGCTGGAGCGTGTTAAATCGGTCACGAGTGCAAATATCCTCACGTTGGCGTGAAGTGCAACTTTGGAGAGTTTCGACCCATCATAAATATCGTCCTCGTTTAGATCGGAAGGTTACTGGTTCGAATCCAGGTTAGTGCATTGATGCTTTAAGTGTATGGTGCACCTAACCAGACAGCAATGAAAGCTTGGCACAAGCTTGTACCAACCTTGTCATTGACAAGGATAGAGGATGTAACCTTGTGACAAGCTTGTGTAAATGTTTGCTAGTCAACAAAAAAGGTTTTCTTTAAGATTTCTGCAAGCTTGTTTCATTCTTTTCAAAAGCTTGTTTTAAACTTTTCATATGCTTGTTGTACCTTTGTTTCATGCTTGTTGTTGCCTTGTTTCATGCTTTGTATACCCTTTTAGGCTTTTCATACACTTGTTGATTTATGCCATATCTGTACGTATTGTTTGAAAACGAGGTACTCCATTTTGTTAATAAGCTCAAAATCGTAAAACTGAAGATAATCTAGAACTTTGTTACAACTGTGTGCAATTTTTATCTACACCTTAAGCAGTCAAAAAATTAATCTAATTGTATTGGAAATGGAAGAAACGTTTACTACTTAAATTACATCATTTCATTTGTGTCACAAATTCTTTTCGATTAAAAAAAAAGTTTTTATTGCAAAAGATTGGTTCGATATCGAACGAGAACATAATTCAATTATTAATCACTTCTATTAACAGTATACCATACAACAGGTGTAGATAAATCTTTATTTTTAACAATCAAATTATCGGAATTTTTAATATTTAAATCTGATTTTTTTAATTTAAATCAGATTTTTTAATTTAAATTTCTGAAACCCTATCACTGTTTTGATAATATGTATAAATTTGTTAAATAAAACATCGTGTTTCTGACATGACAAGTAAACCAAAATTTATTATAAGTAAACAATCAGAATTTGTGCCATGGTAAATCAATATTTATTTTACTAAAAATCATAGTTTGTTACAGGGTAATGAATCTAAAAAGTGAATTTTTCAAATAAAAGCTCAAGGTAAAACACTTGTTTAACTTTAAAACACAAACTGCCTTCCTTCAGAGCTTTTCTTGAGTAAATAACTTCACGTTAACAAATTTATCAGTAAGTGTATGTGACAGACCTAAATAATAATCTGATTAGATATATATTAGTTATGGATCCCTACACTTAAAATGACATGTGATTATGTCATGGTGCTATTTGCAAAATGATTATAGTGTTAATTACACTCATGTCCATAAACTAAGGATAATTCAGAATCACACGGAAATCGAACTCAAAACTAAAAATTTCACCTAAAGAATTATCGCATACATCTTCAAGAATAATATAAAAAATTACAGGAAGCCATCAGATTACGCCGATAGTACGTCACAATAACGAGAGTTTAAGAGAGTTGTATATAAGCAATGTTAGCAAAGAAGTAAAATTGTTCACAAGCGTTCTGTAAGCCGCTCATTGCCACAACCCATCAGTTATGGCACAGAGGGCAAATGTCGATGATTTTTTACGTGATTTTTACGTACGATGGTTTTTATCGGCCGCCTGGAATATGGGCGTACTCAGATGGAAGTTTCATTGGAACTTGGAATCGCTCAAAGTGTCATCTCTTGGCTTTGGCAACGATTCCAAAATGATGGAAATGTCAGTGGACGTTACAGAACAGTTTGCCCCCGAGTTACAGCGCCGAATGACGACTAGCATTTGGCAGTAACTGCAAAAAGAAGCAGACGGAGCACAGCATTCGACCTTTCTCGTCAGCTATCTTTAGCCACAGGTACGACAGTTTCAAAGCAAACCATTTACAGACATTTGGGACAGGTTGGTCTATATGCTCGAAGGCCTGTCAAATGTGTTCCACTCACTGTTGAAAGCTGTTAGCCTGGAGTAGAGAACATGCAATGTGGATATCGCACAGTGGGCTTGTGTGATGATTTCCGACGAGTCCAGGTGTAGATTGCAGTCTGATTGACGGCGGACGTTCATATGGAGAACGCTAAGTACCCGCTACTACCTAGACAACATCATTCAATTACACCGTTACGGTTGTGCAGGATTGCTCGTTTGGGGCGGATTTATACTGGGCTCCAGAGCAGTTGTACATGTTCATATCGGAACCATGAGAGGCGAAATTTATCGGGACATCATTCTGGAACAACATGTACGTTTGTTTAGGGGTGCCATGGGAGCAGAATTTATGTTTATGGATGACAATGCCCGTTCTCAACGTGCAAACATTGTAAAACAATGCCTTGAATCTGAGGATATAACCCGTATGGAATGGCCAGCATCCTCAGCTGACTTGAATCCGATAGAGCATGTGTGGGACATGCTTGGCCGACGAGTTGCAGTCGGTCAACGACCTCCTACATTTGTACCAGAACTTTGGAGAGCATTGCTCTCCAAAGTTAGCGCTTACTGAGTGGAATGATCTACCCCAAGATCAGCTCGATAATTTGATCCTCAGTATGCCTAGGCGTTTTACGGACTGTGTTTCATCGTCTAGGAGACATACAATGTATTAACCATGGTACCAACCATGTCATGTTAAGTTTTTGTAAGGTCGATATGTTTTCTAATTGCTCCAGTGAGCAAAAATCATAGTTTTTATGAATGGTTTTATACATACACCATCTTTTGTGTTCTTTATCTTTTGTTCAGTAAATTGGTTTATGAATAAGTCACGTTTGTTTTGTTTCTGAACCTTTACTTTCGGAGCTGGTATTATCCTTAATTTATGGACATGACTGTAATTCATGGTGTTTTAACACTTTCATCCTTTAACAAATAGAAACCTTCCTCGAAATCATATAGCTCTGCACTTCGTGGCATCTTGCATGCGACTAATGCCAATATTAATTAATACAGAATATTTAACGGCCGAGGGCGTGACGAAAATAAGGATTGGATGTATCATCATTTGCATATGTGTCGTAATACCTATTGGTAGATAGTGAATAATTAAAAAAAAAGCCAACCTTGTGGTTTTATAAGAACTACTTACAACTTGTATTGTTTGATGAAAATTACTATTCAGTCTCAAACGGAAATGTATCATATAGTTCAACGTAAAAATAATAGTTTCTTCACAGTCAAAGTAAGGTAGTTGCATCACCTACGCACTGGAGCGATATAGCGGGCTATTGGCAACGATCTGATATTTATCCCGAATGAAAAGATTAAAAGACAAAGCGTAATTTTGAACAACTATCAGATAAAAATGTCAACACCTGAACTGATATCCTACTCTCCAAATTTCCGTACCACTGCAACAAGATTACATTTGACGCCCTGACAGTTTTAACATGCACCTACCTACACGTACACTGTGGTCTTTGGTCAAATTTAGAACTCGCAAATCTCCGTTTCTACCAGCCTGCCAATTTCAAGGGGCCCACAACCAAACGTTGAGAAAAGAAAAATTCACACAGGAAAGTACTTCATTGGAATCAAACCTGCAAAGCCTGCAAGTTCCTGGTAGCTAGCATAGTGGGTAAAATAACAGCACTAGGGTTCTTAGATAAGTAGAAAGATAGGTAGGTAGTTAATTTGCGTCTAACAAGATAACGAGGTCAAGCAAATTCACGAGTTTAAACCAATTCCACTCTGTTTGGGCTTTGATTATTGTGATCCAATTTAGTTTTTGACGTGATAAAAGAATTGATGAAACTTTCAAATTTTCGTTTAAAATAAAACAAACTTATAAATACTTTGACTATTACATATACAGTATACATGTGTCATCTTAATGTCATAGTTTTCTGTATTATGGTTAGTAGTTTTCTGTATTATATTTTTTCAAATTATAACGAATACAAGTGAAGTAAAAGTCAAGAGTTTCCTCTTATAAAGGTGTCAAATAGTTTGCTGATACTCACTTGAATACAGTTCCTGAACTTTCAAGTCATGACAATCGCTTTTCCTTTTGCTGAACGAATATTTATTATTTTCCAGACGTAATATTTTACTTTTATCTAATTGAATTCAATTCGAACTTTATTTGAAAACCTATCGAAGTATTCAAAATGAATTCAGATCAGGAGGATTCGGATCCAGATGATTTACGTCCAACGCATGTTCAAGCAACGCCATTATTTGGTGATCAGAATTCCCTAGCACACGAAGAAAGCAAGACTGAGACAGCTGATGCAACCGTGCATCGGATTCGGGCCGGAAATATGGATAGAAGGGCCAAAAGAGCGAAAGGTTCGAAGATGGACAAGAGCTCTGTTGGAGATAGATTTTCTTCAGATCGATACCTCAATCTACAATTACACCAATCTTCTCCAAATCGGATTATGGGGAAGAAAGGCGATGAACACTACAGACATCCTCAAGTTGAGAAGAGCAGTGGAATATTAGAGCACGTAATGGAACCAGAAGTAATAGCAACTCCGGATATAGCAACAGTTCTAAGACGAACGCCTGAGGCACAGAGCTCAGTTAGGACCATGTGTCCTTCTGATTACATAGGACATCAAGATCGATGTGAAGGAAAAAAAAATTCTGAATTTGAGAGTGAAAACCTTGCAAGTCGTCGCCTTTCTTCGTTAGAAATCCCTTCAAATTCTTATCGTTCCAAAAGTGTGCAGAAAAACAAAAGCCTTGGTGATTCAGTGATAAGACCATCTCTATCCGTGCTAAGTGGAAAACTCAATCCACAAAAGCACCACAAAGCACAGCATCCGAAGACGCACACAGAATATAAAATGTTTAAAAGGGAATTTTCAAACTTGAACAAAAAAGAACTTTCGGGAAGTAGACAAAGCCTTTTTTCAACTCAGCACGACAGAGAAACCGTACTAAAATACCCACAGACATCAAAATCTAAAGCAGATTCTTCTAATAGTTTATTAAGGGGAAAGAATCGCACTGAAAATTCTGCGACAAAAGGTTATTCATGCGAACAGTGTGGAAAAGCTTTTAAAGAGAAACGACAACTTACCCGACATCAAGGACTCCACTCTGGGATGAAATTACATGAGTGCAAAATTTGCAGCAAAAGGTTTTCAAAAAACTTTCATTTAGAAAGGCACATGTTAGTGCATAGTGGCGAGAAGCCATTTGATTGCAAATTGTGCAAAAAAACATTTGCTCGGAAGGACAACTTAACACAACACATACGCATCCATTCAGGTGAGAAATCTTTTATTTGTGAAATTTGTAACAGAGGCTTCACGAACCTTGGGGACTTGGGTAGCCACAGACGAACACACACTAAAGAGAAGCCGTATGAGTGTGAAGTATGCATGAAAAATTTTTCACAAGCTGCCACCTTGCGGAGACATAGACGTGTGCACACTGGTGAAAAACCTTATGAATGTGAAGTTTGCATGAAAAGGTTCTCACAAGCCTCCACCTTGCGGACACATAGTCGTGTGCACACTGGTGACAAACCTTATGAGTGTGAAGTTTGCATGAAAAGGTTCTCAGAAGCCTCCACCTTGCGGACACATAGTCGTGTGCACACTGGTGACAAACCTTATGAGTGTGATATCTGCAAGAAAACATTTTCGATGAAGGGTAATTTGACAAAACACAAACGGGTCCATTCAGGTGAGAAACCTTTTAATTGTGAAATTTGTGATAGAGCCTTTTCGGATCTTTCGGTTTTACATGTACACAGACGCACACACACTGTAGAAAAACCGTATATGTGTGAAGTATGCGGGAAAAGGTTTTCACAAAATCATAACTTAAATACACATAGACGTCGGCATCAAAACGGAGAATAATTAAAAGTGAAAAGCACTAGAAAACAGATTTGTGGGAAGTGTACTTGCAACAACATAAAATGACATATTAACGTCTTCCAAATTTTAAAAGGGACGCAGTAAGAAAGTTCGCTTTTTCATGTTATTTGTAATCCGTTTTAAAATATTTAAAAGAATAAACGTGTTCACTTGTTTTTAAATCTCCTTTGTAACCCCTAAATGTTTTTAAAACCTATTCGGTTCAGTGTATTTTATTTATATGTATAAAACAGATTTATGTATAAAGAATTGACGTAAACAAACTTTTAAAAATGACTACAATAAATTAAAACCTAAATAAATGTCTTGTAATTTATTTGTGTTTTGTAATTTATGTGCACTGTTATAACCACATTAATTATATGCACTTGTTTGAATTATAGTTGTGTTTGCAGTGAATTATAGTGTTGGACAGTAGAATGTAATGTTTAGAGCTATGTTTTTGTACCAAGATATTTTAAGATTAAACCGTTCGAAATTTTCTTAGTTTTATTGATCCTTCGATACTTTTAGTGTTTGTTCTCTATATCTCAAAGACATTTAAAATTTAATTTCTTAATTTTCATTTTCTGATCGTTTGTAATCGAAGGCCCGAAATACACTCATCCCAATATGCCTTATTTAAATTAGGAATAATCATTGTGTTGATAGGAGCGCTGTAAAAAGTAAAATATTTTTTTATTCTTGATTATATTCTGTGCACACATAGAGTGGTTTTCATTTAAGCACGATTACAAAAGTTATTATCGACTGTTCTATGAAAATTCTACAAATATAGCTTATCAACTGCAATAGTGCTAAATTACATTGTAGCACGTTAAATCGTCGTGATCTGAAATGTCCTTATGCTGGAGTGATATAAAGTTTGGGGGTTGGGGTCCCGATTCAAGCGTGACCTCGTCACCTTACAGTGGTTCAAAATTAACAAGTATTTTCCTCGGATCTTTCCCTTCTTTATGAACTCGGACCGTTGACAATTGCGAGTTGTTTACTGCAGCTGATGTTCATTAAATATCTACCAATTGATGACAAGATCTAATAATTCTGTACCACGGTTAGATGACGAGGAAGAATAAAGGATTTACAAAATGGAATGTGACGAATTCGAATCCAACCATACACCGTTGTGTAGAGGGGGTCTGGTGCACATTAAATCTGACGGCCTTAAATGTCATCACGTTAGGTTGGTGTGGAAGTTTGGAGAGTGGGGTTCCAGCTCAGGTGTTGCTTCGTTATCTGACCGTGGTTCAGAATTACGAGGTGTTGTCATCATATCTATCGTAACAATAAAGTTTGTGTATTTTCCAGATTTACTAGAACGTAGGTAGTTGACTTTATGTCCTATTGATAAATTCCACTGGATATTGATGATAAATTCAACAGGATATTGATGATCAGTTCAAGAGGATATTGAAGATCCATCTTCAAGGGATATATATATATATATATGTATATATATATATATATATACACACAAGCACACTTGGTGTTTTTAAATTTTGGTCAGTTGATGTGGCAACACCTGAAATGACACACCACTTGTCAACTTGAGGATCGTAGAGGTCGGGATTGATTTAATCTGCACCGTCCTCCAAGTCCACGGCCGACCAACCCGTAAAGTAGTTAAGGTGTTATCCTCTAGATCGGAAGGTCCCTGGTTCGAATCTGGGATCGGGCATGGTTGTTTGTAAGCGTATGGTGTAGATGCGGCTGGTGCACCTTAAATCTGTCGTGGCCGAGAGTCCTCACGTTGGGTGGGTGTGGAAGTTTGGAGAGTGGGGTTCCAGCTAAGGTGTTGCTTCGTCATCTGACCATGGTTCAAAATTACGAAGTGTTGTCCTCGATTCTTTCCCTTAAGGGACTGTATCCGGACCGTCGTCAATAGCCCGTTGTGTTGCTCTAGTACGATGTTAATGAAGAATTACCAATTATAACTCGTATGTTTGACTTTGTTAAAATTATATTTTCTTTGCAAAGTTTTGTAATGTTAACAGCGTTGTTTATGGAAGATATTTATTTAACTATGCACTTCACGTTTCATGTCTCTGTGTTTATATCTGGCAACCTTCGAGTTGTAGACGGCGCAGGTTCGATTCCTGTCGGGTTCATCATCCCTGGTAATATTCTCTCCTCCGTATCAAAGAAACATTTTTTATGTGTTTCTCATGTACTGGATATTGTGTACCTTGTGCCTGTCCCACCATGGCCAAACATGACCCTTTCGCCATAAAGACGTCAAACCAACCAACCAGGACTATCGCCAATAGCCGTTGATATTGCTCCAGTTTGACGTCAATTAACTACTTACCTACTTGAAAGTGCGAGTGAAATATTCCTTCTGTATTGTGGTGCAACGTTACGTGGTGTTGTCCTAGGATCTTTCCCTTAAGGGACTGATCCCGGACCGTCGTCAATAGCCCGTTGTGTTGCTCTAGTACGACGTTAACTTAAAATTACTAAAAAAAAATTACCATTATTATCAAACAAAACAATTGATGGTAATGGTAATTTTAGTTAACGTCGTACTAGAGCAACACAACGGGCTATTGACGACGGTACGGGATCAATCCCTTAAGGGAAAGATTCGAGGACAACACCTTGTAATTTTGAACCACGGTCAGATGGCAAAGCAACACCTGAGCTGGCACCCCACTCACCAAACTTCCACACCAACCTAACGTGAGGTCTTTCGAGCACGACAGATTTAAAGTGCACCAGCCGCCTCTACACCATACGTTTACAAGCATCCATGCCCGAACTCGGATTCGAACTAGGAACCTTCCGATCTAGGGGCTAACACCTTAACCACTAAACCGGTTGGTTGACAAACAAGACAGATTTAGCTTTTGTAGCGTCGGTGTATGGTTATAATTGAACCCGTTACTCTTCCTCTTCATTTGACCTTGATAAAAAAATAACGAGTGTTGTCCTCGGTTGGTAGGTATGCAATTAACATCAAACTGCAGAAAAACAACTCGTACTGGCGACGGTCAGGTATTATCCCTTAGGAAAAGATCCGAGGACAATACGAAGTAAATTTGCACCAGGGTCAGATAAATGTCATACCTGAGATTGCACCCAAATCTTCAAAATCTCAATTACCCGAGCATGAGGATATTTCAGGCCACGGCAGATTTAACGTGCTTCCTTGGAAACTATGAGTATTGGGGTAATGAGCTATATTTGAGAATCTTTTATAGAACAGAGGGTATAGGACTTTTGTATGCCTCCTGGACTGAAACCAATTTGCAATACGAATATAATCAAGTACTATAAAAATACTTTACTTTCACTTTTTTTTACACGGTTGCTATTACCAATATCAATATTAAAAACTGAAGTCTGGATTTGGGAATTAGTACCTTACGGACCTTTGCTCACACACGATCAGATATTGGAAATTAGGAAATTAAATTTGAAATGTATTAAAAGCATCGAATGAAAACTCAAATTATTGGAGATTAAGATTAATATTGTTGAATTGAGAGAGAAACAGGCATGAATGGGACAAGTTGTTAGTAAAAAATTCCCCATCCCCTTATAATAAGGCTGAACCAGATAGAAATTTTTGGTTTTTCATTGCACACACATCCGCCAGTGGTAAAAATTAAGTTGCCACCCCCTGAATGGTGTAAAGAGAGATTTCAGTACACCTTTTTCAAAGATGATATTCTAAAAGCAGCTCGTACAGTTTTTGGTCGACCGGCCGGAACAGCCGTCGAATGCAAAAAGAATAGAGAACAATGAACAAAGCTAACATGTGTCGGGGTATTGTTAGTTGAAATGACTGTTTCAGCACTGTGTTCTATAGAAAAAATTATTCCTTTTTCGTAAAATCGGTTCAAAGGTATTGTTATTGATGAATAATAATATGAGATAACTTTGCTGTCGGTTGCTCACATTCTTGTTCCATTAATACTATCCCCAACATTAGATTTCCTTCTTTTGCAATACAAAAGAATTCCATTGTTCGTAGACACTAGAATTGTTCCATTGTTTTCCATTACTGTTCACTCAACTGTTACCGAATTTTTTTTTTCAAATGCATTTTTTCTTAAGGCATTCTATTGAGTATAAACGGTATTTTAATTGTTGTTGAACAACAAGTCAAGATATGTGTTCTTTATGTCGTTCTAATTGATAGCGTGTATCCCCGTCATGAACAGGAATTGAACTCGGAGTACGAATTCACACGTACTTGTAGGTTACGTTTACGATACAATTTTAAGATTTCGTGATTTTGTTTGAATTTCAAACTTTTGTAAATGCTCCTCTTTTATATATGTTTAATTTTAACGTTTTTCGTATCTCATCCTACTGCTTTAAAATCTTCCTCGCTTCTTATATGATGTTTCCTGTCAAACGTCTAACAACAGCCATATCATGGCGAACACAGCGGTTCTCGTTTGATCAAGGAAGTTAAGCACCATCGGGCGTTGTCATTACTTGGCAGAGTGACCACCTGGGAATCCAACGAACTGTTGGAGCCCCTTGATGCTTTTATTTTTGTTTTGAAGAAATAGGTGTGTTTTTCCACATTTCGGGTTATGCATAGATGAATCTATTAAAAAAATTTATAATTGAAAGGAAAAAGTAAAGAGGAATTAAAAATAGATAAATGGAATATTGTTGAATTGAAATAGGCATGAATGGGACAAGTTGTTAGTAAAAAATTCCCCATCCCCTTATAATAAGGCTGAACCAGATAGAAAATTTTGGTTTTTCATTGCACAAACATCCGCCAGTGGTAAAAATTAAGTTGCCACCCCCTGAATGGTGTAAAGAGAGGTATCAGTACATCTTTTTCAAAGTTGATATTCTAAAATCAGCTCGTAAAGTTTTTGGTCGACCGGCCGGAACAGCCGTCGAATGCAAAAAGAATAGAGAACAATGAACAAAGCTAACACGTGTCGGGGTATTGTTAGTTGAAATGACTGTTTCAGCACTGTGTTCTATATAAAAAATTATTCCTCTTTCGTAAAATAGGTTCAAACGTATTGTTATTGGTGAAGAATAAGATTAGATAACATTATTGTTGGTTGCTCCCATTCTTGTTCCATTAAGTATACCAGAAAGCCTCGGTGTCGTCCTACCATTGTCGGAGCACCTTCATTAGAAACGGAGAGGATATTACTCAAGGGTATAGATTTCTAATCGACAAATCTTTTTAATTCATTGGATATTGCTACACATTTCGTATCAGTTTCTAAACATTTGATAAATAACAATATTCTTAGAATTTTTTTTTCTGTTACAAATCTCACATAAGCTAAAAGTAAAGCTTCGTTCTTCTGCAAAGTCGCCACAAAAACGCCCCACAGGGGGGCATTTTTGATTGCTAAGGGGGGCAATTCGAAAATGGACTCGACATGAGTTTAACCGTTTTGCTCCGGGCCATTTAAATGCAATGCTAGATTTCGGTGCCAAAATTGAAAGAAAAAAAAACAAATTCTTAAATAATTGAAATAAAAATTATAAATTCGTTTGACGAGACCAAAATATCAACTGGGTTTTTGGCGGCGGCAAGTTAACTTCACTGCGGCACACGGCAGGCTCCGCGTGGACCCCCGGACGTTTTAAAATCTCTATAAAGAACTCAGTTGTTCGCATCTGAATGGCCCGTCACAACTTCTGTAGTGTTTCGCAGCATTCAGTTGGTGTTAATTTGAAATAGGCGTCCGTAAAAACTGTTGTAAAAGTTTCGTTGATTAAAAAAATATATACATTGTATGGATATAATTGGTAAGTATTTGATTTGATTTTTATTTATTTTAATTTTAGAAGCATAAGTTTCGTGGAAAATTTGTCAAATGGAAAAAATATGTTATTTTGCGGTGACGGTGTGGTAAATGTGTTATATACATTTAAATAAATATGCATTTTTTAGTATACGGTTACTCTATGTCACATTAAATTAATTTTAACACATACTTTAGTTTAAGTTTTTAATTGATCTTATATATATATTTCTTTCAGCCCATAGTAAAATGAGTGGTGCAAGCAAGAAAAAAGTTCGTCAATAATCGGAGGAATATTTAAAATTTGGGTTCATACCTGCTGTCCACGATGAGCGGTTTCCTTTTTTTTATTTTATGCCAGCAATGCTTGGCCAACGAATCAATGAAACGAGGTAGTCTTGAGGCGCATTTGAAGGCGAAACATAATGCTCATATTATATAATTCAGATTTGAATTACTTTCAAACTTTAAAGAAAAATTTTGAAAAGAGGACAACAGTAAAGTCTCTATTTATTGCTCACACTTTAACTCATAATCGTATTCTTGAGGTCAGATATCAAATTTCTTTATTCATCGCTAATTCTGGAAAAAAATCATACTATAGGAGAGAATTTAATAAAACCGCCAATATCAGCATTTCTTAAAACGGTTCTTGAAAAAGATGACAAAGATGTAAAAGCTATGCCAATTAGTAACAATACTGTTAGCAGAAGAATAGACGAAATGAGTGAAGATATTGAAAAACAACTTGTTGAAAAGCTGAAAACAAGAAAATTATCAGTGCAAATGGATGAATCAACTTTGAGATACAGTGAGGCAGTATTGATAACTTACGTAAGATATATTGATAAAGGGCATTTTGCTGAAGAAATGTTGTTCTGTAAAATATTAGAAAGCACCACTAACTCCAAAGATATATATCATAAGCTAAAAAACTACTTGGATGTCAATAATATACCAATGAAAAATATAACATCTTGTGCTGTAGATGGTGCTCCTAATATGATGGGCAAGAAAAATGGCTGCTCAAAATTGATGAAAGATGAGAATCCAGAAATGATTCTTGTGCATTGTGTTATTCATAGGGAAAACGTGGTAGCTAAAAACATCTCGCCTGTTCTAAATGAAGTACTACATTCAGTACTAAAGTGTATCAATGCTATTAAAGCTAATGCCAAATGTGAGAGTCTCTTCAAGCTATTTTGTGAAGAACAAAATGCAGACCATCAGAGACTTTTACTTCACACTGAAGTAAGATGGCTCTCTAAAGGGAACTGCTTGAAAAGATTTATGGAACTGTTTGATGCTCTTAGGGATTTTTTAAGCGACAAACTTGAAATGAAGTATCTGTTAACAGTCGATGGTAAAGCATTTGTGAGTTATTTAGCCGATATCTTTGAAAAACTAAATATATTAAAAAGCAACTTCAAGGAACAAATAAAACTCTTGTTGATGCAAAAGCGAATATATTTGATTTCATTACCCTATTTGAGTTATGTCAGAAATATATTAACAACAAAAAGTTTGAACAGTTTCATTGGCTCCAAAAATGTGAAGTAAATGATACCACTTTACTTGTTATTGTCGATCATCTGAAAATTCTATCGGCTAATTTAAAAGAAAGATTTTCCGATTTAAAACAAATTGATTTCCAACATGGATGATGCAGCCAATGTTAGTGGATTTGTCTGATATATCAAATATGCAGTATCAAGAAGAACTCGCAGAAATGCAAAATGATGTGTCAGTTAAAACTTTATTTAATATAAAAGGTGCGATGGCATGGCTTTGTGAGGAAACAGAAATCAAATACCCAAATTCAACTAAATGTGCAAGAAAACTATTGTTACCGTTTCCATCTTCATATTTAGCCGAATGTGGATTTAGTGCTGTAAATGATTTACTGGTAAAATAAAGAAATCGTCTGGATATAACACAACGGGGAGACTTGAGACTGAAGCTAACCAAATTGGAACCTAACATAAAATCTCTGTGCAGCAAGCATCAAGCGCAAGGATCTCACTAAATTAAAATATTAAATTATTATAGAAAAATCTTTATTAAAATTATTTCGATTTTGAGTTTTTTATTATATGTTTGGAAAATTTATTTACTGTGTTTCGTTAACAATTTCCTAGTGATTTTTTCCTAAAACCTATCATTTAAGTTTCTTAAGGGAACAATTCAATTTTTTAATATTAAAAATTATGTATATGTTACAGAGGGGGGCATAAGAATTTTAGAAAGGCTTAGGTGGGGCATGGCACAAAAAAGGTTGGGAAACACTGGTCTAGGAGACGTCCAATGTATTAACCATGGTGCCAACCATGTCATGTTAAGTTTTTGTAAGGTCGATATGTTTTGTAATTGCTCCAGTGAGCAAAAATGATAGTTTTTATGAATGGTATCATACATACACCATCTTTTTGGTTCTTTAGCTTTTGTTCAATAAATTGGTTTATGAATAAGTCACGTTAGTTTTGTATCTGAACCTTTACTTGCCGGAGCTGGTATTACCTCGAAATCATATAGCTCTGCACTTCGTGGCATCTTGCATGCGACTAATGCCAATATTAATTAATATATATATAATTCTCTTACGTGGCACGCAAAAAAGACGTTATTTGTTAACGCGTTTTGGCAACATTGTACGATTGTTTGTTTACCACATGACCTCGCGCATCAATTGAATTTAAAAGCGTTATCGGGTGAAATTTTATTGAAAAAAAGTGAATTTTAGTAGAGCTGTTGCAGTTTATAATAGAAATCAAAGAAAACGGATGATCTTTTCAGGGCCATTTGAAAACGGTACTTTTCAGGGCCAGCAATTATAGTTCAACAAGACGCTTGCACTACAACTTTCAACAACAAACGCAATGAAAAGTGTGGGTAGTTCGAGAGCTGGGGAAATGTACACAAACAAAATGCTGGGTATTCAATTTCCAAAGCAGCGCTCACATTTCGAGTCCAAATTTGCTCAAAGTTTTCATTTGAATTCTGATTTTAGAGGTACTGTATATATGTTTTCTGTAATATAGTAATTTTTAATTTGAAAAACATTTTTTTGGAATATCATATTTTGTAAACAATTCCTTCTGCTAGGACACATGCATGATGCGAGCGAAGCGAGCATAGGTTCGCACAGCGAACCTATGAGGATTGCAGACCAATCCTCCGGGGGTTGGCGAGCTTTAGCGAGCAGGGGGCGGGCCCCCTAGTATTAATTAATTCAGAATATTTAACGGTGGAGGGAGTGACGAAAATAAGGATTGGATGTATCGTTATTTGCATGGGTGTCATAATACCTATTGGTAGATAGTGAATAATGAAAAAAAAGCCAACCTTGGTTTCATACGAACTACTTACAACTTGTATTGTTTGATGAAAATTACTATTCAGTCTCAAACAGAAATGTATCATATAGTTCAACGTAAAAATAATAGTTTCTTCACAGTCAAAGTAAGGTAGTTGCATCACCTACGCACTGGAGCGATGCAGCGGGCTATTGGCAACGATCTGATATTTATCCCGAATGAAAAGATTAAAAGACAAAGCGTAATTTTGAACCACTATCTGATAAAAATGTCCACACTTGAACTGATATCCTACTCTCCAAATTTCCGTACCACTGCAACAAGATTACATTTGACGCAATGACAGTTTTAGCATGCACCTACCTACACGTACACTGTGGTCTTTGGTGAAATTTAGAACTCGCAAATCTCCGTTTCTACCAGCCTGCCAATTTAAAGGGGCCCACAACAAAACGTTGAGAAAAGAAAAATTCACCCAGGAAAGAACTTCATTGGAATCAAACCTGGAAAGCCTACAAGTTCCTGGTACCTAGCATAGTGGGTAAAATAACAGCACTAGGGTTCTTAGATAAGTAAAAAGATAGGAAGGTAGTTAATTTTGCGTCTAACAGGATTACGAGGTCAAGCAAATTCACGAGTTTAAACCAATTCCACTCTGTTTGTGCTTTGAACATTGTAATCCAATTTAGTTTTTGATTGGATCTCAAGAATTGATGAAACTTTAAAATTTTCGTTTAAAATAAAACGAATTTATAAATACTTTTACTATTATATATACAGTATACATGTGTCATCTTAATATGTCATAGTTTTCTGTATAATGGAATATTTTTTCAAATTATAACGAATACAAGTGAAGTAAAAGTCAAGAGTTTCCTCTTATAAAGGTATCAAATAGTTTGCTGATACTCACTTGAATACAGTTCCTGAACTTTCAAGTCATGACAATCGCTTTTCCTTTTGCTGAACGAATATTTATTATTTTCCAGACGTAAAATTTTACTTTTATCTAATTGAATTCAATTCGAACTTTATTTGAAAACCTATCGAAGTATTCAAAATGAATTCAGATCAGGAGGATTCGGATCCAGATGATTTACGTCCAACGCATGTTCAAGCAACGCCATTATTTGGTGATCAGAATTCCCTAGCACACGAAGAAAGCAAGACTGAGACAGCTGATGCAACCGTGCATCGGATTCGGGCCGGAAATATGGATAGAAGGGCCAAAAGAGCGAAAGATTCGAAGATGGACAAGAGCTGTGTTGGAGATAGATTTTCTTCAGATCGATACCTCAATGACGAATTACACCAATCTTCTCCAAATCGGATTATGGGGAAGAAAAGCGATGAACACTACAGACATCCTCAAGTTGAGAAGAGCAGTGGAATATTAGAGCACGTAATGGAACCAGAAGTAATACCGACTCCGGATATAGCAACAGTTCTAAGACGAACGCCTGAGGCACAGAGCTCAGTTAGGACCATGTGTCCTTCTGATTACATAGGACATCAAGATCGAAGTGAAGAAAAAAAAATTCTGAATTTGAGAGTGAAAACCTTGCAAGTCGTCGCCTTTCTTCGTTAGAAATCCCTTCAAATTCTTATCGTTCCAAAAGTGTGCAGAAAAACAAAAGCCTTGGTGATTCAGTGATAAGACCATCTCTATCCGCGCTAAGTGGAAAACTCAATCCACGAAAGCACCACAAAGCACAGCATCCGAAGACGCACACAGAAGATAAAATGTTTAAAAGGGAATTTTCAAACTTGAACAAAAAAGAACTATCGGGAAGTAGACAAAGCCCTTTTTCAACTCAGCACGACAGAGAAACCGTACTAAAATACCCACAGACATCAAAATCTAAAGCAGATCCTTCTAATAGTTTATTAAGGGGAAAGAATCGCACTGAAAATTCTGCGACAAAAGGTTATTCATGCGAACAGTGTGGAAAAGCTTTTAAAGAGAAACGACAACTTACCCGATATCAAGGACTCCACTCTGGGATGAAATTACATGAGTGCAAAATTTGCAGCAAAAGGTTTTCAAAAAACTTTCATTTAGAAAGGCACATGTTAGTGCATAGTGGCGAGAAGCCATTTGATTGCAAATTGTGCAAAAAAACATTTGCTCGGAAGGACAACTTAACCCAACACATACGCATCCATTCAGGTGAGAAATCTTTTATTTGTGAAATTTGTAACAGAGGCTTCACGAACCTTGGGGACTTGGGTAGCCACAGACGAACACACACTAAAGAGAAGCCGTATGAGTGTGAAGTATGCATGAAAAATTTTTCACAAGCTGCCACCTTGCGGAGACATAGACGTGTGCACACTGGTGAAAAACCTTATGAATGTGAAGTTTGCATGAAAAGGTTCTCACAAGCCTCCACCTTGCGGACACATAGTCGTGTGCACACTGGTGACAAACCTTATGAGTGTGAAGTTTGCATGAAAAGGTTCTCAGAAGCCTCCAACTTGCGGACACATAGTCGTGTACACACTGGTGACAAACCTTATGAGTGTGATATCTGCAAGAAAACATTTTCGATGAAGGGTAATTTGACAAAACACAAACGGGTCCATTCAGGTGAGAAACCTTTTAATTGTGAAATTTGCAACAGAGCATTTTCGGGTCTTTCGGCGTTACGAGTACACAGACGCACACACACTGTAGAAAAACCGTATATGTGTGAAGTATGCGGGAAAAGGTTTTCACAAAATCTTAACTTAAATACACATAGACGTCGGCATCAAAACGGAGAATAATTAAAAGTGAAAAGCACTAGAAAACAGATTTGTGGGAAGTGTACTTGCAACAACATAAAATGACATATTAACGTCTTCCAAATTTTAAAAGGGACGCAGTAAGAAAGTTCGCTTTTTCATGTTATTTGTAATCCGTTTTAAAATATTTAAAAGAATAAATGTGTTCACTTGTTTCTAAATATCCCTTGTAACCCCTAAATGTTTTTAAAATCTATTCGGTTCTGTGTATTTTATTTATATGTATAAAACAGATTTATGTATTAACAATTGACGTAAACAAACTTTTAAAAATGAATGCAATAAATTAAAACCTAAATAAATGTCTTGTAATTTATTTGTGTTTTGTAATTTATGTGCACTGTTATAACCACATTAATTATATGCACTTGTTTGAATTATAGTTGTGTTTGCAGTGAATTATAGTGTTGGACAGTAGAATGTAATGTTTAGAGGTATGTTTTTGTACCAAGATATTTTAAGATTAAACCGTTCGAAATTTTCTTAGTTTTATTGATCCTTCGATACTTTTTAGTGTTTGTCCTCCATATCTGAAAGACATTTAAAATTTAATTTCTTAATTTTCATTTTCTGATCGTTTGTAATCGAATGTCCGAAATACACTCATCCCAATATGCCTTATTTAAATTAGGAATAATCATTGTGTTGATAGGAACGCTGTAAAAAGTAAAATATTTTTTTATTCTTGATTATATTCTGTGCACACATAGAGTGGTTTTCATTTAAGCACGATTACAAAAGTTATTATCGACTGTTCTATGAAAATTCTACAAATATAGCTTATCAACTGCAATAGTGCTAAATTACATTGTAGCACGTTAAATCGTCGTGATCTGAAATGTCCTTACGCAGGAGTGATATAAAGTTTGGGGGTTGGGGTCCCGATTCAAGCGTGACCTCGTCACGTTACAGTGGTTCAAAATTAACAAGTATTGTCCTCGGATCTTTCCCTTCTTTATGAACTCGGACCGTTGACAATTGCGAGTTGTTTACTGCAGGTGATGTTCACTAAATATCTACCAATCGATGACAAGATCTAATAATTCTGTACCACGGTTAGATGACGAGGAAGAATAACGGATTTACAAAATGGAATGTGACGAATTCGAATCCAACCATACACCGTTGTGTAGAGGGGGTCTGGTGCACATTAAATCTGACGGCCTTAAATGTCATCACGTTGGGTTGGTGTTGAAGTTTGGAGAGTGGGGTTCCAGCTCAGGTGTTGCTTCGTCATCTGACCATGGTTCAAAATTACGAAGTGTTGTCCTCGAATCTTTCCCTTAAGGGACTGATTCCGGACCGTCGTCAATAGCCCGTTGTGTTGCTCTAGTACGACGTTAACTAAAATTACCATTACCATTACCATTCCATTTGTTTTTAATTAAAATTTTAATGTGCTTAAACAGTCGAATTTACTCCATACGTGTACGTGGTGTTGTCATCGGATCTTTCCCTTAAGGTATTGATCCCGGACCGTCGTCCATAGTCCGTTCTGTTGCTCTAGTACGATGTTAATGAAGAATTACCAATTATAACTCGTATGTTTGACTTTGTTAAAATTATATTTTCTTTGCAAAGTTTTGTAATGTTAACAGCGTTGTTTATGGAAGATATTTATTTAACTATACACTTCACGTGTCATGTCTCTGTGTTTATATCTGGCAACCTTCGAGTTGTAGACGGCGCAGGTTCGATTCCTGTCGGGTTCATCATCCCTGGTAATATTCTCTCCTCCGTATCAAAGAAACATTTTTCATGTGTTTCTCATGAACTGGATATTGTGTACCTTGTGCCTGTCCCACCATGGCCAAACATGACCCTTTTGCCATAAAGACGTCAAACCAACCAACCAGGACTATCGCCAATAGCCGTTGATATTGCTCCAGTTTGACGTCAATTAACTACTTACCTACTTGAAAGTGCGAGTGAAATATTCCTTCTGTATTGTGGTGCAACGTTACGTGGTGTTGTCCTCGGATCTTTCCCTTGGGGTATTGGTCCCGGACCATCGTCAGTAGCCCGCTGTGTTGCTCCAGTGCGACGTTAATTAAAATACCTATCTACCTACACTTCTGTATTACTTTTCAAAGAAAACAAGTGATGGTAATGGTAATTTTAGTTAACGTCGTACAAGAGCAACACAACGGGCTATTGACGACGGTCCGGGATCAATCCCTTAAGGGAAAGTTTCGAGGACAACACCTTGTAATTTTGAACCACGGTCAGATGACGAAGCAACACCTGAGCTGGCAATCCACTCTCCAAACTTCCACACCAACCTAACGTGAGGTCTTTCGAGCACGACAGATTTAAAGTGCACCAGCCGCCTCTACACCATACGTTTACAAGCATCCATGCCCGAACTCGGATTCGAACCAGGAACCTTCCGATCTAGGAGCTAACACCTTAACCACTAAACCGGTTGGTTGACAAACAAGACAGATTTAGCTTTTGTAGCGTCGGTGTATGGTTATAATTGAACCCGTTACTCTTTCTTTTCATTTGATCTTGATAAAAAAAATAACGAGTGTTGTCCTCGGTTGGTAGGTATGCAATTAACATCAAACTGCAGCAAAACAACTCGTACTGGCGACGGTCAGGCATTACCCCTTAGGGATAAATCCGAGGACAATACGAAGTAAATTTGTACCAGGGTCAGATGAATGTCATACCTGAGATTGCACCCAAATCTCCAAACTCTCAATTACCCGAGCATGAGGATATTTCAGGCCACGGCAGATTTAACGTGCTTCCTTGGAAACTATGAGTATTGGGGTAATGAGCTATATTTGAGAATTTTTATAGAACAGAGGGTATAGGACTTTTGTATGCCTCCTGGGCTGAAACCAATTAGCAATACGAATATAATCAAGTACTATAAAAAATACTTTACTTTCACATTTTTTTTACACGGTTGCTATTACAAATATCAATATTAAAAACTGAAGTCAGGATTTGGGAATTAGTACCTTACGGACCTTTACTCACAAGCGATCAGATATTGGAAATTAGGAAATTAAATTTGAAATGTATTAAAAGCATCGAATGAAAACTCAAATTATTGGAGATTAAGATTAATATTGTTGAATTGAGAGAGAAACAGGCATGAATGGGACAAGTTGTTAGTAAAAAATTCCCCATCCCCTTATAATAAGGCTGAATCAGATAGAAAATTTTGGTTTTTCATTGCACAAACATCCGCCAGTGGTAAAAATTAAGTTGCCACCCCCTGAATGGTGTAAAGAGAGATTTCAGTACATCTTTTTCAAAGATGATTCTAAAAACAGCTCGTACAGTTTTTCGTCGACCGGCTGGAACAGCCGTCGAATGCAAAAAGAATAGAGAACAATGAACAAAGCTAACATGTGTCGGGGTATTGTTAGTTGAAATGACTGTTTCAGCACTGTGTTCTATAGAAAAAATTATTCCTTTTTCGTAAAATCGGTTCAAAGGTATTGTTATTGATGAATAATAATATGAGATAACTTTGTTGACGGTTGCTCCCATTCTTGTTCCATTAATACTATCCCCAACAATAGATTTCCTTCTTTTGCAATTCAAAAGAATTCCATTGTTCGTAGACACTAGAATTGTTCCATTGTTTTCCATTATTGTTCACTCAACTGTTACCCAATTTTTTTTTTTCAAATGCATTTTTTCTTAAGGCATTCTATCGAGTATAAACGGTATTTTAATTGTTGTTGAACAACAAATCAAGATATGTGTTCTTTATGTCGTTCTAATTGATAGCGTGTATCCCCGTCATGAACAGGAATTGAACTCGGAGTACGAATTCACACGTACTTGTAGGTTACGTTTACGATAAAATTTTAAGATTTCGTGATTTTGTTTGAATTTCAAACTTTTGTAAATGCTCCTCTTTTATATATGTTTAATTTTAACGTTTTTCGTATCTCACCCTACTGCTTTAAAATCTTCCTCGCTTCTTATATGATGTTTCCTGTCAAACGTCTAACAACAGCCATATCATGGCGAACACAGCGGTTCTCTTTTGATCAAGGAAGTTAAGCACCATCGGGCGTTGTCATTACTTGGCAGAGTGACCACCTGGGAATCCAACGAACTGTTGGAGCCCCTTGATGCTTTTATTTTTGTTTTGAAGAAATAGGTGTGTTTTTCCACATTTCGGGTTATGCATAGATGAATCTATTTAAAAAATATATAATTGAAAGGAAAAAGTAAAGAGGAATTAAAAATAGATAAATGGAATACTGTTGAATTGAAATAGGCATGAATGGGACAAGTTGTTAGTAAAAAATTCCCCATCCCCTTATAATAAGGCTGAATAAGATAGAAAATTTTGGTTTTCGACTGCACAAACATCCGTCAGTGGTAAAAATTAAGTTGCCACCCCCTGAATGGTGTAAAGAGAGATTTCAGTACATCTTTTTCAAAGATGATATTCTAAAAGCAGCTCGTAAAGTTTTTCGTCGACCGGCCGGAACAGCCGTCGAATGCAAAAAGAATAGAGAACAATGAACAAAGCTAACATGTGTCGGGGTATTGTTAGTTGAAATGACTGTTTCAGCACTGTGTTATATATAAAAAAATTATTCCTCTTTCGTAAAATAGGTTCAAACGTATTGTTATTGATGAAGAATAAGATAAGATAACATTATTGTCGGTTGCTCCCATTCTTGTTCCATTAAGTATACCAGAAAGCCTCGGTGTCGTCCTACCATTGTCGGAGCACTTTCATTAGAAACGGAGAGGATATTACTCAAGGGTATAGATTTCTAATCGACAAATCTTTTTAATTCATTGAATAATGCTACACATTTCGTATCAGTTTCTAAACATTTGATAAATAACAATATTCTTAGAATTTTTTTTCGGTTACAAATCTCACATAAGCTAAAAGTAAAGCTTCGTTCTTCTGCAAAGTCGCCACACAAGCTGTATAGAGTATTCAGGTGTTTTTAAGTACACACATAAAGAATATTCTACGCACTGAGGCATTTCGTCACTCTTTCTTTGAATTGTATTATTACTGTGATATTCTTATAACACCGAAAGCTGGTTTATACAGCACGGTGTGACTTTTCGGACTTCAGTAAAAAAATGTTATAAGAAATATTATAAGATGAACGCAGTCCATCGTTGTCTCGCTCAGATGTTGTCGCTAAGAGTTGTCGTAATGATGGTGTTTTCCAATATTATTATTTGACTATTTGAAAAATGTAAAATATTTATCTTTTTTTGTCGCTATGGACTATTATCAATTGTTACTTAAGCGTAGAAAGTTTCATTGATTCGTTTGACAAAGTTTTATAGCATAGAAGGCATATAGGTAAAGTAATATTTCCTCATAACGGAATAAATCCACATTTTAAATATTCAATAATTATCAGCATTTTTTCTTCGTCTCACATCATACTGTTATCAGTAAAAAAGACACAAATTTAAGACATAAGAAAATAAAACAAATTATTTCTTTTCTCAGGACGTAATAATCCTTACTAATTTATTTATTATTACTTATTTTAACTTATATAATAATGAATACGGGTCACAATTATTTTATGTTTATTAAACCTTTCGCGGATCCCCCGAAGTTGATCATACACCCCAAATTAATTTTATTTTGACACCTGTGATAAAAAGGAAAAACAAAATTCATTCATATACAATAGTTTGTAGATCCTCCACGAAAGATGATTACAACCTCAACCCTCCACGGCATACTTTCCACAAGTTCTTGTATGACGGCTGGTGGTATTTTACTCCACTCGGCTTGGAAAAGACTTTTCCTTCGCCGATTTTGGACGGTTGTTGCACCTTTTAATTCGGCGATCCAACTCATCCCAGATGTTCTCGATAGGGTACAGTCTGAACTCTGGTTAACCCCATTGTCACCATTCCAATCCAAGTTGACAGCAAGCGTTATCGTCCTGGAAGCAACATAGGTCCAACCCGTAAAACTGCCACAACGTACGAAGCACATTGTCCTCTAAAAAAGTTCAGTATGCATCGGAATTAAGCTTACCATGAATTTCGTCCAAGGGTCACTGTCCATATTAGAAGAAAAAACACCAGTCCATAATTCCACCTCCGCCGAACTTTACTGTTGGCACAATACATTCGGGCAGAAGACCCTGCTAACCGGACGGTAGAGGGTGAACCTTGATTCGTCGCTATAGTGAACCCGTTTCCATTGATCTACGGTCCACTTTCGACGTAGTTTGCATCACATTTACCGAGCAGCGCGTTCGGACTTTGTAAATCAAAGGCTTATGGGCTGCAGCTGGTCCTCGAAAACCAAGCAGATATGTTTCCTTACGAATAGTATTAGTCGAAACAACACTCCTGGTTGCTTGTTGAAATTCCTGGATAGGTGTGCCATCGGTTGGGTGAGTTTCTTCTGAATTTCTCTGGACAGCGCCTTCGATATCTATCTTCCCGTTTCGTGGATATGCCGACTCGGGACACATTCCTACAATCACCGCTCACCTTCCACTTCTGAATCACATAGCCCACTGTTGATTTTCGGTAATTCAGCTTGCTAGATATGTCCCTTAAGTATCGGCCATTTCTGTGATACCCGACGAATAAACCTTTCTTGAAATCAGATAACTCTGCACTTCGTGGCATCTGGCATGCGACTAATGACGATGGTGTTTCTCACACGGTTTTTTTCGGTGACGTATATCAGGACCGCAGATATTGTAATTTGCATGGGTGTCCAAATACTTATTGGTAGATAGTATATAAAGAAAAGAAAAAGCAAACCTTGATTTCATACGCACTACTTAGGACTTGTATTGTTACATGAAAATTACTACTCAATGTCAAACAAAAATGTACCATATAGTAGAACGTCAAAAAAATATTTCCTTGACAAACAGACAAAGTAAGGTAGTTGCATCACCGTCGCACTGGAATGACACAGCCGGCTATTGGCGACGATCCGATATAAGTCTCAAATGAAAAGACTGAAAGATACATCGACATTTTAAACCATATCAGATGGAAATCTCAACAACTGAATTCATACCCTACTCTCCAGAATTCCTTACCACAGCAGCAAGATTACATTTGCCGCCATGACAATTTTAACGTGTAACAACTTACACGTACACGAAGGTCTTTGGTAAAATTTTGAACTCGTGAATCTCCGTTGCAACCATCCTGGCAATTTGGAAAGGCCCACAACCAAAATAAAAAAGGACAAAAAAATAACCCAGTATAGAAATTGACTGGAATCAAACCTGTGTAAAGCCTACAACTCCCAGGTATCTGGCAAAGTGAGAAAAATCATAGAAGCATGGTTCTTAGATAAGTTATAAGATGGGAAGGCAGTTCATTTAACCGAAACAGTAGTAACACAAGGTGCAATGGTGAGCTTACAAGATCCAATGACCAAAGTAAAAGATCCGATAAAAACACCTCATAATTTTAATCCACGGTCAGATGACGAGGTCAAGCAAATTCACAAGTTTGAATGAATTCTACTATGTGCTTTCAACATATCAATCCAACTATGTTTTTTGACGTGATCAGAGAGTTAATGAAACTTTCAAAATTTCGAGTAAAATAAAGCGATCATTTAAATACGTTTATTATTTCATATGCTCTAACTTTTGATCGTAGATTGGAGGAAGTTTGTATACTTCGTTTCTTCTTCAAACCCGAAATATTTTTTATTTCCAAATAGCAGAACAAAAATCTGTTGGTGATAATTTTCAGTATACATGTACCATCTTCATGTCATACTTTTCAGTATTATGCAGTACTTCTTTCAAATTATAACGAATACAAGTGAAGTAAAATTGAAAAATATTCATTTATAAATGTGTCGAATAATTTGCATACTCACTTGAATACTTTTCCTGAATTTTGTCGTCCTGAGAATCGCTTTTCCTTTGCTGCAAGAAATTTTCCTAACTTTCTAGTCGTAAAATTGTACTTTTATGTAAATTGATTGTATTAGAATTTCATTCGAAAACTTATCAAAGTATTCAAAATGAATTTCGATCAGGAGGATTCGGATCCAGATATTTGATTGCATCGCATGTTCAAGCAACAACATCATTTGGTGATCAGAATTCATCAACACCAGAAGTAAGCAAGACCAAAACAGTTGGTGCAACAGTGAATTGGATTCGGGATGGAAATATGGATAAAAGGGCCAAAAAAGCGAAAGGTTCGAAGATGGACAAGGTCTCTGTTGGAGATACATTTTCTACAGATCGACCCCTTTCTCTGGAATTACACCATTCGTCGCCAAACCGGATGTTTAAGGCCTTTGGTGGTAAACACTACAAAGACACTCAATTTGAGAAAAGATTTTTAGAGCACGAAATGGAACCTGAAGTAGCAACTCCGGATATAGCAAGAGGTCGAAGACGAACGCGTGATGCACAGAGCTCAGCTAGGACCATGCGTCCTTCTGATTACATAGGACATCAAGATCGAAGAGAAGGGAAAGAATTTTCTGACCTTGACAGTGAAAATCTAGCAAGTCGTTGCCTTTCTTCGGCAGAAATCTCTTCAAATTCTTATCGTTCCGAAAGTGTGCAGAAAAACAAAAGCCTTCTTGGTGATTTAGTGATAAGACCATCTGTACCCGTGCAAAGTGGAAAACTCATTCCACGAAAAAACCGCAAATCACAGCATCCGAATACACACAACGAAGAGAAAATGTTTAAAAGGGAATTTTCAAATTTGAACAAAAAGGGACGAACGGTAAGTGGACAAAGCCCTTTTTCAACTCGGCACTGCAGAGAAACCGTTCGACAACACCTACAGCCGTCAAAAGAGACAAAATCAAAAGCAGATCCTAGGAATAGTGCATTAAGAGGGAAAAAGCGCACTGAAAATTCAGCGTCAAAAATTTATCCATGCGACCAGTGTGGGGAAAAGGTTTTAAAGAGAAAATTCAACTTAACCGTCATCAAGGACACCACTGTGGTATTAAGTTGCATGAGTGCAAAATTTGCTGCAAAGGGTTTTCAAAGACCTCAAATTTAGAAAGGCACATGCGAGTGCATAGTGGAGAAAAGCCGTTTGAGTGCAAAGTCTGCAAAAAAACATTTTCACAGAAGTGCAGCTTAACAAAACACATACGCATCCATTCAGTTGAGAAATCTTTTATTTGTGAGATTTTGTAACAGAGGGGCTTCTCGATCCTTGGGAACTTGCATATACACGGAAGAACACACACAAAAGAGAAGCCGTATGAGTGTGAAGTATGCATGGAAAGGTTCTCACATGCCTCCACTTTGCGGACACATAGTCGTGTGCACACTGGTGACAAACCTTATGAGTGTGAAGTATGCATGAAAAGGTTCTCAAGAGCCTCCACCTTGCGGACTCATAGTCGTGTGCACACTGTTGACAAACCTTATGAGTGTGATATCTGCAAGAAAACATTTTTGACGAAGGATAATTTGACAAGGCACAAACGGGTCCATTCAGGTGAGAAACCTTTTAATTGTGAAATTTGTAATAGATCCTTTTTGGATCCTACGGCTTTACATGTACACAGACGTACGCACACTGTAGAAAAACCGTATATGTGTGAAGTATGCGGGAAAAGGTTTTCACATAATCATAACTTAAATACACATAGACGTAGGCATCATAACGGATAATAATTAAAAGTGAAAAGCACTAGAAAACAGATTTGTAGGAAGTGTACTTGCAACAACATAATAGGACATATTAACGTTTTCCAAATTTTAGAAGGGACGCTGTAAGAAAATGAACTTTTTCATGTTATTTGTAATCTGTTTTAAAATATATAAAAGAATAAATGTGTTCACTTGTTTCTAAATCTCGCTTGTAACCCCTAAATGTTTTTAAAACCTGTTAGGTTCTGTGTATTTTATTTATATGTATAAAACAGATTTATGTATTAAAAATTGACATAAGCAAACTTTTCAAAATTAATGCGATGACTTATAACCAAAATAAATGTCTTGTAATTTATGTGCACTGTTATAACTACATTAATTATATGTACTTGTTTTAATTGCAGTCGTGTTTGTAATGAGTTATAGTGTTGGGGACAGTGGAATGCAATGTTTAGAGGTATCTGTTTGTACCAAGATAATTTTAGATTAAACCGTTTGAAATCTTCTTAGTTTTATTATCCTTCGATACTTTTAGTGTTTGTTCTTCATACCTCAAAGACATTTAAAATTTAATTTCTTAATTTCCTTTTTCTGATTGTTTGTGATCGAATGTCCGAAAGACACTCATCGCAATAAGCCTTACTTCAATTTGGAACATTTATTGTGTTGATAGGAGCCCTGTAAAAAGAATTTTTTATTTTTTTTATACTTGATTATATGCTGTGCACACAAAGATTGGTTTTCATTTAAGCATGCTTACAAAAGTTATTATCGACTGTTCTATAAAAATTTTGCAAATATAGCTCATGAACCGCAATAGTGATAAATTACATTGTAGCACGTTAAATCCGTCGTGATCTGAAATGTTCTTACGCTGGAGTGATAGAAATTTTGGGGGTTGGGGTCCCAACTCAAGCGTGATCTCGTCACCTTACAGTGGTTCAAAATTCTCTCTTAGTTTCCTCGGATCTTTCCCTTCTTAGTTGGTAATTTTTAACTAAAGTCGTACTACAGCAACACAACTGCCTATCGACGACGGTCCGGAATCAATCGCTTAAGGGAAAGTTTCGAGGACAACACCTCGTATTTTTGAGCCACAGTCATTTGATGACGCAACACCTGAGCTGGCACCCCACTCTCCAAATATCCACAACAACCCAACGTGAGGACTTTCGGCCACGACAGATTTAAGGTGCACCAGCCGCCTCTACACCATACGTTTACAAACATCCATCCCCGGACCCGGATTCGAACCAGGAACCTTCCGATATAGAGGCTAACACCTTAATACTATATACACCACTATACCGGTTGGTCGGCTATTCCTTTTTGAAAGAAATGATGGTGGTTAACCTTATTTCGTGTTACCTCTCTATATTAAAAAAAAGTTACCGCCGCCGCAGGATTGAAAAATGTGTTGTTTAGCTCGATTCTTAGACGGTTTCCTCAGAAAGTACTGATCGGAAAAAAACGAAATTAACATGGTTTGTTCTTCATCGTCTTCCCTGGACGATTATTAAGATTTTTTTCCGATGCGGCTATTAGTTTAGGGTTTACTAAGTGTAAAAATTGAAGAAGCGAAATTTCTTCCACGAGTGAACAAAACACATACAAATTTTCAGTCTTCAGCCGTGAGTTTTTTTTAAAGAGTACCTCTCAACGTAAATTTTTACATCTCGTCGAGTTTTTTTTTGATATTTCAATTTGGTTCTTAATAATATTTTTTTGAAATTCGGGAAAAATCGGGACATTTTTGCTACTTTTTTTTTAAAACTGCCGAATCTATATCTTATTACTATTAGTTTTTAATTTTTAAAATATCGCATTATACCTCAGAATATACTCTTTCTTACGGTACTATTATTTTTTAAATCGGTTAATAATTAAATTGGATGCGATCCAAAGTTGGTTATACAAAATTCGGAATCTGGATATTTTCGCTACATTTTGTTAAAACGATTATATCTACAGCAAAACCCATTATTTTTTAAATTTGAGAACATCACTGAATACATTACATTACACTCTTTCTTACGATACAATTATTTTTGAAATTGGTTAATAAATATAATCGATGCAATTAAAAGTTGGTCATACAATTTTCGGAACTTTCAGATCGTAACTTCCGATAAACCTAAAACGGTCATATCTATATCGTATTACTGTTAACTTTAATTTTAAAAATATCGCAGTATACCTCAGAATGTATTCTTTCTTACGGTACAATTATTTTTAAAACTGGTTCATAAATAAATTCGATGCAATCAAAAGTTGGTGACACAAATTTCGTATTTTTCAGTTCGCATAGCAGGTTCAGCAAGCAGTAGTGGGTTGCATTTTTGACTATCGGGTTTGCCAGGTATCAAATTTATCGTAACAACAATTGCCATAAAAACGATTTCTTTTTATTTGGCGAGGAAAAAGGCTCGCTTTTTTCCCTCTGTTCTCAGACAGTTTACCGATTAACACTGTTTACTTAAAATTGTACAGGGAACAAGATGCAGAAGATTTTTTACTGATGCGGCTATTAGTTTAGGGTGCATTAAGTGTTAAAGCAAAAAAAAATGAATTCACTTGCGAAAGAAGTATTGGTTTGCGAAGCAAAACAAACGGGATTGCGTTGCAATCCCCGGGGACGGCGAGCGTAAGCAAGCAGGGGGCGAAGCCCTCGCTATGACGTCATGTACCGGAAAGTGAAATCAGGATAATACGAATTACTCAGATAGTTTCACTCTGTGAAAGGAATGTTGGTTTGCGAAGCAAACCAAATGGCATCTGTGAAAGGAGTGTTGGTTTGCCAAGCAAACCAAATGGAATTTCGCAGTAATCCCCAGGGGTTGGCGAGCGTAAGCGAGCAGGGGGCGCAGCCCCCTAGTCTATATACATAAAAATGGAGTGTTTCTTTGTACATTGCATATTTTCCACCCTTTTAAATTTTTTAATCCGTTTTCAACCCTTCTAATGCCAAATCCGTCTTTTTCGCGGCGTTTGGTGTCCATCTGTCTGTAGTGTATGTGCCCTATACACGTCCACACGATTTCATACACAGTTCAGGCACATTAATGTGACCACCTGTCAAAAGCCAGAATAACCACCTTTGGCAAAGCAGACCGCTTCTGAAACCTTAGTTTTTAATAAAATTTTAAGGTTTCGTGTGATTTTGTTTGAATATTGAACTTTTTTAAATGCTTCTCTTCGATAGATATTTACTTTTAACGATATTCGGTGCAAACCCTACTGCTTTCAAGTCTTCCTCGCTTCTTTTCTGGTATTTCCTGTGAAACGTCTGCTATCAGCCATACCATGGTTAACACAACTTCTAGTTGCTAGTTGCTAGTTGAATCACCGAAGTTAAGCACCTTCGGGCGTGCTCAGTGCTTGGGAGGGTGACCACCTGGGAAAACCGCGTTCTGTTGGCATCTCTTAATTTTTTTCAATTTATTTGGAAGAAATGCGTGTGTTTTTCCACATAATGGGTTATGCCGAGATCCATTGACCAAAGAAGGGGTAAGCACTATCTTTGTGCAAATTCTGACACTTCTAAAGGGAATTCGCTATTTTGGGGTGACGCTTTCGACAACACAACACGGATTTGTCATGACGCCAGGAGGTTTAATTTTTGTAGAACAAATCAAGGTATTTTTTCTTTTTGTCGTTCTGATTATTAACGTGTATCTCCGCCACGACCAGGTAATGAACTCGAAGCACGAATTCACACGTACTTGTATGTTACGTTTTTGAAAACAATCTTAAAATACGTGAGTTTGCTTGAATATAAAACTTCTCTAAATATTTTTCTTCGATAGATGTCTACTTTTAATGATTTTCGAAGCACACCCTACTGCTATTTCCTGCCAAACGTCTGCAAAGGGCCATACCATGATAAACTCACTGGTTCTTGTTCGATTACAGAAGTTATGCACCTTCGGGCGTGGTCAGTGCTTGGGAAGGTGACCGACCACCTAGGAACACCTCGTGATGTTGGGGCCTCTTAATTTTGGTATTTTTATTTGGAACATAAAGGTTTTTTTCCCACATTTCGTGTTATGCATAGACATCGACTAGAAAAAAGTAAATGGGAAGGACAAAATGGTTGAATGGAATGTTGTTGTTTTGAAGTAAGCATGAATGTGACGAGTCGGTAGAAAAACGTTCACCCATTTTTATTCAGTCGTTGCCAGCCACCGGGGTTTTGCCATTGCACAATCATCCACCAATAGTAAACGGAAGTAGCCACCCCCCGAAATATGTAATGAGCTATTTCAGTTCATTTATTTGAAACTTGATTGTTAAAAAGTTGTTTGAATACAACCGTCGGATAAAACCAGAATAGAGAACAATGAACAAAATTAATATATTGTCAAGGTATTATTAGTTGAAATGACTGTTTCAGGTCTGTGTTCTATGTGGAAAAAACAATCTTTCTTTTGTAAAATCAGTTCAAACATATTGTTGATTGATGAAGAATAAGATAAGATTTCATTGTTGTCGGTTGCTCCCATTCTTGTTTGATTGATACTATACCTAACAATAGATTTCACTTTTTTGCAATTCAAAAGAATTTCATCGTTGATAGAAACTAGAATGGTTCCATTGTTTTCTGTTATTGTTCAATTAGCTGTTATCGAATTGACTGTTTCGATTACTTTCTTTCTTTAAGGCATTGTCTCGTGGATGAACGATATTTTAATTGTTGTAGAACAACAAATCAAGGCATGTTTTCTTTTGGTCGTTCTGATTGGCAACGTGTATCCCCGCCACGACCAGGAATCGAACTCGCAGCACGAATTCATACGTAGTTGTTGATAATGGTTCTGATAAAAGACTTCGTGATTTTGTTTGAGTATATTTTCTAAATGCTCCTATTAGAATATTTCTTTTTCCTGTTTTCGAACGACACCCTACTGCTTTCAAATCTTTCTCGCTTCTTTTCTGGTGTTTCCAGTCAAACGTCTAACAACAGCCATACCATGGTTAACACACCAGTTCTCGTTTAATCACCTAAGTTAGCACCTTCGAGCGTGGTCAATACTTGGAAGGGTAACCAACAGGGAAACCCCGCACTGTGGCGCCTCCTTGTTTTTGCATTTTTATTTGGATGAAATAATAGTGTTTATCGTTATAATAGTATTTCGTGTTATGCAGAAGTAAATCTGTAGAAAAATATAGAAATGAAAGAAAAAATGTAACGGGTAAGGCAATATAGATAAGGGTACTTTTTTTAATTGAAGTGAGCATGAATGGGAAGTTTGTAGTAAAATGTTCGGCATTTGATATTCAGGCTCAGGCAGCCAGGAATACGGGCTTTTGCTGTGCACAAACATACGGCAATGGTAAATGGATTTGGCGATCTCCTAAAGGATGTAAAAAACGATTACGGAACATTCAAGTTGAAACTTGATTGTCTTAAAGTTCCTTGTTCAATATTTGGGCACCCGATCAAAGCACCCGTCGAACGCAAGAAGAACAGGGAATAATGCCCAAAGCTAACATGTGTCGGGGTATTGTTAATTGAAATTCATCATTGTGTTTTATGGAAAAAACAATCCCAAAAAATAAGAAAAGATTCCACTGTTGTCAGTTGCTCCCATTCATGTTCGATAAATACTGTACCCAACAACAGATTTCACTCTTATGCAATTCAAAAGATTTCCATTGTTGGTAGAATCAAGAAATGTCTCCATTGTATTCCATTATTGTTAACTCAACTGTTATCGAATTGACTCTTTAGATTACTTTTTAAATTTGGGCATTGTCTCTAGGACTCAAAGATATTTTAACTGTAGCAGAACAACAAATCAAGGTATGTTTTCCTTTCGTCGTACTGATTAACAACGTGTATCCCCGCCACGACCAGGAATCGATTCCGAAGCACGAATTCACACCTAGTTGTAGGTTTTGTTATTGATAATATTTTACAATTTCGTGTTTTGTTAGAGAATCAAACTTTTCTAAATGTTCCTCTTCGATAGAACTCACCTTCTAACAATTTTCGAAACAAACCCCATTTTACTTTAAAATTTTCTTGTTTTCTTATCGGTGTTTTCCTGTAAAACGTCAGCCAACGGCCATACCATGCTGAGCACACCGGATCACGATCGGTCACCGAAGTTAAGCACCTTTTGGCGTGGTCAGTACTTGGGAGGGTGACCACCTGGGAACACTGTGCTCTTGCCGCATTTGTATTTTTTTTAGTCTTTTTTGAAAGAAATGATGGTGTTAACCTAATTTCGTGTAAATAAGGTTAAATAAGTAAAGTAATGTAGTAAGTAAGGTAAATAAAGGTAAGGTATGGTAATAAGTAAGGTAATAATAATAAGTAAGGTATGTTTGTTTGTATATTGCATATTTTCCACCCATTTCAAGTTTTCTATTCGTTTTGGACCCTTCGGATGCCAAATCCGTCTCTTGCGCGTTTGGTGTCCATCTGTCTGTATTGTATGTGCCCTATACACGTCCACATGGTTAAATATATTTTCATGTACATTTGTATACAGTGAGTATCTATCTTCATTTGGTGAGTGAAATTGGTTGCAAAAGACGGTCTGTCCGTCTTTCTGTTCTATTTTCGATTTTGGGGTTATGTGTTTCTGCAGGCATCATATGAATTTTATTCTAGACATTTGATTGCAATATACTTTATTTTATACATTATATATCAGTTTAGTGAATGCAATATAAAACATTTCTTTATTGTTATATTTAGATAAGTTTTATGTTAAAACACCAGAGTAAGTATACTTAAATCAACCATAATTTGGTGGATATGGAAAAATTGGAATATATATTTAGTTTTACGATTGCTTAGATTGCTTTACGAGTACTGCCAAACAAGCCATTATTTTACCGAAATATTTTTTTGTGGAATTTTAGTTCTGATACTTTATTTATTTCAAGTACTATTTTTGTTCTTTACGCATTGCAAACGATTTCGGAATATTTAGGACGGACGATATTTTTCAACGAACGGGAATAAAATGGAAACTTTAGTTGGTTGAGATCGCGTGCGCGCGTACAGTGATATTTTCCTTTTATTTCGTTCTCAATTAATTGCTCATTTCTAAATTCTGTGTACTTTTTTGTTGTAATCTGTGTCAACTGTGAGATCAAGAGATAAAAAAGGAATCACAAATTAATATTTTTAGAACTTTTTCGCGAAATTGTTTATTTTGTTTTATTTTCCTGTCTTCTGTTTTAAATATTTATTATTTCAATAGATGTATTTTCCTTCTAAATACACGCAACACCACCACAAAGTATTTGACTTATAGAGTCAGGTAAGTCAGAACAAAGCAAATTTAAAATATAATTATGTCATGATTGAAAGAATAATGCCGTTGGAAGAATAGTAATTAAAAAAAATCCGAACTAGAACTTCTTAAACAATAAAAAATTCTTTGTCATAGTGACTGGAGAAGATTGCAAACTTCCACAATGTCACACGCCAGATGTAAGAGTGCCACGAGTTAAAAATATTGTTTTGTTGACAATCAGTGCGAGAGCACTCGCCATAAATCGTCATTTTTATTAATTGAGTTGAACATGAAAAGAACTCAATAATGGAAATTCAAAGTATCCATCGAATCGTCTTTTGTAGTAGTAACCTTAGTGTCAGCTTTCGTCATTTTGTTGCTTTGTAGCGTCCCTATCCAGAAGATTATCTTTGTTTTTTGTGAATACTTTATTTGGTTGTTGCCTTGTGGCAACGGGAAAAAGAGAACGCATAAATACTGTTTCTCAACGCCGTTGAGTAGCAGTTCTGTTGCAGTCAATCAGTGTGTTTCTTTGCCTGCTGTAAAAAATTATTTCTTGGGAGTATTTCTTATTTAATCTTTTGTCTTGTAACTCAAAGAGAGCTACAGCTTTGTCATAAACAAGGGTACGATGCATGTGAAATGTATTACATGGATGGATATGCATGTGTAGGATTTATGTCCAAAGTAAGTTGTAGAAATTGTGATGGCGAAAGGTGTTAAAATATTATTTTATTTTACGATAAACGTAAGTTATTATATATTTTTATCACCTCTTCAATTCAGAGTAAACCAATTCAAACCAAGTAAGAAGGGATATTTTGCTAGTACAGAGATAAATCTCTGTAAAAAATATGTAACTTAAAGAAAAAAAT
Organism: Metellina segmentata; assembly: GCA_947359465.1. Classification (NCBI taxonomy): domain Eukaryota; kingdom Metazoa; phylum Arthropoda; class Arachnida; order Araneae; family Tetragnathidae; genus Metellina; species Metellina segmentata. Next base: position 100,599,695 of record OX375883.1, read on the forward strand.
TTAAAGAGGAGGGCAGTATAGATCACTTTAATGTTGTTGAATTGAAATGAGCATGAATGGGACGAGTTATTCTAAAAAGTTCCTCCGTTGATATTTCAGGTGACTGTTTTTTCCCATTGCACAAGTAACCGCCAATTGAAAGCGAAATTGGCCACCCACTGAATGGTGTAAAGAGCGATTTCAAAACATTCAAGTTGAAACTGACAGTCAACAAGTTCCTCGTCCAGTTTTTGGGAGCCCTGTTGGCGCAGCAGTTGAACTCAATAAGAATAGGGAGCTATGAACAAAGCTAACTTGGGTTGGTTTATTGTTAAATGAAATGTCTGTTACAGCTCTGTGTTGTAGGGGGGAAAATCCCTCTTTTGTAAAATTAGCTCAAAGATATTAATGATTGACGAAGAAGAAGAAAAGATTCCATTACTGTCGGTTGCTCCCATTCTTGTTCGATTGATACTATACCTAACAACGGATTTCATTCTTTTGCAATTCAAAAGAATTTCATTGTTGGTAGTCTCGAGAATGGTTCCATTGTTTTCAATTATTGCTCACACTCATCTGTTATCGCATTGACTGTTTACAGTTCTTTCCTTCTTTTTCGCACTGTCTCCAGAACTCAACGATGCTTTACTTGTTGCAGAACAACAACTTAATGTATTTTTCATTTTTATTGTTCTGATTGACAAAGTGTATCCACGCCTCAACCAGAAATCGAACACAGAGCACGAATTCAAACATAAAGAAACCTTAGTTTATAATCAAATTTTAAGATTTCGTGTGATTTTGTTTGAATATTGAACTTTTCTAAATTGAACTTTTTCTCTACGAAAGATATCTACTTTTAACAACATTCGAAGCAAACCCTACTGCTTTCAAATCTTCCTCACTTCTTTTCAAGTATTTCCTTTGAAACGTCTGCCAACGGCCATACCATGGTGAATACAACGATACTTATTCCATCACCGAAGTGCAGCACCTTCGGGCGTACTCAGTACTTAGGAGGGTGACCATCTGGGGAAAATCACTTGTTGTTTCGTCTCTTAATTTTTGTATTATTATTTGAAAGAAATAAGTGTGTTTTTGAACATTTCCCGTTACGCCCATAGATGAATAACTGGAAAAAAACTTATATTTGAAAGACGAAAGTAAAAGGGAAGGAAAAATGGATGAATTTAATGTTATTGAATTGATGTGAGCATAAATGGAACATGTTAGTAGTAAAAACTTTCTCTTTTAATATTCAGGCTCAGGCAGCCCGCAAAATGCGGTTTTGCCGTCGCACAAATTTCCGACAGTGGTAAATGGAAGTGGCCACCCCTTGAATGGTATAAAGAGCGAATTCAGTACATCTGTTTAAATTTAATTGTCAAATAGATGCTAGTACAGTTTTCAGGCTTCCGGTCGGGGCAGACGTCGAATGAAACCAGAACATGCGTAGGGGTATTGTTAATTGGAATGACTGTTTCAACACTGTGTTCTATGGAAAAAAGAATCCCTCTTCAGTAAAATCAGTTCAAAGATATTGTTGATTGATGAAGCATTAAAAAGATTCCATTGTTGTTGGTTGCTCCAATTCTTGTTCCATTAATACTATTATTAATAATATGTTTCACTGTTTTGCAATTCAAAATAATTCCATTGTTGGTAGACACTAAAATGGTTCCATTGTTTATTAATATTCTTCATTCAACTGTAATCGAATTCACTGTTTCATATGTTTTTTTTTTTTTGGTTTCATATGGTTTGTCTCGAAGACTCAACGATATTTTAATTGTTGTAGATCAACAAATCAAGGTAAGTTTTCTTTTTGTCGTTCTGATTGACAACGTGTATCATCGCGACGACAAGGAATTGAACTGGGAGTACGAATTCACGCGTAGTCTTAGGTTAAGCTTTCGATTAAATTTTAAGATTTAGTTATTCTGTTGGAATATCAAACTTCTAAATGCTCCTCTTCCACAGATGTCTACTTTTAATGATTTTCGAAGCAAACCCTACAGCTTTCAAATCTTCCTCGCTTCTTTTCTGGCATTTTCTGTGAAAGTTCTGTCATCGGCTATACCATGGTGACCACAACGGTACTCGTTCGATCACCGAAGTTAAGCACCTTTGGTCGTGCTCAGTACTTGGGAAGATGACCACCTGGGGACACCCCGTGCTGTATAGACGCATCTTAATTTTTGTATTTTTATTTGCAACAAATAAGTATCCTTTTCCAAATTTTGGGTTATGCATAGATGAATCTCTGAAAAAATATATAATTGAAAGGAAAAAGTAAAGGGGAAAGAAAAATGGATGACTGGAATGTTGCTGACTTGAAGTGATAATGAATGTGACGAGTCGGTAGAAAAAAGAGTTAACCCATAATTATTCAGTCGCAGAGAGCCACGAAAATGGGGTTTTGCCATTACATAATCTTACGCAAATGGTAAACGGAAGTGACCACCCCTGAAATGTGTAATGAGAGATTTCACTACATCTATTTGAAACTTGATTGTCAAAAAGTTGATCGTGCAGTTTTTGGGCGCCCGTTCTGCGCATCCGTCAAACACAACCAGAACATAAACAATGAACAAAATTAACATATCATCGGGGTATTGTTAATTGAAATGACTGTTTCAGAACTGTGTTCTATGGAAAAAAAACAATCCCTCTTTTGTAAAATCAGTTCAAAGATATTGTTTGCTATATATTTAATTGCCGATAATATTTGGTTATTGAATTCTATAATCGGAATTTGTCTATTGGGGAAACACCGGAAATTCTTTTAATCCTCTTCCGTAGTTGTTTACTTGTGGTTTTACTATTTATACCATTTACATAATTCATCCAAAAATCTCTCTGACTACGTCTTTGTAATTTTTGATATGCCGCTTTTGTTTTTTTTATAAATAATATAATTTTCTCTTGTTGGATATGTTTAAAAGATATTCCATGCTTTCCTCTGTTTCCGATATGCATCGCTACATTCATCATTGAACTAAGGATTCTTTTGTTTTTTAGACAAATTAATGACTTTTTTAATGGATGCACTAGTACTTGCTGTAATTAAGTCTGTTATTTTAAAAGTAACTTCATCAATGTCATCAATTTTTACTATGTGTTCACCACGGTATGGCTGTTGGCAGACGTATGACGGGATATACCAAAAAAGAAGCGAGATAGATTTGAAACCATTAGGGTTTGTTTCGAAATCAATAAAAGTAGACATCTATCGAACTAGAGGATTTAGAAAAGTTTGATATTAAAACAAAATACCGAAATCTTATAATTTTATTAAAAGCTTAACCAACAACTACGTGTGACACAGAGCTCCGAGGTCAATTCCTGGTCGTGGCGGGGATACACTTTGTCTATCAGAACGACAAAAACCATAACTTACCTTGATTTGTTGATTTCCAACAATTAAAATATCGTTGAGTCTTCGAGACAATGCTCAAAAGGAAAAAACCATATGAAACGGTGAATTCCATAACAGTTGAGAGAATAATGGTAAACAATGGAACCATTTTAGTGTCTATCAATAATGGAATTCCTTTGAATTGAAAAAGAGTAAAATCTATTGTTAGGTATAGTATCAATCGAACAAGAATGGAAGCAACTGACAACAATGGGATATTTTCTTATCCTTCATCAATCAACAATATCTTTGAAGTGATTTTACAAATGATGCATTGTTTTTTCCTTAGAACACAGTGCTGAAACAGTCATTTCCATAAACAATAAACAGAAATCTTTGTAGCTTTGTTCATAGTTCTCTTTTCTCGTTGCATTCGAAACATTTGGGTTTGCTTCAAAAATCATTAAAAGTAGACATCTATGGAATAGGAAGATATAGAAAAGTTCAATATTCAAATAGAATTTTGAAACTTTACCATGATTTCAAAAGCTTAACCAACAACTAAGTATAAAATCGAGATCCGAGTTCTATTACTGGTCGTTGTGGGGATACACTTTGTCAATCAGAACGACAAAAAAAAAACAGTAACCTTGATTTGTTGATCTAAAACAATTCAAATATCATTGAGTCTTCGAGACAATGCTCGAAAGAAAAAAAGCATATGAAACTGTCTATTCGATAACAGTTGAGTGAACAATAATGGAAAACAATGAAACCATTCAAGTGTCTGCAAACAATGGAATTCTTTTGAATTGCAAAAGAGTGAAATCTATTGTTGGTATAGTATCTTAAGAACAAGAATGGAAGCAATCGACATCAATAAATTTTTTTCTGATTCTTTATCACTGAACAATATTTTTTAACTGATTTTACAAAATATGGAATGTTTTTTCCATAGATCACAGTGCTGAAACCGTCATTTCTATAAACAATAACCCGAAGCATGTTGGATTTGTTCGTAGTTCTCTTTTCTGGTTGCATACGACCATTTTGCCAAACAGACAGCCGAAAACTGTACGAGCATCTTTCTGACAACAAGTTTTAAGTAGATGTAGTGCAATTGCTCTTTACACCATTCAGGGGGTAGTCCTTTTGTTTACCTTTTGCGGATGTTTGTGCAGTGGCAAATTCTCATTTTGTTTGCTGCATCCGACTAAATATAGAAGGGGCGACTTTTTACTATTAACTCGTAACATACTTGCTTACTTCAAATATAAAACATTCCATTTATCCCTTTTTCCCTTCCCCTTCAGTTATATACTTTTTTCACAGAATGCATAACCCAAAATGTGGAAAACACACTTCTTCCTTCCAAAAAAAATACAAAAATTAAGAGGCTGCAAGAACATGCGTTGTTTCCAGGTGGTATCCCTATCAAGTACTCACCAATCTCGGAGGTGCTTAACTTCGGGGATCGAACAAGAACCGGTCTGTTCACCATGGTATGGACGTTGGCAGACGTTTGACAGGAAATACCAAATGCGAAACGAGGAAGATTTGAAAGCATTTGGGTTTACATCGAAAATCAATTACAGTAAACGTTTATCGAACAGAAGGATTTAGAAAAGTTTTGTATTCAAACAGAATAACGAAATATTATTATTATTTTAAAAGCTTAACTAACAACTACATGTGATACCGAGCTACAAAATTAATACCTGTTCGTGGCGGGGATACACGATGTCAATCAGAACGACTAAAAGAACACTTACCTTGATTTGTTTAACCATAACAATTAAAATATCAATGAGTCTTCGAAACAATGCTCGAAAGAAAAAAAGCATATGAAACAACCTATTCGATAACAGTTGAGTGAACAATAATGGAAGACAATGGAACCATTCTAGAAACAATGGAATTCCTTTGAATTGCAAAGGAGTGAAATTTATTGTTAGGTATAGTATCATAAGAATAAAAATGGAAGGAACCGACAACAATAAAATATTTTCTGATTATTTATCACTTAAGAATATTTTTTAACTGATTTCACATAATATGGAATGTTTTTACCATAGATCACAGTGCTGAAACATTTATTTCTATAAACAATAACCCGAAGCATGTTAGATTTGTTCGTTTTTCTTTTTTTGGGTTGCATACGACGGTTTTGCCGAACAGACAGCCGAAAACTGCACGAGCATCTTTTTGACAACAAGTTTTAAGTAGATTTACAACAATCGCTCTTTACACCATTCAAGAGGTGGACACTTTTATTTACCTTTTGCGAATATTTGTGCAATGGCCAATCCTCATTTCGTTACTTGCATCCGACTGAATATAAAAGGGGCGACTTTTTACTACAAACTCGTAACATTCAAGCTTACTTCAAATACAAAACATTCCATTTATCCTTTTTCCCTACCTTTTCAGTTATATACTTTTTTCAGAGAATGCGTAACCCGAAATGTGGACAAACACACTTATTTCTTCCAAAGAAAAAATACAAAAATCAAGAGGCCGCAAGAACATGCGTTGTTTCCAGGTGGTATCCCTCTCAAGTACTGACCATGCTCGAAGGTGTTTAACTTCGTTGATCGAACGACAACCGGTGTGTTCACCATGGTATGGCGTTGGCAGACGTTTGACAGGAAATTCCAAATGAGAGACGAGGAAGATTTGAAAGCATTTCTGTTTGCATCGATAATAATAAACTTACCTTGATTTGTTGATCTATAACAATTAAAATATTGTTGAGTCTTCGAGACATGAAAAGCATATGAAACAGTCAATTCGATAACAGTTGATAGAACAATAATGGAAAACAATGGAACTTTTCTAGTTTCTAACAACAATGGAATTCTTTTGAATTGCAAAAGGTTAAATTCTATTGCTAGGTATAGTATCAATCGTACAAAAATGGAACAATCGTCAATAATACAAACATTTCTTATTCTGCATCAATCAACAATATCTTTGAACTGATTTTACAAAAGAATGATTGTTGTTAATTTCGAATTGAGTTCAGAAACAGTCAATTCAATAAACAATAACCCGACGTATGTTAGCTTTGTTCATTGTTTTCTCTTCTGGTTGCATTCGAATGCTATGCCAACCTGGAGACCGAAACTGCACTAGCATCTTTTTGACAGGCAAGTTTGAAATAGATGTACTGAAATTGCTCTTTACACCATTTATTGGGTTGCTAATTCCTTTTACCATTGGCGGATGTTCGTGCAAGGGCAAACCCCATTTTGTTAGCAGCTTCCGCCTGAATATATAGAGGGAACTTTTTATTACCAGCTTGTCCGATTCATGCTCACTTTATTTCAACAACATTCACATTCATCCATTTTTCCTTCCCCTTTACTTTCACTTATATTTTTTGCAGAGATTCATCTGTGGTATAACCCGAAATGTTGAAAAAAACATATATTTCTTCCAAAAATTTAATATTTAGAGGAAGCAACAGCAGGCGGGGTTCCCTGGTGGTCACCCTTCCAAGTACTGACAACGCCCGAAGGTTATTAACTTCGGGATCGATCATTTCTGTGTTACCTGACGATTACACCTTTCTCGAATTCACATAACTCTGCACTTCGTGGCATCTTGCATGCTGCTACTGCCATTTCTGTTTCCTACACGATATATAACGGGGGAGGGCGTGACGTATATCACTACCGCATGTATCGTGATTTGCATGTACTTAAGCCATTGTCTAAAAACGTATTGGTAGATAGTGAATAATGAAAAAACAGCTTGTTTTCATACGCTCTACTTACCACTTGTATTGTTTGATGAAAATTACAACTCAATGTCAAAGAAAAATGTATCATATAGTTCACCGTCAAGAAAATATTTCCTGGACAGACAGACAAAGTTAGGTAGTTGCATCATCATTACACTGGAGCGACACAGAGGGCTATTGGCGACGATCCTATATAAGTTCCAAATGAAAAGATTAAAACACACATCGTAATTGTGTACCACTATCAGATGAAAAGGTCAACACCGAAACTGATACCCTACTCTCCAGATTATCCATACCACAGCAACAAGATTTCATTTGACGCCATCCATGGCAGTTTTAACATGCACCAACTTACACGTACACATCGGTCTTTGGTCAAATTTTGGACTCGAAATTCTACCAGCCGTAAAGGAACCAGAAGTAATAGCAACTCCGGATATAGCAAGAGGTCGAAGACGAATGCCTGAATCCCAAAGCTCAGTTAGGACTATGCTTCATTTTGATTTTTATAGGATATCAAAATAGGATTGAATGGGTAAAATTTTCTGAGCTTGAGAGTGAAAACCTAGTAGGTTGTTGTCTTTCTTCGGTAGAAATCCCTTCAAAATTTTATCATTCCAAAAGTGTGCAGAAAAACAAAAGCCATGGTGATTCAGTGATAAGACCATCTGGATCCGTGCAAAGTGGAAAGCTCAATCCACGAAAACACCACAAAGCACAGCTTCCGAACACACACACCAAACAGAAAATGTTTAGAATTGAATTTTCAAACTAATTTGAATTTTTCAACAAAAAAGAACGATCGGGAAGTGGACACAGTCCTTTTTTTACTCAGCACTGCAGAGGAACCGTTAAAAAATACCCACAGTTGTCAAACACGACGAAATCAAAAGCAGATTCTTTGATTAGTATATTAAAAGGAAAGAATCGCACGGAAAATTCTGCGGCAAAATGTTATACATGCGACTAGAGTGGTAAAGGTTTTTAAGAAATTCGTCAACTTACCCGACATCAAGGACACCACTCTGAGAAGAAGTTTCATGAGTGCAAAATTTATTTGTGGCAAAGGGTTTTGAAAAAACTTCGATTTAGAAAGGCACATGCAAGTGCAAAGTGTCGAGAAGCCGATTGAGTGCAAAGTGTGAAAAAAGCATTTGCACGGAATTGCAGCTCTTGACAGGACAGATACGCATCCATTCAGGTGAGAAACCTTTTACTTGTGAAATTTGTAACAGGGGTTTCTTGAACCTTAGGAACTTGCGTAGACACAGACGAACACACTCTGAAGAGAAGCCGTATGAGTGTGAAGTATGCATCAAAAGGTTCTCACAAGTTTACATCTTACGAAAACATAGTCGTGTACACAGTTGTGAGATACATTATGAGTGTGAAGTCTGCAAGAAAACATTCTCGATTAAGAGTAATTTGACAAGGCACAAACGGGTCCATTTTGGTGAGAAACCTTTTGATTATGAAATTTGTAGCAGAGACTTTTCAGATAGTTGAAATTAACGATTACACAGACGTACACGTACTGTAGCAAAATGGTATATGTGTGAAGTATATATAGACACTTGTTTGAATTTTATGTGTTTGCAATGATCTATAGTGTTGGACGTTTGAAGTCAATATTTAGAGTTATCTTTTCGTACCAACCTGCATTTTTTGATTAAAACGTTTGAAATGTTCTTGAAGTGGTATTTTTTCTTCGATACTTTTAGTTTTTATTCTCCATATCTCAAAAACATTAAAAATTTCTCTTCCTCATTTCCATTTTCTGATTGTTTGTAAGCGAAGGTCCGAAAGGCACTCATCCCTATAAGCCTTACTTAAATTTTGAAAATTCGTCGTTTTTATAGTTACCCTAAAAAAAGTGAAAAAGTGTAATCTTCTATGATACTTGATAATATGCAGTGGATACACAAGTTAGGTTTCCTTAAAGGATGCTTACCAAAAATCTTTAGCGACTGCCATTGCTTACGATACATGGTCACCCCTAATATTGATCCAGGGCACAATGACAGCCCAGCAGTATATCCATGACATCCTTCAGCCACATGTGATGCCACTCATGGCAGGGCTACAGGAGCGATTTTCAACAAGACAATGCTCGGACACACACAGCAAGGTTGTCATAAGACTGCTTACGCCACATTACCACCCTTCCCTGGCCTGATCGATCCCCAGATTTGTCACCAATCGAGCAAATCTGGCATCATTTGGGACGGCAAGTTGGACACCCTACAAGTTGGGTCGAACTAGATGCGCGTTTACAGCAACTGTGGAACGAGATGTCTCAGGGCATCATACGGAACTTGTATGCCTCAATGCCCGCTCATCTCGAATTGTGCATTCGCGCTAGAGGGGGTCCAACAGAGTACTAAAACTTCCGTTCATTTGTACTTTTTTCTGCAATAAATGATCCTTTATCTTTGATTTTCTAATCACTTATATCAAAGTAGTACTTACATGTGTAAAATTTCTTTCCTTTTGAAGACTTTTTCTTGGTGCGCTAACTTTTATGGCAATGAGTGTATACTGTGTCTGAACAGACGAATTTACTCTTACGTTTACGTGGTGTTGTCCTCGAATCTTTCCATAAAGTGATTAATCCCAGATCGTCGTCAATAGTCCGTTGTCTTGCTCTTGTACGACGTTAGTTAAGAATTACCAATTATTACTCTTATGTTTAACCCTTCTTTGCATGATTTTTTCTTTTTTGGTGAAATATGATGATACAATTCATGTTCAAAATTAAAGAAAAAATGGTTAAAAAAATATTAGTATATATTTATACTATAAATTTAGCAAGAAACAATATGATGGTATCATATGGTATTTTTTAAATTAAACGCAAACTTTTTCAGAAATTGCTCTAAAAATAACAGAAACACATGTTACAAACCTTTCTTCCACTCATTTTCACTTTTTTAGCACAATAGAAACTCAAATATAATAAAACAAAATTAAAAACGAATTCATACGTTTATTGCAACTACAACAAACAGCGGAATGACAACTTCAAGCTCGTTTTACTGATAGTGACACTTGCTTATTTTTGACAGCTATGTTTTTTTTATGCAATGGACATTAAAAAGGTATCCAGACACGATCAACTTAAAGTGAACTTGTTCCTTTTATATAATTTTTGGGCATTCAATGTTATGATGGAAATTTCCACCATTATGCAAAGAAGGGTTAATGTCGTTGAAAGGAGATTCTCTTTGTATAGTTTTGTGATGTCAGTAGCGTAGTTTATGGAAGCATTCTATTTAATTACACGGGTCCGTCATGTCCCAGTGGGTATATCTGGCAACCTTCGAGTTGTAGAGAGCGCAGTTTCGATTCCTGTCGGGTTCATTCCTCCCTGGGTGTATTCTCTCCTCTGTGTCAGCAAAGTTTTCTTTATGTGTTTGTTGTTTAGTGGATGTTGTGTATCTTGTGTCGGTTTTGTTAATATTTAGAAGGTGGCACACACACAAAATGTCATACGTCTTTTTCTTTCAGTTTACAAGAAAGCAAAGGTGGGAAAATTGTAATAAATCTAAAACCACAGAAGCCCATGTTAAATCTTGAATTTTAACATTGCTGTCACGAAAAATTAAAAAAGTGACTTATAACATTTTGACATCTGAGCAGAGATATGAGGCCACGACAATTATAATGTGCAGTGCCCTCCTTTGTACAAGACGGCGTTTGGTTGGATTCAAAGTCATGATCTTCCGGTAGGTTATCCGATAATCTTCCATCCGGGGTACCTCGGCCCAGAAATCACTTGAATTCGGCCACTGAGTTCTCTCGTTCTGAAAAATAGTTTTTCGATTTCTGTACAAAAATTTAACAATTTTTAGTCCTATAATTTAAGTTATATCTAATTGTAGACTTAGATTTCAATTAGAAAAATTAGCAAAATAGATCTAGAGCATGTTCAAGCAACGACATCCTTTCACGATTCGAATTCACTAACATCCGTAGTAAACAAGATCAAAGCAGTTCGAGCAAACAGTGATTGCAATTCCTGTCTGGAAAAAGGACAGAAGGGACAAGAGAAACTGAAAGTTCCAGCATCGACGTTGGTCAAAAACAATTGACAAAATAATGAACATATTACACCTACTCCCGTTGTTTTCGAACAAAGTTAGCGGATTAGCAACAGGAGGTTCGTGGATTTGAAACGTATTTCCAATAAAAGACGTGGACGTGGAGAACGATGCAGATTAAATCAATCCCAATCTCTACGATCCTCAAGTTGACTTGGCATGAATGTTTGGAGAGTGGGGTGTCAGATCATGTGTTGCCACATCAACTGACCAAAGTTTAAAAAGACTAAGTGTGATTGTATATATATCTATCCCTTGAAGATGGGCCGACCAACCGGTATAGTGGTTAAGGTGTTAGCCTCTAGATTGGAAGGTCCCTGGTTCGAATCCGGGTTCGGGCATGGATGTTTGTAAGCGTATGGTGTAGAGGCGGCTGGTGCACCTTAAATCTGTCGTGGCCGAAAGTCCTCACGTTGGGTTGGCGTGGAATTTTGGAGAGTGAGGTGCCAGCTCAGGTGTTGCTTCGTCATCTGACCATGGTTCAAAATTAAGAGGTATTGTCCTCGGATCTTTCCCTTAAGGGACGGATCCCGGACCGTCGTCAATAGCCCGTTGTGCTGCTCTAGTACGACGTTAACTAAAATTACCTTACCTTAACCTTGAAGATGGATCTTCAATATCCTCTTGAATAGATTATCAATATGATGTTGAATTCATCATCAATATCCAGTTGAATTTATCAATATGACGTAAAGTCAACTACCTACGTTCTAGCAAATCTGGGAAATGCACGTACTTTACTGTTCTCATGTTTCATTAAATTGAAGGGAAGAATTGAAATCCATTGGTTTGGTAAATAAGTAGCTACCTGAATTAACGTCACACAGAAACAACGAAACCTCAGACCGAGCTATTGGCGGCAATCTGGGATCAATATCAAAGAGGAAGATCCGAAGACAACTCGTAATTTTGAACCACGGTCAGATGACGAGGGAACGCCTGATACGACACCCCACACCAGCAAATTTTGAAGCTCCACCAACGTGAATTCATTTGAAACTTCAACAGATTTAACGTTCCATCAGCTCCTGTATAGGTAATTGGTAATTTTGGTAATTTTTAATCAACGTCGTACTAGAGCAACTCAACGGGCTATTTATGACGGTCCGGAATCAATCCCTTAAGGGAAATTTCCGAGAACAACACCTCGTAATTTTGAACCACGGTTAGAGGACGAAGCAACACCTGAGGTGACACCCCACTCTCCGAACTTCCACACCCACCCAACGTGAGGACTTTCAGTCACGACAGATTTAAGGCGCACCAGCCGCCTCAACACCATTCGTTTATAAATATCCATGCCCTGAACCCTGATTCGAACCAGGAACCTTCCTATCTAGAGGCTAACACCTTAACCACTATACGGATTGGTCGACTCAGCTCCTGTATAGACGACGGACCCAGTTTCCAACTCGGAACCCCCAGTTGCTAATCCGTTGCTCTATCCACTGGGCATACCGCGGCCTTATTTATATTCTACACCTACGGAACCAAACCCGATATTTCATATCCTAATGATTTAGTTGCTATATTAAAAGCCCTGCCATATACTCCATGTAATCTTACAAAATGGTGAACACCATCCACTTGTACTCTGATGAAGAGATGTATATTCGATAATTTTTCTAACCACGTTATCTTAATTATAATTTTTTCAAATTATAACGAATAGAAGCGAAGCGAAAAGAACTGAATTCTTCTATAAAAGGTGTCGAATAGTTTCGTGATGACCACTAGAATAGGGTTCCTGAACTGTCTCCGTCTCCCGAAAAATGCATTTAATTTCGCAGTACTACAATTTCAGATTAAGTCACCTGTATCTAGTTTTATGTAATCGCATCGTCTTAGATTTCAGTTCGAAAAAATTGTTAGACCTTTAAAATTGACTCAGGATCTGACGAAACAGGATCATTCGGATCCAGATGTTGTACATCCACAGCATATTCAAACAGCGACTTTCTTTGATGATCAATTGGAGAGTGGGGTGCTAGTTCAGGTGTTGCTTCGTCATCTGATTGTGGTTCAAAATTACGAATTGGTGTCCTCGGATTTTTCAAAAAGGGGATTGTTCCCAGACCGTCGTCAATAACCCGTTGTGATCCTGTAGTACGACGTTAATTAAAATTACCATTACCATTACCGTTGATGATCAGAATTTACCAATATCCGAAGAAAACAAGACTGTAAAAACTCGTGCAACAGTGAATTGGATTCAGGTCAGAAATAAGAACAGATGGAACTAGAGTACTAAAAGTTGCAGCATAGACGTTGGCTGTGTTGTCGAAAGGTGTTTTTACAGATCAAAACCCCAATCGTGGAGCACTCCGCTCATAGCAAAGCCGGATGATTACGAACCAATACTGTTACTAACATTCGCACTTGGAGAACAGCACTGTAATTTTAGAGCTCTCCATGGATTCACAGGTAGAATTGAAATTTAGAGATTTTAATTAACGAGCTATTAGCGACGGTCCCGTATCAATACCGAAGAGAAGTAAATTCCGGAGAATAAATAAGAATATTCATATGCTAAAAAGTATACATAAGAGATTTACACGACAAGGACTGAAATAGCCCACTTCAAAGAACAAGCTTATTAACAACAGAAGGTTTAAGTGTTCGAAACTAGGCTCCGTCGACGGCCGTCGTGTACACCGGGGCTGGTGCGTGTTAAATCTGTTGCGGGTGCAAATATCCTCACGTTGGCGTGAGGTGCAACTTTGAAGAGTTTCGACCCATCATAAATATCGTTTTCGTCTAGATAGGAAGGTTCCTGGTTCGAATCCGGGTTAGTGCATTAATGCTTTAAGTGTATGGTGCACCTAACCAGACAGCAATGAAAGCTTGTCACAAGCTTGTACCAACCTTGTCATTGACAAGGATAGAGGGTGTAACCTTGTGACAAGCTTGTGTAAATGTTTGCTAGTCAACAAAAAAGTTTTCTTTAAGGTGTATGTACACACTAAAAATCCTGAAAATTCAACAGAAGGTCTAACTTTTTTTTATTGCTTCAAAATATATCCTCAATTCCTTAGATTTCAAACGATGCCAACATCTTGAAAATATTCAAAATAGTTTTCGAGTTCCAAGGGTTTTCGTTTGGTACTGTCACCATAAACAGACGTGTTTCCAAAACTTTAAACTCAATTTCTGAAGAAACAAGTTTTTGCAATAGGATGCTTTGTTCAAACGGCGATAACTCAACAATAAATTAATCTATTATAGTTATTTTTGTATCATTATAATATAAATAATACAGTGGATGTTTTGACCATCAATCAGAGTTATTAGTTAAGAAATAAATTTTTAATGAATTTTTAAATCCTCAATTTCCAGAAAAAATCGTGATTTTTTATGCATTCTTGGCGAAAAAAGTTGTAACAGAAAACCTTTTCTCTCAATAAACGTGATGGAGGGTCAAAACATGAAGAATAATATTGGAAATGATTTCCAACTAGAATTGTCTTTCTAGGCAAATTAGAATTTGAGATATCACTGTTTAAAAAACATACTAATTAGCTCATTATATCTTAATTAGTTAATTAATAATTAGTTTAATATGATTTTTTTTCACTGAAATAGTTTTAAGCATAAACCAATGACCTACTGTGAAAAAACTGGATTTTTAAAGTTAAAATTAAAAAAATAAACTTCTAGTGTGTACGTACACCTTAAGATTTTTGCAAGCTTGTTTCATTCTTTTCAAAAGCTTGTTTTAAACTTTTCATATGCTTGTTGTACCTTTGTTTCATGCTTGTTGTTGCCTTGTTTCATGCTTTGTATACCCTTTTTTTCAGGCTTTTCATACACTTGTTGATTTATGCCATATCTGTACGTATTGTTTGAAAACGAGGTACTCCATTTTGTTAATAAGCTCAAAATCGTAAAACTGAAGATAATCTAGAATTTTGTTACAACTGTGTGTGTGTGTGTGTGTGTGTGTGTGTGTGTGTGTGCAATTTTTATCTCTACACCTTAAACAATCAAAAAATTAATCTAATTGTATTGGAAATGGAAGAAACGTTTACTACTTAAATTACATCATTTCATTTGTGTCACAAATTCTTTTCGATTAAAAAAAAGTTTTTATTGCAAAAGATTGGTTCGATATCGAACAAGAACATAATTCAATTATTAATCACTTCTATTAACAGTGTACCATACAACAGGTGTAGATAAATCATTATTTTTAACAATCAAATTATCGGAATTTTTAATATTTAAATCTGATTTTTTTAATTTAAATCAGATTTTTTTTATTTAAATTTCTGAAACCCTATCACTGTTTTGATAATATGTATAAATTTGTTAAATAAAACATCGTGTTTCTGACATGACAAGTAAACCAAAATTTATTATAAGTAAACAATCAGAATTTGTGCCATGGTAAATCAATATTTATTTTACTAAAAATCAGTTTGTTACAGGGTAATGAATCTAAAAGGTGAATTTTTCAAATAAAAGCTCAAGGTAAAACATTTGTTTAACTTTAAAACACAAACTGCCATCCTTTCTTGAGCTTTTCTTGAGTAAATAACATCACGTTAACAAATTTATCAGTAAGTGTATGTGACAGACCTAAATAATAATCTAGATATATATTAGTTATGGATCACTACTCTTAAAATGACAGGTGATTGTTTCAGGGTGCTTTTTGCAAAATGAATATAGTGTCAATTACACTCAAGTCCATAAATTAAGGATAATTCAGAATCACACGGAAATCGAACTCAAAACTAAAAATTTCACCTGTAGAATTATTGCATACATCTTCAAGAATAATATCAAAAATTACAGGAAGCCATCAGATTACGCCGATAGTACGTCACAATAACGAGAGTGTAAGAGAGTTGTATAAAAGCAATGGTAGCAAAGAAGTAAAATTGTTCTCAAGCTTTCTGTAAGCCACTCATTGCCACAACCGAATAGTTATGGCACAGGGGACGCATGTCGATGATTTTTTACGTGATAGAATTATCGGCCACCTGGAATATGGGCGTATTCAGATGGAAGTTTCATTGGAACATGGAATCGCTCAAAGTGTCATCTCTTGGCTTTGGCAACGATTCCAAAATGATGGAAATGTCAGTGGACGTTACAGAACAGTTTGCCCCCGAGTTACAGCGCCGAATGACGACTAGCATTTGGCAGTAACTGCAAAAAGAAGCAGACGGAGCACAGCATTCGATCTTTCTCGTCAGCTATCTTTAGCCACAGGTACGACAGTTTCAAAGCAAACCATTTACAGACGTTTGGGACAGGTTGGTCTATATGCTCGAAGGCCTGTCAAATGTGTTCTACTCACTGTTGAAAGCTGTTAGCCTGGAGTAGAGAACATGCAATGTGGATATCGCACAGTGGGCTTGTGTGATGATTTCCGACGAGTCCAGGTGTAGATTGCAGTCTGATTGACGGCGGACGTTCATATGGAGAACGCTAAGTACCCGCTACTACCTACACAACATCATTCAATTACACCGTTACGGTTGTGCAGGATTGCTCGTTTGGGGCGGATTTATACTGGGCTCCAGAACAGTTGTACATGTTCAAATCGGAACCATGAGAGGCGAAATTTATCGGGACATCATTCTGGAACAACATGTACGTTTGTTTAGGGGTGCCATGGGAGCAGAATTTATGTTTATGGATGACAATGCCCGTTCTCAACGTGCAAACGTTGTAAAACAATGCCTTGAATCTGAGGATATCACCCGTATGGAATGGCCAGCATTCTCAGCTGACTTGAATCCGATAGAGCATGTGTGGGACATGCTTGGCCGACGAGTTGCAGTCGGTCAACGACCTC
Source organism: Metellina segmentata (assembly GCA_947359465.1). Taxonomy (NCBI): domain Eukaryota; kingdom Metazoa; phylum Arthropoda; class Arachnida; order Araneae; family Tetragnathidae; genus Metellina; species Metellina segmentata. Next base: position 100,616,686 of record OX375883.1, read on the forward strand.
CTACATTTGTACCAGAACTTTGGAGAGCATTGCTTACTGAGTAGAATGATCTACCCAAAGATCAGCTCGATAATTTGATCCTCAGCATGCCTAGGCGTTTTACGGACTGTGTTTCATCGTCTAGGACAATGTTTCCCAACGTGGGGCCCACGCCCCACAGGGGGGCATTTTTGATTGCTAAGGGGGGCAATTCGAAAATGGACTCGACATGAGTTTAACCCTTATGCTCCGGGCCATTTAAATGCAATGCTAGATTTCGGTGCCAAAATTGAAAGAAAAAAAAACAATTTCTTAAATAATTGAAATAAAAATTATAAATTCGTTTGACGAGACCAAAATATCAACTGGGTTTTTGGCGGCGGCAAGTTAACTTCACTGCGGCACACGGCAGGCTCCGCGTGGACCCCCGGACGTTTTAAAATCTCTATAAAGAACTCAGTTATTCGCATCTGAATGGTCCGTCACAACTTCTGTAGTGTTTCGCAGCATTCAGTTGGTGTTAATTTGAAATAGGCGTCCGTAAAAACTGTTGTAAAAGTTTCGTTGATTAAAAAAATATATACATTGTATGGATATAATTGGTAAGTATTTGATTTGATTTTTATTTATTTTAATTTTAGAAGCATAAGTTTCGTGGAAAATTTGTCAAATGGAAAAAATATGTTATTTTGCGGTGACGGTGTGGTAAATGTGTTATAAATGTTATATACATTTAAATAAATATGCATTTTTTAGTATACGGTTACTCTATGACACATTAAATTAATTTTAACACATACTTTAGTTTAAGTTTTTAATTGATCTTATATATATATTTCTTTCAGCCCATAGTAAAATGAGTGGTGCAAGCAAGAAAAAAGTTCGTCAATAATCGGAGGAATATTTAAAATTTGGGTTCATACCTGCTGTCCACGATGAGCGGTTTCCTTTTTTATTTTATGCCAGCAATGCTTGACCAACGAATCAATGAAACGAGGTAGTCTTGAGGCGCATTTGAAGGCGAAACATAATGCTCATATTAATTCAGATTTGAATTACTTTCAAACTTTAAAGAAAAATTTTGAAAAGAGGACAACAGTAAAGTCTCTATTTATTGCTCACACTTTAACTCATAATCGTATTCTTGAGGTCAGATATCAAATTTCTTTATTCATCGCTAATTCTGGAAAAAAATCATACTATAGGAGAGAATTTAATAAAACCGCCAATATCAGCATTTCTTAAAACGGTTCTTGAAAAAGATGACAAAGATGTAAAAGCTATGCCACTTAGTAACAATACTGTTAGCAGAAGAATAGACGAAATGAGTGAAGATATTGAAAAACAACTTGTTGAAAAGCTGAAAACAAGAAAATTATCAGTGCAAATGGATGAATCAACTTTGAGATACAGTGAGGCAGTATTGATAACTTACGTAAGATATATTGATAAAGGGCATTTTGCTGAAGAAATGTTGTTCTGTAAAATATTAGAAAGCACCACTAACTCCAAAGATATATATATCATAAGCTAAAAAACTACTTGGATGTCAATAATATACCAATGAAAAATATAACATCTTGTGCTGTAGATGGTGCTCCTAATATGATGGGCAAGAAAAATGGCTGCTCAAAATTGATGAAAGATGAGCATCCAGAAATGATTCTTGTGCATTGTGTTATTCATAGGGAAAACGTGGTAGCTAAAAACATCTCGCCTGTTCTAAATGAAGTACTACATTCAGTACTAAAGTGTATCAATGCTATTAAAGCTAATGCCAAATGTGAGAGTCTCTTCAAGCTATTTTGTGAAGAACAAAATGCAGACCATCAGAGACTTTTACTTCACACTGAAGTAAGATGGCTCTCTAAAGGGAACTACTTGAAAAGATTTATGGAACTGTTTGATGCTCTTAGTGATTTTTTAAGCGACAAACTTGAAATGAATTATTTGTTAACAGTCGATGGTAAAGCATTTGTGAGTTATTTAGCCGATATCTTTGAAAAACTAAATATATTAAAAAGCAACTTCAAGGAACAAATAAAACTCTTGTTGATGCAAAAGCGAATATATTTGATTTCATTACCCTATTTGAGTTATGTCAGAAATATATTAACAACAAAAAGTTTGAACAGTTTCATTGGCTCCAAAAATGTGAAGTAAATGATACCACTTTAATTGTTATTGTCGATCATCTGAAAATTCTATCGGCTAATTTAAAAGAAAGATTTTACGATTAAAAACAAATTGATTTCCAACATGGATGATGCAGCCAATGTTAGTGGATTTGTCTGATATATCAAATATGCAGTATCAAGAAGAACTCGCAGAAATGCAAAATGATGAGTCAGTTAAAACTTTATTTAATATAAAAGTAGCGATGGCATGGCTTTGTGAGGAAACAGAAATCAAATACCCAAATTCAACTAAATGTGCAAGAAAACTATTGTTACCGTTTCCATCTTCATATTTAGCCGAATATGGATTTAGTGCTGTAAATGATTTACTGGTAAAATAAAGAAATCGTCTGGATATAACACAACGGGGAGACTTGAGACTGAAGCTAACCAAATTGGAACCTAACATAAAATCTCTGTGCAGCAAGCATCAAGCGCAAGGATCTCACTAAATTAAAATATTAAATTATTATAGAAAAATCTTTATTAAAATTATTTCGAATTTGAGTTTTTCATTATATGTTTGGAAAATTTATTTACTGTGTTTCGTTAACAATTTCCTAGTGATTTTTTCCTAAAACCTATCATTTAAGTTTCTTAAGGGAACAATTCAATTTTTTAATATTAAAAATTATGTATATGTTACAGAGGGAGGGGGCATAAGAATTTTAGAAAGGCTTAGGTGAGGCATGGCACAAAAAAGGTTGGGAAACACTGGTCTTGGAGACATACAATGTATTAACCATGGTGCCAACCATGTCATGTTAAGTTTTTGTAAGGTCGATATGTTTTGTAAATTGCTCCAGTGAGCAAAAATGATAGTTTTTATGAATGGTATCATACATACACCATCTTTTTTGTACTTTAGCTTTTGTTCAATAAATTGGTTTATGAATAAGTCACGTTTGTTTTGTATCTGAACCTTTACTTGCCGGAGCTGGTATTACCTCGAAATCATATAGCTCTGCACTTCGTGGCATCTTGCATGCGACTAATGCCAATATTAATTAATATATATATAATTCTCTTACGTGGCACGCAAAAAAGACGTTATTTGTTAACGCGTTTTGGCAACATTGTACGATTGTTTGTTTACCACATGACCTCGCGCATCAATTGAATTTATAAGCGTTATCGGATGAAATTTTATTGAAAAAAAGTGAATATTAGTTGAGCTGTTGCAGTTTATAATAGAAATCAAAGAAAACGGATGATCTTTTCAGGGCCATTTTAAAACGGTACTTTTCAGGGCCAGCAATTATAGTTCAACAAGACGCTTGCACTACAACTTTCAACAACAAACGCAATGAAAAGTGTGGGTAGTTCGAGAGCTGGGGAAATGTACACAAACAAAATGCTGGGTATTCAATTTCCAAAGCAGCGCTCACATTTCGAGTCCAAATTTGCTCAAAGTTTTCATTTGAATTCTGATTTTAGAGGTACTGTATATATGTTTTCTGTAATACAGCAATTTTAAATTTGAAAAACATTTTTTTGGAATATCATATTTTGTAAACAATTCCTTCTGCTAGGACACATGTCTCTATTGATGCGAGCGAAGCGAGTATAGGTTCGCGCAGCGAACCTATGAGGATTGCAGACCACTCCTCCGGGGGTTGGCGAGCTTTAGCGAGCAGGGGGCGGGCCCCCTAGTATTAATTAATTCAGAATATTTAACGGTGGAGGGCTTGACGAAAATAAGGATTGGATGTATCGTTATTTGCATGGGTGTCATAATACCTATTGGTAGATAGTGAATAATGAAAAAAAAGCCAACCTTGGTTTCATACGAACTACTTACAACTTGTATTGTTTGATGAAAATTACTATTCAGTCTCAAACAGAAATGTATCATATAGTTCAACGTAAAAATAATAGTTTCTTCACAGTCAAAGTAAGGTAGTTGCATCACCTACGCACTGGAGCGATGCAGCGGGATATTGGCAACGATCTGATATTTATCCCGAATGAAAAGATTAAAAGACAAATCGTAATTTTGAACCGCTATCTGATAAAAATGTCAACACCTGAACTGATATCCTACTCTCCAAATTTCCGTACCACTGCAACAAGATTACATTTGACGCCATGACAGTTTTAGCATGCACCTACATACACGTACACTGTGGTCTTTGGTCAAATTTAGAACTCGCAAATCTCCGTTTCTACCAGCCTGCCAATTTAAAGGGGCCCACAACCAAACGTTGAGAAAAGAAAAATTCACCCAGGAAAGAACTTCATTGGAATCAAACCTGCAAAGCCTACAAGTTCCTGGTACCTAGCATAGCGGGTAAAATCACAGAACTAGGGTTCTTAGATAAGTAGAAAGATAGGTAGGTAGTTAATTTTGCGTCTAACAAGATAACGAGGTCAAGCAAATTCACGAGTTTAAACCAATTCCACTCTGTTTGTGCTTTGATTATTGTGATCCAATTTAGTTTTTGACGTGAAAAAAAAATTGATGAAACTTTCAAATTTTCGTTTAAAATAAAACAAACTTATAAATACTTTGACTATTACATATACAGTATACATGTGTCATCTTAATGTCATAGTTTTCTGTATTATGGAATATTTTTTCAAATTATAACGAATACAAGTGAAGTAAAAGTCAAGAGTTTCCTCTTATAAAGGTATCAAATAGTTTGCTGATACTCACTTGAATACAGTTCCTGAACTTTCAAGTCATGACAATCGCTTTTCCTTTTGCTGAACGAATATTTATTATTTTCCAGACGTAAAATTTTACTTTTATCTAATTGCATTCTATTCGAACTTTATTTGAATACCTTTCGAAGTATTCAAAATGAATTCAGATCAGGAGGATTCGGATCCAGATCATTTACGTCCAACGCATGTTCAAGCAACGCCATTATTTGGTGATCAGAATTCCCTAGCACACGAAGAAAGCAAGACTGAGACAGCTGATGCAACCGTGCATCGGATTCGGGCCGGAAATATGGATAGAAGGGCCAAAAGAGCGAAAGGTTCGAAGATGGACAAGAGCTGTGTTGGAGATAGATTTTCTTCAGATCGATACCTCAATCTACAATTACACCAATCTTCTCCAAATCGGATTATTGGGAAGAAAGGCGATGAACACTACAAACACCCTCAAGTTGAGAAGAGCAGTGGAATATTAGAGCACGTAATGGAATCAGAAGTAATACCGACTCCGGATATAGCAACAGTTCTAAGACAAACGCCTGAGGCGCAGAGCTCAGTTAGGACCATGTGTCCTTCTGATTACATAGGACATCAAGATCGAAGTGAAGGGAAAAAAAATTCTGAATTTGAGAGTGAAAACCTTGCAAGTCGTCGCCTTTCTTCGCTAGAAATCCCTTCAAATTCTTATCGTTCCAAAAGTGTGCAGAAAAACAAAAGCCTTGGTGATTCAGTGATAAGACCATCTCTATCCGCGCTAAGTGGAAAACTCAATCCACGAAAGCACCACAAAGCACAGCATCCGAAGACGCACACAGAAGATAAAATGTTTAAAAGGGAATTTTCAAACTTGAACAAAAAGGAACTATCGGGAAGTAGACAAAGCCCTATTTCAACTCAGCACGACAGAGAAACCGTACTAAAATACCCACAGACATCAAAATCTAAAGCAGATTCTTCTAATAGTTTATTAAGGGGAAAGAATCGCACTGAAAATTCTGCGACAAAAGGTTATTCATGCGAACAGTGTGGAAAAGCTTTTAAAGAGAAACGACAACTTACCCGACATCAAGGACTCCACTCTGGGATGAAATTACATGAGTGCAAAATTTGCAGCAAAAGGTTTTCAAGAAACTCTCATTTAGATAGGCACATGCGAGTACATAGTGGCGAGAAGCCATTTGAATGCAAATTGTGCAAAAAAACATTTGCTCGGAAGGACAACTTAACCCAACACATACGCATCCATTCAGGTGAGAAATCTTTTATTTGTGAAATTTGTAACAGAGGCTTCAGGAACCTTTGGGACTTGGGTAGCCACAGACGAACACACACTAACGAGAAGCCGTATGAGTGTGAAGTATGCATGAAAACATTTTCACAAGCTGCCACCTTGCGGATACATAGACGTGTGCACACTGGTGAAAAACCTTATGAGTGTGAAGTTTGCATGAAAAGGTTCTCACAAGCCTCCACCTTGCGGACACATAGTCGTGTGCACACTGGTGACAAACCTTATGAGTGTGAAGTTTGCATGAAAAGGTTCTCAGAAGCCTCCACCTTGCGGACACATAGTCGTGTGCACACTGGTGACAAAGCTTATGAGTGTGATATCTGCAAGAAAACATTTTGGACGAAGGATCATTTGACAAGGCACAAACGGGTCCATTCAGGTGAGAAACCTTTTAATTGTGAAATTTGTAATAGATCCTTTTCGGATCTTTCGGCGTTACGAGTACACAGACGTACGCACACTGTAGAAAAACCGTATATGTGTGAAGTATGCGGGAAAAGGTTTTCACATAATCATAACTTAAATACACATAGACGTAGGCATCATAACGGAGAATAATTAAAAGTGAAAAGCACTAGAAAACAGATTTGTAGGAAGTGTACTTGAACAACATAATAGGACATATTAACGTTTTCCAAATTTTAGAAGGGACACTGTAAGAAAATGAGCTTTTTCATGTTATTTGTAATCTGTTTTAAAATATTTAAAAGAATAAATGTGTTCACTTGTTTCTAAATCTCCCTTGTAACCCCTAAATGTTTTTAAAACCTATTCGGTTCTGTGTATTTTATTTATATGTATAAAACAGATTTATGTATTAAAAATTGACATAAGCAAACTTTTCAAAATTAATGCGATGACTTATAACCAAAATAAATGTCTTGTAATTTATGTGCACTGTTATAACTACATTAATTATATGTACTTGTTTTAATTGCAGTCGTGTTTGTAATGAGTTATAGTGTTGGGGACAGTGGAATGCAATGTTTAGAGGTATCTGTTTGTACCAAGATAATTTTAGATTAAACCGTTTGAAATTTTCTTAGTTTTATTATCCTTCGATACTTTTAGTGTTTGTTCTCCATACCTCAAAGACATTTAAAATTTAATTTCTTAATTTCCTTTTTCTGATTGTTTGTGATCGAATGTCCGAAAGACACTCATCGCAATAAGCCTTACTTCAATTTGGAACATTTATTGTGTTGATAGGAGCCCTGTAAAAAGAATTTTTTATTTTTTTTATACTTGATTATATGCTGTGCACACAAAGATTGGTTTTCATTTAAGCATGCTTACAAAAGTTATTATCGACTGTTCTATAAAAATTTTGCAAATATAGCTCATGAACCGCAATAGTGATAAATTACATTGTAGCACGTTAAATCCGTCGTGATCTGAAATATTCTTACGCTGGAGTGATAGAAATTTTTGGGGTTGGGGTCCCAACTCAAGCGTGACCTCGTCACCTTACAGTGGTTCAAAATTCTCTCTTAGTTTCCTCGGATCTTTCCCTTCTTAGTTGGTAATTTTTAACTAAAGTCGTACTACAGCAACACAACTGCCTATCGACGACGGTTCGGAATCAATCGCTTAAGGGAAAGTTCCGAGGACAACACCTCGTATTTTTGAGCCACAGTCATTTGATGACGCAACACCTGAGCTGGCACCCCACTCTCCAAATATCCACAACAACCGAACGAATTCGAATCCAAACATACACCGTTGTGTAGAAGTGGTCTGGTGCACATTAAATCTGACTTGGCCTTAAATGTCATCACGTTCGCGTGGTGTGGAAGTTTAGAGTGTGGGGTGGCTCCTCATTTGTGATCTCGTCCTCTGAACGTGGTTAGAAATTACCTGTTTCTGTCGTCGGTTCTTTCCCTTCAGTTCTGATCCCTGACAGTCGCCTAGAGATTGTGAGTAGCTCCAGTGCGACTCTAATTAAAATACACACAGCTTGTTTGATTTGTTTTTAGTTAAAATTTTAAATTTTTTTTTAAACAGACGAATTTACTAAAACGTTTACATGGTGTTGTCATCGGATCTTTCCCTTAAGGTATTTATCCCGGACCGTCGTCCATAGTCCGTTCTGTTGCTCTAGTACGATGTCAATGAAGAATTACCAATTATAACTCTTATGTTTGACGTCGTTAAAATTATATTTTCTTTGCAAAGTTTTGTAATGTTAATAGCGTAGTTTATGCAAGGTATTTCTTTAACTATACGCTTCACGTGTCATGTCTCTGTGTTTATATCTGACAACCTTCGAGTTGAAGACGGCGCAGGTTCGATTCCTGTCGAGTTCATCATCCCTGGTAATATTCTCTCCTCCGTATCAAAGAAACATTTTTTTATGTGTTTGTCATGTACTGGATATTGTGTATCTTGTGCCTGGCCCACCATAGCCAAACATGACACTTTCGCCATAAAAACGCCAAACTAACCAACCAGGACCATCGCCAATAGCCGTTGATATTGTTCCAGTTTGACGTCAAGTAACTACTTACCTACTTGAAAGTGCTAGTGAAATATTCCTTCTGTATTGTGGTGCAAAGGTACATGGTGTTGTCCTCGAATCTTTCCTTGGGGGATTGATCCCGGACCATCGCCAGTACCCCGCTGTGTTGCTCCATTACAACGTTATTAAAATACCTATCTATCTTCCCTTCTGTATTACTTTTCAAACAAAACAATTGATGGTAATGGTAATTTTAGTTAACGTCGTACTAGAGCAACACAACGGGCTATTGACGACGGTCCGGGATCAGTCCCTTCAGGAAATGATCTGAGGACAATACCTCGTATTTTTGAACCACGGTCAGATGACGAAGCAACACCTGAGCTGGCACCCCACTCTCCAAACATCCACACCAACCCAATTAGAGGACTTTCGGCCACGACAGATTCAAGGTGCATCAGCCGCCACTACACCATACGTTTACAAACATCCATGCCCGAACTCGGATTCGAACCAGGAACCTTCCGATCTAGAGCCTAACACCTTAACCACTAAACCGGCTGGTCGACAAACAAGACGGATTTAGCTTTTTTAGCGTCGTTGTATGGTTGAAATTGAACTCGTACATCTCCAGTTGCTAACCCGTTACTCTTTCACTTCATTTGACCTTGATAAAAAAATAACGAGTGTTGTCCTCGGTTGGTAGGTATGCAATTAACATCAAATTGCAGCAAAATAACTCGGTACTGGCGACGGTCAGGCATTATTCCTTAGGGAAAGATCCGAGGACAATACGAAGTAAATTTGTACCAGGGTCAGATGAATGTCACACCTGAGATTGCACCCAAATCTCCAAACTCTCAATTACCCGAGCATGAGGATATTTCAGGCCACGGCAGATTTAACTTATTTCCGTGTAATATTTGAGAATTTTTATAGAACAGAGAGTATAGGACTTTGGTATGCCTCCTGGACTGAAAACCAATTAGCAATACGAATATAATCAAGTAGTATAAAAATACTTTATTTCATTTAATTTACACGGTTGCTATTACCAATATCAATATTAAAAACTGAAGTCTGGATTTGGGGATTAGTACCGTACAGACCTTTGCTCACAAACGATCAGATAATGGAAATTAGGAAATTAAATTTGAAATGTATTAAAAGCATCGAATAAAAACTCAAGTTACTGAAGATTAAGTAATACCTTAAGACCATTCTAAACGCGTTACCTTTATACCTTAGTATGAAAAGAGGGTAGTAAATATTGACCATCCTGGCATATAAATCGCATTACAATCTGTCAGTCGATTTCTTTTATTGGTTTTAATATTGTTTAACGCCGAGAGAGAGGAATAAGGTTTCGACGTAGTACGTAAAAGGTAAATTTGTGAAAAAATCCATCGCTAGATTTTTAAAAATGATGAAAGTGTCTGGTAATCAAATCCAAGTATTCAAAAAAAAAAAAAAAAAAAAAAAAAACTAAAAAAAGTATTACTCGTCATCTGACAGTGGTTCAAATTACTGTGTAGCACAAGGGTTTCTCTTTGGGTTTGATACCAGACAGTCTCCAGAGCAAGGTTAATTAAGTACTTACCTACAATGATATATCCTTAATTTTCTTCAGTTGGATTGTTACTTTTTCTCACCATGTTATGTCTTGAGACTTTGACGCGTAAACACGAAGTTCCGTTTGACTGATGTTTAATTTCCGTTTTCTTACCTAGTCATCTGACCGTGGTTCACAATTCCGAGGTGCTGTTCTCGAAACTTTTCTTTAGGCGATTGATCCCGAACCGTTTTCAAAACCCGTTGTGTTGCTCTGGTATTGGTTTTTTAACCAACGCAGTACTAGAAGCAACACAACGGGAAATTGACAACGGTCCAGGATCAATCATAAGAGGAAAGACCACTTAATTCTGTTCCACGGTCAGATAACGAGGCCACATCTGAGCTGGTACTCCCAGTCTGCAAACTTCAACACCAAGCAAGCGTGAGGACATTTGAGTGCACGACGGACTTATTGTGTTCCCTTTTGACACGACGTCTTTGGCATGACTCGAACTTGCAGCCCACCGGTTGCTAATCTGGACCCCTTTGTAAGGCATCCTTAAATGAAAACCAATTTGTGTGTGCACAGTATATAATCAAGAATCAAAGAATATTTTACTTTTTTAACTGGGTTTCTATCAACACAACGATTTTTCAAAATTGAAGTAAGGCTTATGGGGATGATGCTTTTCGGACCTTCGATCTCAAACGATCAGAAAACGGAAATGAGGAAATTAAATATTTAATGCCTTTGTGATATGGAGAATAAAAACTAAAAGTATCAAAGAATAAATAACACTTTAAGAACATTTCAAACTGTTTAATCTAAAAATACATCTTGGTACAAAACGATACCCTAAACATTGGCTTCTACTGTCCAACACTATAACTCATTACAAACACGACTACAATTCAAACAAGTACATATAATTCATATGGTTATAACACTGCACAAAAAAAAACTAGTAATTTATTTAGGTTTAAATTCTTCACATTAATTTTAAAAAGTTTGTTTAAGTCACAATTTTTATTTCAATACATTAAATCTCTGTATTATACAATTAAATGAAATAAAATACAAAGATCCGAATAGGTTTTAAAAGCGCTTGGGAGGTTACAAGGGAGGTTTAGAAACAACTGAAAATATGTATCCTTTTAAATAACATAAAACAGTTTACAAATACATCAAAAAGGATATTTTCTTAAACAGTTCCTTCTATAAATTGGAAAACGTAAATATGTTATTTTTTTGTTTTTGTAAACACACTTCCCATAAATCTGTTTTCTAGTAATTTTCTACACATTTACTTATTTTCCCTTTTTGATGAATGCGTCCATGTCTCTTTAAGTTCTTAGTTTGTGAAATCTTCTCCCGAATACTTCACACATATACTGTTTTTCTACAGTGTGTGTACGTCTGTGTACTCGTAAAACATAAAGATCCAAAAAATGCTCTGTTACAAATTTCACTACTAAAAGGTTGGTTTCTGAAATGAATAGACCCGTTTGTGCTTTGTCAAAGTACTCTTTATCGAAAATGTTTTCTTGCAGACATCACACTCATAAGGTTTGTCGCCAGTGTGCACACGGCTATGTGTCCGTAAGGTGGAGGCTCGTGAGAACCTTTTCATGCATACTTCACACTCATACGGCTTCTCTTTAGTGTGTGTTCGTCTGTGTCTACGCAAGTCCCCAAGGTACGAGAAGCCTCTGTTACAAATCTCACAAGTAAAAGGTTTCTCACCTGAATGGATGCGTATGTGTTCTGTCAAGCTGTCCTTCCGCGCAAATGTATTTTTGCAGACATTGCACTCAAACGGCTTCTCGCCACTATGTAATCGCATGTGCCTTTCTAAAACGAAGTTATTTGAACACCCTTTGCTGCAAATTTTGCACTTATGTAACTTCATCTTAGAGTGGAGTCCTTGATGTCGGGTAAGTTGCCGTATCTCTTTAAAACCTTTTCCACACTGGTCGCATATATAACGTTTTGCCGCTGAAATTTCAGTGCCATTCTTTCCCTTTAATGTACTATTCAAACAATCTGCTTTTGATTTTGTCGTTTTTGACGGCTGTAAGTATTTTTGAGCGGTTTCTCTGTAGTGCTGAGTTGAAAACGTGTCGTGTCCACTTCCCGATCGTCCCGTTTTGTTCAAGTTTGAAAATTCCGTTTCAAACATTTTCTCTTCAGTGTGTGTGTTCGGATACTGTGCTTTGTAGAGTTTTCGTGGATTGAGCTTTCCACATCGCACGGACAGAGATCGTATTATCACTGAATCACCAAGACATTTGTTTTTCTGCACACTTTTGGAACGATAAGAATTTGAAGGGATTTCTACCGAAGAAAGCGGACGACATGCTAGGTTTTCACTGTCAAGCTCAGAAAATTTATTTCCTTCACTGCGATCTTGATGTCTTACGTAATCAAAAGGAAGCATGGTCCTAACTGAGCTCTGTACATCAGGCGTTCGTCTTCGACCTCTTCCTACATCCGGTTCCATTTTGTAGTCTAAAATTCCACTGCTTTTCTCAAATATAGGGTGTTTGCAGTATTTGCCTTGTTTGTTGTCAACGTATTTGTTCCTAATAATCCGGTTTGGCGACGAATGGTGTAATTCCAGATTGAGGTGTCGATCTGAAGAAAATCTTTCTTCCCTTGTCAGTCTTTGAACCTTTCGCTCTTTTCGCCCTTCTATCCATAATTCCAGCTCGAATCCAATTCACTGTTGCACCAGCTGTTTCTATCTTGCTTTCTTCCGGTGATGATCAATTCTGATTACCAAATGAAGTGGTTGCTTGAACAGTCGTGAGTTTTTTTTAAAGAGTACCTCTCAACGTAAATTTTTACATCTCGTCGAGTTTTTTTTGATATTTCAATTTGGTTCTTAATAATATTTTTTTGAAATTCGGGAAAAATCGGGACATTTTTGCTATTTTTTTTAAAAAACTGCCGAATCTATATCTTATTACTATTAGTTTTTAATTTTTAAAATATCGCATTATACCTCAGAATATACTCTTTCTTACGGTACTATTATTTTTTAAATCGGTTAATAATTAAATTGGATGCGATCCAAAGTTGGTTATACAAAATTCGGAATCTGGATATTTTCGCTACATTTTGTTAAAACGATTATATCTACAGCAAAACCCATTATTTTTTAAATTTGAGAACATCACTGAATACATTACATTACACTCTTTCTTACGATACAATTATTTTTGAAATTGGTTAATAAATAAAATCGATGCAATTAAAAGTTGGTCATACAATTTTCGAAACTTTCAGATCGTAACTTCCGATACAAACCTAAAACGGTCATATCTATATCGTATTACTGTTAATTTTAATTTTAAAAATATCGCAGTGTACCTCAGAATGTATTCTTTCTTACGGTACAATTATTTTTAAAACTGGTTCATAAATAAATTCGATGCAATCAAAAGTTGGTGACACAAATTTCGTATTTTTCAGTACGCATAGCAGGTTCAGCAAGCAGTAGTGGGTTGCATTTTTGACTATCGGGTTTGCCAGGTATCAAATTTATCGTAACAACAATTGCCATAAAAACGATTTCTTTTTATTTGGCGAGGAAAAAGGCTCGCTTTTTTCCCTCTGTTCTCAGACAGTTTACCGATTAACACTGTTTACTTAAAATTGTACAGGGAACAAGACGCAGAAGATTTTTTACTGATGCGGCTATTAGTTTAGGGTGCATTAAGTGTTAAAGCAAAAAAAAAATGAATTCACTTGCGAAAGAAGTATTGGTTTGCGAAGCAAAACAAACGGGATTGCGTTGCAATCCCCGGGGACGGCGAGCGTAAGCAAGCAGGGGGCGAAGCCCTCGCTATGACGTCATGTACCGGAAAGTGAAATCAGGATAATACGAATTACTCAGATAGTTTCACTCTGTGAAAGGAATGTTGGTTTGCGAAGCAAACCAAATGGAATCTGTGAAAGGAGTGTTGGTTTGCCAAGCAAACCAAATGGAATTGCGCAGTAATCCCCAGAGGTTGGCGAGCGTAAGCGAGCAGGGGGCGGAGCCCCCTAGTCTATATACATAAAAATGGAGTGTTTCTTTGTACATTGCATATTTTCCACCCTTTTAAATTTTTTAATCCGTTTTCAACCCTTCTAATGCCAAATCCGTCTTTTTCGCGGCGTTTGGTGTCCATCTGTCTGTATTGTATGTGCCCTATACACGTCCACACGATTTCATACACAGTTCAGGCACATTAATGTGACCACATGTCAAAAGCCAGAATAACCACCTTTGGCAAAGCAGACCGCTTCTAGAACCTTAGTTTTTAATAAAATTTTAAGGTTTCGTGTGATTTTGTTTGAATATTGAACTTTTTTAAATGCTTATCTTCGATAGATATTTACTTTTAACGATATTCGGTGCAAACCCTGCTGCTTTCAAGTCTTCCTCGCTTCTTTTCTGGTATTTCCTGTGAAACGTCTGCTATCAGCCATACCATGGTTAACACAACTGTACTAGTTGAATCACCGAAGTTAAGCACCTTCGGGCGTGCTCAGTGCTTGGGAGGGTGACCACCTGGGAAAACCGCGTTCTGTTGGCACCTCTTAATTTTGTCAATTTATTTGGAAGGAATACGTGTGTTTTTCCACATAATGGGTTATGCCGAGATCCATTGACCAAAGAAGGGGTAAGAACTATCTTTGTGCAAACTCTGACACTTCTAAAGGGAATTCGCTATTTTGGGGTGACGCTTTCGACAACACAACACGGATTTGTCATGACGCCAGGAGGTTTAATTTTTGTAGAACAAATCAAGGTATTTTTTCTTTTTGTCGTTCTGATTATTAACGTGTATCTCCGCCACGACCAGGTAATGAACTCGAAGCACGAATTCACACGTACTTGTATGTTACGTTTTTGAAAACAATCTTAAAATACGTGAGTTTGCTTGAATATAAAACTTCTCTAAATATTTTTCTTCGATAGATGTCTACTTTTAATGATTTTCGAAGCACACCCTACTGCTATTTCCTGCCAAACGTCTGCAAAGGGCCATACCATGATGAACTCACTGGTTCTTGTTCGATTACCGAAGTTATGCACCTTCGGGCGTGGTCAGTGCTTGGGAGGGTGACCGACCACCTAGGAACACCTCGTGATGTTGGGGCCTCTTAATTTTGGTATTTTTATTTGGAACATAAAGGTTTTTTTCCCACATTTCGTGTTATGCATAGACATCGACTAGAAAAAAGTAAATGGGAAGGACAAAATGGTTGAATGGAATGTTGTTGTTTTGAAGTAAGCATGAATGTGACGAATCGGTAGAAAAACGTTCACCCATTTTTATTCAGTCGTTGCCAGCCACCGGGGTTTTGCCATTGCACAATCATCCGCCAATAGTAAACGGAAGTAGCCACCCCCCGAAATATGTAATGAGCTATTTCAGTTCATTTATTTGAAACTTGATTGTCAAAAAGTTGTTTGAATACAACCGTCGGATAAAACCAGAATAGAGAACAATGAACAAAATTAATATATTGTCAAGGTATTATTAGTTGAAATGACTGTTTCAGGTCTGTGTTCTATGTGGAAAAAACAATCTTTCTTTTGTAAAATCAGTTCAAACATATTGTTGATTGATGAAGAATAAGATAAGATTTCATTGTTGTCGGTTGCTCCCATTCTTGTTTGATTGATACTATACCTAACAATAGATTTCACTTTTTTGCAATTCAAAA
This sequence comes from Metellina segmentata, assembly GCA_947359465.1. NCBI lineage: Eukaryota > Metazoa > Arthropoda > Arachnida > Araneae > Tetragnathidae > Metellina > Metellina segmentata. The sequence goes on from OX375883.1 coordinate 100,632,534, forward strand.
GAATTTCATCGTTGATAGAAACTAGAATGTTTCCATTGTTTTCTATTATTGTTCAATTAACTGTTATCGAATTGACTGTTTCGATTACTTTCTTGCTTTAAGGCATTGTCTCGTGGATGAACGATATTTTAATTGTTGTAGAACAACAAATCAAGGCATGTTTTCTTTTGGTTGTTCTGATTGGCAACGTGTATCCCCGCCACGACCAGGAATCGAACTCGCAGCACGAATTCATACGTGGTTGTTGATAATGGTTCTGATAAAAGACTTCGTGATTTTGTTTGAGTATATTTTCTAAATTCTCCTATTAGAATATTTCTTTTTCCTGTTTTCGAACGACACCCTACTGCTTTCAAATCTTTCTCGCTTCTTTTCTGGTGTTTCCAGTCAAACGTCTAACAACAGCCATACCATGGTTAACACACCAGTTCTCGTTTAATCACCTAAGTTAGCACCTTCGAACGTGGTCAATACTTGGAAGGGTAACCAACAGGGAAACCCCGCACTGTGGCGCCTCCTTGTTTTTGCATTTTTATTTGGATGAAATAATAGTGTTTATCGTTATAATAGTATTTCGTGTTATGCAGAAATAAATCTGTAGAAAAATATAGAAATGAAAGACAAAAATGTAACGGGTAAGGCAATATAGATAATGGTACTTTTTTTAATTGAAGTGAGCATGAATGGGAAGTTTGTAGTAAAATGTTCGGCATTTGATATTCAGGCTCAGGCAGCCAGGAATACGGGCTTTTGCTGTGCACAAACATACGGCAATGGTAAATGGATTTGGCGATCTCCTAAAGGATGTAAAAAACGATTACGGAACATTCAAGTTGAAACTTGATTGTCTTAAAGTTCCTTGTTCAATATTTGGGCACCCGATCAAAGCACCCGTCGAACGCAAGAAGAACAGGGAATAATGCCCAAAGCTAACATGTGTCGGGGTATTGTTAATTGAAATTCATCATTGTGTTTTATGGAAAAAACAATCCCAAAAAATAAGAAAAGATTCCACTGTTGTCAGTTGCTCCCATTCGTGTTCGATAAATACTGTACCCAACAACAGATTTCACTCTTATGCAATTCAAAAGATTTCCATTGTTGGTAGAATCAAGAAATGTCTCCATTGTATTCCATTATTGTTAACTCAACTGTTATCGAATTGACTCTTTAGATTACTTTTTAAATTTGGGCATTGTCTCTAGGACTCAAAGATATTTTAACTGTAGCAGAACAACAAATCAAGGTATGTTTTCCTTTCGTCGTACTGATTAACAACGTGTATCCCCGCCACGACCAGGAATCGATTCCGAAGCACGAATTCACACCTAGTTGTAGGTTTTGTTATTGATAATATTTTACAATTTCGTGTTTTGTTAGAGAATCAAACTTTTCTAAATGTTCCTCTTCGATAGAACTCACCTTCTAACAATTTTCGAAACAAACCCCATTTTACTTTAAAATTTTCTTGTTTTCGTATCGGTGTTTTCCTGTAAAACGTCAGCCAACGGCCATACCATGCTGAGCACAAAGGATCACGATCGGTCACCGAAGTTAAGCACCTTTTGGCGTGGTCAGTACTTGGGAGGGTGACCACCTGGGAACACTGTGCTCTTGCCGCATCTGAATTTTTTTAGTCTTTTTTGAAAGAAATGATGGTGTTAACCTTATTTCGTGTAAATAAGGTTAAATAAGTAAAGTAATGTAATAAGTAAGTAAGTAAGGTAAATAAAGGTAAGGTATGGTAATAAGTAAGGTAATAATAATAAGTAAGGTATGTTTGTTTGTATATTGCATATTTTCCACCCATTTCAAGTTTTCTATTCGTTTTGGACCCTTCGGATGCCAAATCCGTCTCTTGCGCGTTTGGTGTCCATCTGTCTGTATTGTATGTGCCCTATACACGTCCACATGGTTAAATATATTTTCATGTACATTTGTATACAGTGAGTATCTATCTTCATTTGGTGAGTGAAATTGGTTGCAAAAGACGGTCTGTCCGTCTTTCTGTTCTATTTTCGATTTTGGGGTTATGTGTTTCTGCAGGCATCATATGAATTTTATTCTAGACATTTGATTGCAATATACTTTATTTCATACATTATATATCAGTTTAGTGAATGCAATATAAAACATTTCTTTATTGTTATATTTAGATAAGTTTTATGTTAAAACACCAGAGTAAGTATACTTAAATCAACCATAATTTGGTGGATAAGGAAAAATTGGAATATATATTTAGTTTTACGATTGCTTAGATTGCTTTACGAGTACTGCCAAACAAGCCATTATTTTACCGAAATATTTTTTTGTGGAATTTTAGTTCTGATACTTTATTTACTATTTTTGTTCTTTACGCATTGCAAACGATTTCGGAATATTTGGGACGGACGATATTTTTCAACGAACGGGAATAAAATGGAAACTCTAGTTGGTTGCGATCGCGCGCGCGCGTACAGTGATATTTTCCTTTTATTTCGTTCTCAATTAATTGCTCATTTCTAAATTCTGTGTACTTTTTTGTTGTAATCTGTGTCAACTGTGAGATCAAGAGATAAAAAAGGAATCACAAATTAATATTTTTAGAACTTTTTCGCGAAATTGTTTATTTTGTTTTATTTTCCTGTCTTCTGTTTTAAATATTTATTATTTCAATAGATGTATTTTCCTTCTAAATACACGCAACACCACCACAAAGTATTTGACTTATAGAGTCAGGTAAGTCAGAACAAAGCAAATTTAAAATATAATTATGTCATGATTGAAAGAATAATGCCATTGGAAGAATAGTAATTAAAAAAAAAATCCGAACTAGAACTTCTTAAACAATAAAAAATTCTTTGTCATAGTGACTGGAGAAGATTGCAAACTTCCACAATGTCACACGCCAGATGTAAGAGTGCCACGAGTAAAAAATATTGTTTTGTTGACAACAGTGCGAGATCACTCGCCATAAATCGTCATTTTTATTAATTGAGTTGAACATGAAAAGAACTCAAGAATGGAAATTCAAAGTATCCATCGAATCGTCTTTTGTAGTAGTAACCTTAGTGTCAGCTTTCGTCATTTTGTTGCTTTGTAGCGTCCCTATCCAGAAGATTATCTTTGTTTTTTGTGAATACTTTATTTGGTTGTTGCCTTGCGGTAACGGGAAAAAGAGAACGTATAAATACTGTTTCTCAACGCCGTTGAGTAGCAGTTCTGTTGCAGTCAATCAGTGCGTTTCTTTGCCTGCTGTAAAAAATTATTTCTTGGGAGTATTTCTTATTTAATCTTTTGTCTTGTAACTCAAAGAGAGCTACAGATTTGTCATAAACAAGGGTACGATGCATGTGAAATGTATTACATGGATGGGTATGCATGTGTAGGATTTATGTCCAAAGTAAGTTGTAGAAATTGTGATGGCGAAAGGTGTTAAAATATTATTTTATTCTACGATAAACGTAAGTTATATATTTTTATCACCTCTTCAATTCAGCGTAAACCAATTCAAACCAAGTAAGAAGGGATATTTTTTGCTAGTACAGAGATAAATCTCTGTAAAAAATATGTAACTTAAAGAAAAAATTTTAAAGAGGAGGACAGTATAGATCACTTTAATGTTGTTGAATTGAAATGAGCATGAATGGGACGAGTTATTCTAAAAAGTTCCTCCGTTGATATTTCAGGTGACTGTTTTTTCCCATTGCACAAGTATCCGCCAATTGAAAGCGAAATTGGCCACCCACTGAATGGTGTAAAGAGCGATTTCAAAACATTCAAGTTGAAACTGACAGTCAACAAGTTCCTCGTCCAGTTTTTGGGAGCCCTGTTGGCGCAGCAGTTGAACTCAATAAGAATAGGGAGCTATGAACAAAGCTAACTTGGGTTGGTTTATTGTTAAATGAAATGTATGTTACAGCTCTGTGTTGTAGGGGGGAAAATACCTCTTTTGTAAAATCAGCTCAAAGATATTAATGATTGATGAAGAAGAAGAAAAGATTCCATTACTGTCGGTTGCTCCCATTCTTGTTCGATTGATACTATACCTAACAACGGATTTCATTCTTTTGCAATTCAAAAGAATTTCATTGTTGGTAGTCTCGAGAATGGTTCCATTGTTTTCAATTATTGCTCACACTCATCTGTTATCGCATTGACTGTTTACAGTTCTTTCCTTCTTTTTCGCACTGTCTCCAGAACTCAACGATGCTTTACTTGTTGCAGAACAACAACTTAATGTATTTTTCATTTTTATTGTTCTGATTGACAAAGTATATCCACGCCTCAACCAGAATTCGAACACAGGGCACGAATTCAAACATAAAGAAACCTTAGTTTATAATCAAATTTTAAGATTTCGTGTGATTTTGTTTGAATATTGAACTTTTCTAAATTGAACTTTTTCTCTACGAAAGATATCTACTTTTAACAACATTCGAAGCAAACCCTACTGCTTTCAAATCTTCATCACTTCTTTTCAAGTATTTCCTTTGAAACGTCTGCCAACGGCCATACCATGGTGAATACAACGATACTTATTCCATCACCGAAGTGCAGCACCTTCGGGCGTACTCAGTACTTAGGAGGGTGACCATCTGGGGAAAATCACTTGTTGTTTCGTCTCTTAATTTTTGTATTATTATTTGAAAGAAATAAGTGTGTTTTTAAACATTTCCTGTTACGCCCATAGATGAATAACTGGAAAAAAACTTATATTTGAAAGACGAAAGTAAAAAGGAAGGAAAAATGGATGAATTTAATGTTATTCAATTGATGTGCGCATAAATGGAACATGTTAGTAGTAAAAACTTTCTCTTTTAATATTCAGGCTCAGGCAGCCCGCAAAATGCGGTTTTGCCGTCGCACAAATTTCCGACAGTGGTAAATGGAAGTGGCCACCCCTTGAATGGTATAAAGAGCGAATTCAGTACATCTGTTTAAACTTAATTGTCAAATAGATACTAGTACAGTTTTCAGGCTTCCGGTCGGGGCAGACGTCGAATGAAACCAGAACATGCGTAGGGGTATTGTTAATTGGAATGACTGTTTCAACACTGTGTTCTATGGAAAAAAGAATCCCTCTTCAGTAAAATCAGTTCAAAGATATTGTTGATTGATGAAGCATTAAAAAGATTCCATTGTTGTTGGTTGCTCCAATTCTTGTTCCATTAATACTATAATTAATAATAGGTTTCACTCTTTTGCAATTCAAAATAATTCCATTGTTGGTAGACACTAAAATGGTTCCATTGTTTATTAATATTCTGCATTCAACTGTAATCGAATTCACTGTTTCATATGTTTTTTTTTTGGTTTCATATGGTTTGTCTCGAAGACTCAACGATATTTTAATTGTTGTAGATCAACAAATCAAGGTAAGTTTTCTTTTTTTTCGTTCTGATTGACAACGTGTATCATCGCGACGACAAGGAATTGAACTGGGAGTACGAATTCACGCGTAGTCGTAGGTTAAGCTTTCGATTAAATTTTAAGATTTAGTTATTCTGTTGGAATATCAAACTTCTAAATGCTCCTCTTCCACAGATGTCTACTTTTAATGATTTTAGAAGCAAACCCTATAGCTTTCAAATCTTCCTCGCTTCTTTTCTGGCATTTTCTGTGAAAGTTCTGTTATCGGCTATACCATGGTGAACACAACGGTACTCGTTCGATCACCGAAGTAAAGCACCTTTGGTCGTGCTCAGTACTTGGGAAGATGACCACCTGGGAACACCCCGTGCTGTATAGACGCATCTTAATTTTTGTATTTTTATTTGAAAACAAATAAGTATCCTTTTCCACATTTTGGGTTATGCATAGATGAATCTCTGAAAAAATATATAATTGAAAGGAAAAAGTAAAGGGGAAGGAAAAATGGATGACTGGAATGTTGCTGATTTGAAGTGATAATGAATGTGACGAGTCGGTAGAAAAAAGAGTTAACCCATAATTATTCAGTCGCAGAGCCACGAAAATGGGGTTTTGCCATTGCATAATCTTACGCAAATGGTAAACGGAAGTGACCACCCCTGAAATGTGTAATGAGAGATTTCACTACATCTATTTGAAACTTGATTGTCAAAAAGTTGATCGTGCAGTTTTTGGGCGCCCGTTCTGCACATCCGTCAAATACAACCAGAACGTAAACAATGAACAAAATTAACATATCATCGGGGTATTGTTAATTGAAATGACTGTTTCAGAACTGTGTTCTATGGAAAAAAACAATCCCTCTTTTGTCAAATCAGTTCAAAGATATTGTTTGCTATATATTTAATTGCCGATAATATTTGGTTATTGAATTCTATAATCGGAATTTGTCTATTGGGGAAACACCGGAAATTCTTTTAATCCTCTTCCGTAGTTGTTTACTTGTGGTTTTACTATTTATACCATTTACATAATTCATCCAAAAATCTCTCTGACTACGTCTTTGTAATTTTTGATATGCCGCTTTTGTTTTTTTATAAATAATATAATTTTCTCTTGTTGGATATGTTTAAAAGATATTCCATGCTTTCCTCTGTTTCCGATATGCATCGCTACATTCATCATTGAACTAAGGATTCTTTTGTTTTTTAGACAAATTAATGACTTTTTTAATGGATGCACTAGTACTTGCTGTAATTAAGTCTGTTATTTTAAAAGTAACTTCATCAATGTCATCAATTTTTACTATCTGTTCACCACGGTATGGCTGTTGGCAGACGTATGACGGGATATACCAAAAAAGAAGCGAGATAGATTTGAAACCATTAGGGTTTGTTTCGAAATCAATAAAAGTAGACATCTATCGAACAAGAGGATTTAGAAAAGTTTGATATTCAAACAAAATACCGAAATCTTATAATTTTATTAAAAGCTTAACCAACAACTACGTGTGACACAGAGCTCCGAGGTCAATTCCTGGTCGTGGCGGGGATACACTTTGTCTATAAGAACGACAAAAACCATAACTTACCTTGATTTGTTGATTTCCAACAATTAAAATATCGTTGAGTCTTCGAGACAATGCTCAAAAGGAAAAAACCATATGAAACGGTGAATTCCATAACAGTTGAGAGAATAATGGTAAACAATGGAACCATTTTAGTGTCTATCAACAATGGAATTCCTTTGAATTGAAAAAGAGTAAAATCTATTGTTAGGTATAGTATCAATCGAACAAGAATGGAAGCAACTGACAACAATGGGATATTTTCTTATCCTTCATCAATCAACAATATCTTTGAAGTGATTTTACAAATGATGCATTGTTTTTTCCTTAGAACACAGTGCTGAAACAGTCATTTCCATAAACAATAAACACAAATCTTTGTAGCTTTGTTCATAGTTCTCTTTTCTCGTTGCATTCGAAACATTTGGGTTTGCTTCAAAAATCATTAAAAGTAGACATCTATGGAATAGGAAGATATAGAAAAGTTCAATATTCAAATAGAATTTTGAAATTTTACCATGATTTCAAAAGCTTAACCAACAACTAAGTATAAAATCGAGATCCGAGTTCTATTACTGGTCGTTGTGGGGATACACTTTGTCAATCAGAACGACAAAAAAAAAAAAACAGTTACCTTGATTTGTTGATCTAAAACAATTCAAATATCATTGAGTCTTTGAGACAATGCTCGAAAGAAAAAAAGCATATGAAACAACCTATTCGATAACAGTTGAGTGAACAATAATGGAAAACAATTAAACCATTCAAGTGTCTGCAAACAATGGAATTCTTTTGAATTGCAAAAGAGTGAAATCTATTGTTGGTATAGTATCTTAAGAACAAGAATGGAAGCAACCGACATCAATAAATTTTTTTCTGATTCTTTATCACTGAACAATATTTTTTAACTGATTTTACAAAATATGGAATGTTTTTTCCATAGATCACAGTGCTGAAACCGTCATTTCTATAAACAATAACCCGAAGCATGTTGGATTTGTTCGTAGTTCTCTTTTCTGGTTGCATACGACCATTTTGCCAAACAGACAGCCGAAAACTGTACGAGCATCTTTCTGACAACAAGTTTTAAGTAGATGTAGTGCAATTGCTCTTTACACCATTCAGGGGGTAGTCACTTTTGTTTACCTTTTGCGGATGTTTGTGCAGTGGCAAATTCTCATTTTGTTTGCTGCATCCGACTAAATATAGAAGGGGCGACTTTTTACTATTAACTCGTAACATACATGCTTACTTCAAATATAAAACATTCCATTTATCCCTTTTTCCCTTCCCCTTCAGTTATATACTTTTTTCACAGAATGCATAACCCGAAATGTGGAAAACACACTTCTTCCTTCCAAAAAAAATACAAAAATTAAGAGGCTGCAAGAACATGCGTTGTTTCCAGGTGGTATCCCTATCAAGTACTCACCAATCTCGGAGGTGCTTAACTTCGGGGATCGAACAAGAACCGGTGTGTTCACCATGGTATGGCCGTTGGCAGACGTTTGACAGGAAATTCCAAATGAGAGACGAGGTAGATTTGAAAGCATTTGTGTTTGCATCGATAATAATAAACTTACGTTGATTTGTTGATCTATAACAATTAAAATATTGTCGAGTCTTCGAGACAAGAAAAGCATATGAAACAGTCAATTCGATAACAGTTGATAGAACAATAATGGAAAACAATGGAACGGTTCTAGTTTCTAACAACAATGGAATTCTTTTGAATTGCAAAAGATTAAATTCTATTGCTAGGTATAGTATCAATCGTACAAAAATGGAACAATCGTCAATAATACAAACATTTCTTATTCTGCATCAATCAACAATATCTTTGAACTGATTTTACAAAAGAATGATTGTTGTTACTTTCGAATTAAGTTCAGAAACAGTCAATTCAATAAACAATAACCCGACGTATGTTAGCTTTGTTCATTGTTTTCTCTACTGGTTGCATTCGAATGCTATGCCAACCTTGAGACCGAAACTGCACTAGCATCTTTTTGACAGGCAAGTTTGAAATAGATGTACAAAAATTGCTCTTTACACCATTTATTGGGTTGCTAATTCCGTTTACCATTGGCGGATGTTCGTGCAAGGGCAAACCCCATTTTGTTAGCAGCTTCCGCCTGAATATATAGAGGGAACTTTTTATTACCAGCTTGTCCCATTCATGCTCACTTTATTTCAACAACATTCACATTCATCCATTTTTCCTTCCCCTTTACTTTCACTTATATTTTTTGCAGAGATTCATCTGTGGCATAACCCGCGCGCGAAATGTTGAAAAAACATATATTTCTTCCAAAAAAAAATTAATATTTAGAGGAGGCAACAGCAGGCGGTAATCCCTGGTGGTCTCCCTTCCAAGTACTGACCACGCCCGAAGGTGCTTAACTTCGGGATCTATCATTTCTGTGATACCTAACGATTACACCTTTCTCGAAGTCACATAACTCTGCACTTCGTGGCATCTTGCATGCTGCTACTGCCATTTCTGTTTCCTACACGATATATAACGGGGGAGGGCGTGACGTATATCACTACCGCATGTATCGTGATTTGTATGTACTTAAACCATTGTCTAAAAACTTATTGGTAGATAGTGAATAATGAAAAAACAGGTTGTTTTCATACGCCCTACTTACTACTTGTATTGTTTGATGAAAATTACAACTCAATGTCAAACAAAAATATATCATATAATTCACCGTCAAGAAAATATTTCCTCGACAGACAGACAAAGTTAGGTAGTTGCATCATCATCGCACCGGAGTGACACAAAGGGCTATTGGCGACGATCCGACATAAGTTCCGAATGAAAAGACTAAAACACACATCGTAATTTTGTACCACTATCAGATGAAAAGGTCAACACCGAAACTGATACCCTACTCTCCAGATTATCCATACCACAGCAACAAGATTACATTTGTCGCCATCCATGGCAGTTTTAACAAGTACAACTTACACGTACACATCGGTCTTTGGTCAAATTTTGGACTCGCAGTTTTACCAGTCGCAAAGGAACCAGAAGTAATAGCAACTCCGGATATAGCAAGAGGTCGAAGACGAATGCCTGAATCCCAAAGCTCAGTTAGGACTATGCTTCATTTTGATTTTTATAGGATATCAAAATAGGATTTTGAATGGGTAAAATTTTCTGAGCTTGAGAGTGAAAACCTAGTAGGTTGTTGTCTTTCTTCGGTAGAAATCCCTTCAAAATTTTATCATTCCAAAAGTGTGCAGAAAAACAAAAGCCATGGTGATTCAGTGATAAGACCATCTGGATCCGTGCAAAGTGGAAAGCTCAATCCACGAAAACACCACAAAGCACAGCTTCCGAACACACACACCAAACAGAAAATGTTTAGAATTGAATTTTCAAACTAATTTGAATTTTTCAACAAAAAAGAACGATCGGGAAGTGGACACAGTCCTTTTTTTACTCAGCACTGCAGAGGAACCGTTAAAAAATACCCACAGTTGTCAAACACGACGAAATCAAAAGCAGATTCTTTGATTAGTATATTAAAAGGAAAGAATCGCACGGAAAATTCTGCGGCAAAATGTTATACATGCGACTAGAGTGGTAAAGGTTTTTAAGAAATTCGTCAACTTACCCGACATCAAGGACTCCACTCTGAGAAGAAGTTTCATGAGTGCAAAATTAATTTGTGGCAAAGGGTTTTGAAAAAACTTCGATTTAGAAAGGCACATGCAAGTGCAAAGTGTCGAGAAGCCGATTGAGTGCAAAGTGTGAAAAAAGCATTTGCACGGAATTGCAGCTCTTGACAGGACAGATACGCATCCATTCAGGTGAGAAACCTTTTACTTGTGAAATTTGTAACAGGGGTTACTTGAACCTTAGGAACTTGCGTAGACACAGACGAACACGCTCTGAAGAGAAGCCGTATGAGTGTGAAGTATGCATCAAAAGGTTCTCACAAGTTTACATCTTACGAAAACATAGTCGTGTACACAGTTGTGAGATACATTATGAGTGTGAAGTCTGCAAGAAAACATTCTCGATTAAGAGTAATTTGACAAGGCACAAACGGGTCCATTTTGGTGAGAAACCTTTTGATTATGAAATTTGTAGCAGAGACTTTTCAGATAGTTGAAATTAACGATTACACAGACGTACACGTACTGTAGCAAAATGGTATATGTGTGAAGTATATATAGACACTTGATAGAATTTTATGTGTTTGCAATGATCTATAGTGTTGGACGTTTGAAGTCAATATTTAGAGTTATCTTTTCGTACCAACCTGCATTTTTTGATTAAAGCGTTTGAAATGTTCTTGAAGTGGTATTTTTTCTTCGATACTTTTAGTTTTTATTTTTCATATCTCAAAGACATTAAAAATTTCTCTTCCTCATTTCCATTTTCTGATTGCTTGTAAGCGAAGATCCGAAAGGCACTCATCCCTATAAGCCTTACTTAAATTTTGAAAATTCGTCGTTTTTATAGTTACCCTAAAAAAAGTGAAAAAGTGTAATCTTCTATGATACTTGATAATATGCAGTGGATACACAAGTTAGTTTTCCTTAAAGGATGCTTACCAAAAATCTTTAGCGACTGTTTTATATAATTCTATAAATTTTGCTCATGTACTCCAACATTGATAGATTACATTGTAGCTCGTTAAATCCGTCGTGACCTGAAATGTCCTTAAGCTGGGGTGATTGAGTGTTTGAGTGTTCGGGTCCCAGCTCAAGCGTGACCTCGTCACATTACAGTGGCTCAAAATTACCTCGTATTTTCCTCGGATCTTTCCCTTCTAAGTAAACTAGGTAAGTTGACGAGTTGTTTACTGCAGATGATTTTCATTAAATACCTAGTAACCGATGACAACATCTTGTAATTCTGTACAACTGTTTGATGACTAGGAAGTATAACGGGTAAGCAAATGGAAGGTGACGAGTTCGAATCCAACCATTCACCGTTGTGTAGATGTTGTCTGGTACACATTAAATCTAACTCGGCCTAAAATGACAAAACGTTGGCGTGGTTTGGAAGTTTGGAGTGTGGGGAGGCTCTTCATATGTGATCTCGCCATCTGTTTTGCATCTATCGTCCATCTTGAAAATTACGTGGTAATCTTGTCGGACCTTTACCTTCAGTTCTGATCCCGGAACGTCGCCAATAGCCCGAGGTCAGCTCCAGTGCGATTCTAATTAAAATACAAACAGCTGCTTCCGATTTGTTTTTAATAAAAATACACTCATTGCCATAAAAATTTGCGCACAAAAAAATAATTGTGGGATCGTACTGAAACTTGGCATGAAGGTACATGTCGGCCAGATATGCAAATGATTAGAAATGCAGCCTGATTGCGCATTACGTAATACCAATAGAGGGCGTTGAACGTTCTCTTTGGAGTATAAAACAGGTAAGCAGATCTTGTTTGAATGTACTTAATTTTTGCAAAGGAAACGCTGAGGTAGACATGCCATTACGCCGCCATCGAAGACAATATGAGCAGCTGTCAGAGTTAAGAGGGGAAGAATCATCGGGATGATGGAAGCTGGATGGTAAGCTCGGTGAGTAGCTCCTCAAGTATGCCGTTCTGATTTTACTGTGAGGAGGTGTTGGGACCAGTAAACGGAAGAGACTTCATTTACACGTCGACCAGGATCAGGATGCCCTCGACTGGCCAGTCATCCAGAAGACCGTCTCATCATACGAAACGCTTGCGTAGAGCCATTTGCCTCATTGGCCGCTATCCAGACACAAACCGCCTTCACTTACGGGCCCATGTGTCTTCCTGTCACAGCTGATGTGATGGTATTGGGTGCCATTGCTTACGATACACGGTCACCCCTAATATTGATCCAGGGCACAATGACAGCCCAGCAGTATATCCATGACATCCTTCAGCCACATGTGATGCCACTCATGGCAGGGCTACAGGAGCGATTTTCAACAAGACAATGCTCGGACACACACAGCAAGGTTGTCATAAGACTGTCTCCGCCACATTACCACCCTTCCCTGGCCTGATAGTTCCCCAGATTTGTCACCAATCGAGCAAATCTGGGATCATTTGGGACGGCAAGTTGGACACCGTACAAGTTGGGTCGAACAAGATGCGCGTTTACAGCAACTGTGGAACGAGATATCTCAGGGCATCATACGGAACTTGTATGCCTCAATGCCCGCTCATCTCGAATTGTGCATTCGCGCTAGAGGGGGTCCAACAGAGTACTAAAACTTCCGTTCATTTGTACTTTTTTCTGCAATAAATGATCCTTTATCTTTGATTTTCTAATCACTTATATCAAAGTAGTACTTACATGTGTAAAATTTCTTTCCTTTTGAAGACTTTTTCTTGGTGCGCTAACTTTTATGGCAATGAGTGTATACTGTGTCTGAACAGACGAATTTACTCTTACGTTTACGTGGTGTTGTCCTCGAATCTTTTCATAAAGTGATTAATCCCAGACCGTCGTCAATAGTCCGTTGTCTTGCTCTTGTACGACGTTAGTTAAGAATTACCAATTATTACTCTTATGTTTAACCCTTCTTTGCATGATTTTTTCTTTTTTGGTGAAATAAATCAAGATGATATTAGGGATGTTACTAACAGTGATTTGACAGTAACAGTTCTAACTGTGACTGCTACTGACGAATATCTGTGATTCAAAACTGTGATTGTGATTCAAACTGTGAATGAATCTGATTGGTTGACTGCAAAGTATCTCTAGTCACTCGTAGCAATGGAATGCTTTTATTTATGTGTTGAATATTTTCAATAATACGATTTCGTCGAAGGAATACATAGCTAAGTCGGTAACGTCGTGGGCCTTACAGTGCTCTAGTTTACAGTTCGAACCCCAGTATTTTTTTCATCCAGATCAACTGGAATATATTTAATAAACCTTCAATTATAAAATGAATTTTTCATTTTCACTCTGCCACTATGAGCCGTTTTTTATTTAACGTACTTTTTCTCCTCATTAAATTAATATTGGTGACTAAGATGGTTTCAACTATATTGAAATTTTCATATTAATTAAACTTTATAATTAATTTCACATTAAAATCAAGAGATATACATTAGAATGCGTGATCATTTTACTTCTAATTGAATTCAAATTATGGATTTTTAATCTTTAAATAAATATATATAATTGACAAACCTATTTTTTATCTTTAAATCCGTTTCACTAAATAACCTTTATCTAAAATATTTGTTTGTTGAAGAAAAATGTTTTCATCGTAGTATGTGTAGCAAGACAATTTCCTTACATTTGATAATCTGACAATTTCAAAACATTAAGTAATTTTTCTAAATCTCTAGTAACATTCGAATTAATTTGTTTTGTTGTATTCGTTGTGGTGCAAAGACACAACAATTTTATTTGAGATGAAGAAAACACAAAACGAACAACAGCAGAAAAGTCAAGCCTTACTGTGAAAAATCTGTAGCTTTTGACTTGATTCAACAATTTCTGTCCAATACTATAGTTTATAAATCATACAATTTTTACAAAATATTAACTAAAATGTGGAGTAGTTCAGTTTCCACACAACACTGGAGTAACCACGTATTATTGTCAACGGTCCGGGATCCACCCCGAAGACAAAAGATGAAGATATTATCTTTAGTAGCACTTTAAAATTGATAAGCTGAGTGAAAGTATATAATTTAATTCTAAGGCAAACAGGGAATATTCTTCCGAGTAACATTCTTATTTGTTTTGAAAACAGTCTGACAAGGAATTCCAGAGAATCAGTGTTTACAAACAACAAATTATACGCTTTAAAAATTAAACATTCAGTCATCAAAATCTTTTGTACTTGCATTACGATATTTCAGAATGCATTCTTTACCGCTGTAAACGTTGTTGTGTTGATCCTCCCTCTGAAACGGTTTCATCTTAAGAGACAAACTTTAAAGAAGGCAGAAACTCGTAAAACGTATTCTAATCACTAGCGAAATTAAATAAATATCTCCCCCCCCCTCCCCCTCCCCCTCCTGTGATTTCGACTCATTCAAGTTATACTTTCAGAAGTACATAATTCATATTTTAGTATTAGAAACAATTTGCAAGAGGTTATAAACAGAACAATTTTAATCATAAACAAACCAAAAAATATATATATATAAACAAGTTCTAGTTATGTTACTCTAAAAAAAATAATAATAATAAATAATCAGTGATAGTTTAAGAACAAACAAAAAATTATTTAAAACAGAGAATTTAAAATGTTTTTATATGAACTATCCTTAAAACTGTCGAGAGATTTTTTTTTTCTTTAGAAAAAGGCGCGGGAATCTGGTGAGTCATAAAGCAACCTATTACCTTCTTAAACATCCGGTTAAAAATCCTCCAGAGAAATCTCAATCCGTCACAGACCAACTGGCACCGCTACCAAATAACCAAAACTCAGTCACAGCTTTCACTACTACCGAATCACCGATCCAGGTCGCAATCACCGATCGCAGTAATAGTATCAATATCAGCCAAGGTATCAGCTAAGGTATCAGCCAAGGTATCAGCTTAGCGATATCAGTTTAGTAACTGTTGCCGAATCACTGATACCAAATCACTGATACTGAATCACTGATACCCAATCACTGTTACCCAATCACTGTTACCCAATCACTGTTACCCAAACACTGATATTTTGATATTTGAGTAACAGGTATGAACTGTGATTCACAAGTATCTGTGATTGAGTAGCAGTTCTGTGATTTGCTTAACATCCCTAGATGATATAATTCATGTTCAAAATTAAAGAAAAAATGGTTAAAAAAATATTAGTATATATTTATACTATAAATTTAGCAAGAAACAATATGATGGTATCATATGGTAATTTTCAAATTAAACGCAAACTTTTTCAGAAATTGCTCTAAAAATAACAGAAACACATGTAACAAACCTTTCTTCCACTCATTTTCACTTTTTTAGCAATAGAAACTCAAATATAATAAAACAAAATTAAAAACGAATTCATACGTTTATTGCAACTACAGCAAACAACGGAATGACAACTTCAAGCTCGTTTTACTGATAGTGACACTTGCTTATTTTTGACAGCTATGTTTTTTTTTATGCAATGGACATTAAAAAGGTATCCAGACACGATCAACTTAAAGTGAACTTGTTCCTTTTATATAATTTTTGGGCATTCAAAGTAATGATGGAAATTTCCACCATTATGCAAAGAAGGGTTAATGTCGTTGAAAGGAGATTCTCTTTGTATAGTTTTGTGATGTCAATAGCGTAGTTTATGGAAGCATTCTATTTAATTACTCGGGTCCGTCATGTCCCAGTGGGTATATCTGGCAACCTTCGAGTTGTAGAGAGCGCAGTTTCGTTTCCTGTCGGGTTCATTCCTCCCTGGGTGTATTCTCTCCTCTGTGTCAGCAAAGTTTTCTTTATGTGTTTGTTGTTTAGTGGATGTTGTGTATCTTGTGTCGGTTTTGTTAATATTTAGAAGGTGGCACACACACAAAATGTCGTACGTCTTTTTCTTTCAGTTTACGAGAAAGCAAAGGTGGGAAAATTGTAATAAATCTAAAACCACAGAAGCCCATGTTAAATCTTGAATCTTAACATTGCTCTCACTGAAAATTAAAAAAGTCACTTATAACATTTTGACATCTGAGCACAGATATGAGGCCACGACAGATATAATGTGCAGTGCCCTCCTTTGTACACGACGGCGTTTGGTTGGATTTAAAGTCATGATCTTCCGGTTGGTTATCCGATAATCTTCCATCCGGGCTACCTCGGCCCAGAAATCACTTGAATTCGGCCACTGAGTTCTCTCGTTCTGAAAAATAGTTTTTCGATTTCTGTACAAAAATTTAACAATTTTTAGTCTTATAATTTAAGTTATATCTAATTGTAGACTTAGATTTCAATTAGAAAAATTAGCAAAATAGATCTAGAGCATGTTCAAGCAACGACATCCTTTTACGATTCGAATTCACTAACATCCGTAGTAAACAAGATCAAAGCAGTTCGAGCAAACAGTGATTGCAATTCCTGTCTGGAAAAAGGACAGAAGGGACAAGAGAAACTGAAAGTTCCAGCATCGACGTTGGTCAAAAACAATAGACAAAATAATGAACATATTACACCTACTCCCGTTGTTTTCGAACAAAGTTAGCGGATTAGCAACAGGAGGTTCGTGGATTTGAAACGTATTTCCATTAAAAGACGTGGACGTGGAGAACGATGCAGATTAAATCAATCCCAATCTCTACGATCCTCTAGTTGACTTGGCATGAATGTTTGGAGAGTGGGGTGTCAGATCATGTGTTGCCACATCAACTGACCAAAGTTTAAAAAGACTAAGTGTGATTGTATATATATCTATCCCTTGAAGATGGGCCGACCAACCGGTATAGTGGTTAAGGTGTTAGCCTCTAGATCGGAAGGTCCCTGGTTCGAATCCGGGTTCGGGCATGGATGTTTGTAAGCGTATGGTGTAGAGGCGGCTGGTGCACCTTAAATCTGTCGTGGCCGAAAGTCCTTACGTTGGGTTGGCGTGGAAGTTTGGAGAGTGAGGTGCCAGCTCAGGTGTTGCTTCGTCATCTGACCGTGGTTCAAAATTACGAGGTATTGTCCTCGGATCTTTCCCTTAAGGGACTGATCCCGGACCGTCGTCAATAGCCCGTTGTGCTGCTCTAGTACGACGTTAACTAAAATTACCTTACCTTAACCTTGAAGATGGATCTTCAATATCCTCTTGAATAGATTATCAATATGATGTTGAATTGATCATCAATATCCAGTTGAATTTATCAATATGACGTAAAGTCCACTACCTACGTTCTAGCAAATCGGGGAAATGCACGTACTTTACTGTTCTCATGTTTCATTAAATTGAAGGGAAGAATTGAAATCCATTGGTTTGGTTAATAAGTAGCTACCTGAATTAACGTCACACAGAAACCTCAGACCGAGCTATTGGCGGCAATCTGGGATCAATATCAAAGATGAAGATCCGAAGACAACTCGTAATTTTGAACCACGGTCAGATGACGAGGGAACGCCTGATACGACTACCCACACCAGCAAATTTTGAAGCTCCACCAACGTGAATTCATTTGAAACTTCAACAGATTTAACGTTCCATCAGCTCCTGTATAGGTAATTGGTAATTTTGGTAATTTTTAATCAACGTCGTACTAGAGCAACTCAACGGGCTATTTATGACGGTCCGGAATCAATCCCTTAAGGGAAATTTCCGAGAACAACACCTCGTAATTTTGAACCACGGTTAGAGGACGAAGCAACACCTGAGGTGACACCCCACTCGGCAAACTTCCACACCCACCCAACGTGAGGACTTTCAGTCACGACAGATTTAAGGCGCACCAGCCGCCTCAACACCATTCGTTTATAAATATCCATGCCCTGACCCTGATTCGAACCAGGAACCTTCCTATCTAGAGGCTAACACCTTAACCACTATACGGATTGGTCGACTCAGCTCCTGTATAGACGACGGACCCAGTTTCCAACTCGGAAACCCCAGTTGCTAATCCGTTGCTCTACAGACTGGGCTACCGCGGCCTTATTTATATTCTATACCTACGGAACCAAACCCGATATTTAATATCCTAATGATTTAGTTGCTATATTAAAAGCCCTGCCTTATACTCCATGTAATCTTACAAAATGGTGAACAACATCCACTTGTACTCTGATGAAGAGATACATATTCGATAATTTTTCTAACCACATTATCTTAATTATAATTATTTCAAATTATAAGGAATAGAAGCGAAGTGAAAAGAACTGAATTCTTCAATAAAAGTGTCGAATAGTTTCTTGATGACCACTAGAATAGGGTTCCTGAACTGTCTCCGTCTCCCGAAAAATGCATTTAATTTCGCAGTACTGAAATTTCAGATTTAGTCACCTGTATCTAGTTTTATGTAATTGCATCGTCTTAGATTTCAGTTCGAAAAAATTGTTAGACCTTTAAAACTGACTTCTCAGGATCAGACGAAACGGGATCATTCGGATCCAGATGTTGTAAATCCATAGCATACTCAAACAGCTGCTTTCTTTGATGATCAATTGGAAAGTGGGGTGCCAGTTCAAGAGTTACCTCGTCATCTGATTGGTGTCCTCGGATTTTTCAAAAAGGGGATCGTTCCCAGACCGTCGTCAATAGCCCGTTGTGATCCTGTAGTATGACGTTCATTAAAATTGCCACTACCGTTGATGATCAGAATTCACCAATATCCGAAGAAAACAAGACTGTAAAAGCTCGTGCAACAGTGAATTGGATTCAGGTCAGAAATAAGATGGAACTAGAGTACTAAAAGTTACAGCATAGACGTTGGCTGTGTTGTCGAAAGGTGTTTCTACAGATCAAAACCACAATCGTGGAGCACTCCACTCATCACAAAGCCGGATAATTACGAACCAATACTGTTACTAACATTCGCACTTGGAGAACAGCACTGTAATTTTAGAGCTCTCCATGGATTCACAGGTAGAATTGAAATTTAGAGATTTTAATTAACGAGCTATTAGCGACGGTCCCGTATCAATACCGAAGAGAAGTAAATTTCGGAGAATAAATAAGAATATTCATATGCTAAAAAATATACATAAGAGATTTACACGACAAGGGCCGAAATAGCCCGTTTCAAAGAACAAGCTTATTAACAACAGTAGGGTTGGGTGTTCGAAACTAGGTTCCGTCGACGGCCGTCGTGTACACCGGGGCTGGTGCGTGTTAAATCTGTTGCGGGTGCAAATATCCTCAAGTTCGCGTGAAGTGCAACTTCGGAGAGTTTCGACCCATCACAAATATCGTCCTCGTCTAGATCGAAAGGTTCCTGGTTCGAATCCGAGTTAGTGAGGTAAAACATTTGTTTAACTTTAAAACACAAACTGCCTTCCTTCAGAGCTTTTCTTGAGTAAATAACATCACGTTAACAAATTTATCAGTAAGTGTATGTGACAGACCTAAATAATAATCTGATTAGATATATATTAGTTATGGATCCCTACACTTAAAATGACATGTGATTATTTCATGGTGCTATTTGCAAAATGATTATAGTGTTAATTACACTCATGTCCATAAACTAAGGATAATTCAGAATCACACGGAAATCGAACTCAAAACTAAAAATTTCACCTAAAGAATTATCGCATACATCTTCAAGAATAATATAAAAAATTACAGGAAGCCATCAGATTACGCCGATAGTACGTCACAATAACGAGAGTTTAAGAGAGTTGTATATAAGCAATGTTAGCAAAGAAGTAAAATTGTTCACAAGCGTTCTGTAAGCCGCTCATTGCCACAACCGAATAGTTATGGCACAGAGGGCAAATGTCGATGATTTTTTACGTGATTTTTACGTACGATGGTTTTTATCGGCTGCCTGGAATATGGGCGTACTCAGATGGAAGTTTCATTGGAACTTGGAATCGCTCAAAGTGTCATCTCTTGGCTTTGGCAACGATTCCAAAATGATGGAAATGTCAGTGGACGTTACAGAACAGTTTGCCCCCTAGTTACAACGCCGAATAACGACTAGCATTTGGCAGTAACTGCAAAAAGAAGCAGACGGAGCACAGCATTCGATCTTTCTCGTCAGCTATCTTTAGCCACACGTACGACAGTTTCAAAGCAAACCGTTTACAGACGTTTGGGACAGGTTGGTCTATATGCTCGCAGGCCTGTCAAATGTGTTCCACTCACTGTCGAAAGCTGTTAGCCTGGAGTAGAGAACATGCAATGTGGATATCGCACAGTGGGCTTGTGTGATGATTTCCGACGACTCCAGGTGTAGATTGCAGTCTGATTGACGGCGGAGAACGCTATGGAGAACGCTAAGTACCCGCTACTACCTAGACAACATCATTCAATGACACCGTTACGGTTGTGCAGGATTGCTCGTTTGGGGCGGATTTATACTGGGCTCCAGAACAGTTGTACTTGTTCAAATCGGAACCATGAGAGGCGAAATTTATCGGGACATCATTCTGGAACAACATGTACGTTTGTTTAGGGGTGCCATGGGAGCAGAATTTATGTTTATGGATGACAATGCCCGTTCTCAACGTGCAAACATTGTAAAACAATGCCTTGAATCTGAGGATATAACCCGTATGGAATGGCCAGCATTCTCAGCTGACTTGAATCCGATAGAGCATATGTGGGACATGCTTGGCCGACGAGTTGCAGTCGGTCAACGACCTCCTACATTTGTACCAGAACTTTGGAGAGCATTGCTTACTGAGTGGAATGATCTATCCCAAGATCAGCTCGATAATTTTATCCTCAGCATGCCTAGGCGTTTTACGGAATGTGTTTCATCGTCTAGGAGACAAACAATGTATTAACCATGGTACCAACCATGTCGCTCAGGTGTTGCTTCGTCATCTGACCGTGGTTCAAAATTACGAGGTGTTGTCCTCGAATCTTTCCCTTAAGGGACTGATTCCGGACCGTCGTCAATAGCCCGTTGTGTTGCACTAGTACGACGTTAATTAAAATTACCATTACCATTACCATTACCAACCATGTCATGTTAAGTTTTTGTAAGGTCGATATGTTTTCTAATTGCTCCAGTGAGCAAAAATCATAGTTTTTATGAATGGTATCATACATACACCATCTTTTGTGTTCTTTAATCTTTTGTTCAGTAAATTGGTTTATGAATAAGTCACGTTTGTTTTGTTTCTGAACCTTTACTTTCGGAGCTGGTATTATCCTTAATTTATGGACATGACTGTAATTCATGGTGTTTTAACTTTCATCCTTTACAAATAGAAACCTTCCTCGACATCATATAGCTCTGCACTTCGTGGCATCTTGCATGCGACTAATGCCAATATTAATTAATACAGAATATTTAACGGCCGAGGGCGTGACGAAAATAAGGATTGGATGTATCATCATTTGCATATGTGTCGTAATACCTATTGGTAGATAGTGAATAATTAAAAAAAAAGCCAACCTTGTGGTTTCATAAGAACTACTTACAACTTGTATTGTTTGATGAAAATTACTATTCAGTCTCAAACGGAAATGTATCATATAGTTCAACGTAAAAATAATAGTTTATTCACAGTCAAAGTAAGGTAGTAGCATCACCTACGCACTGGAGCGATATAGCGGGCTATTGGCAACGATCTGATATTTATCCCGAATGAAAAGATTAAAAGACAAAGCTTAATTTTGAACCGCTATCAGATAAAAATGTCAACACCTGAACTGATATCCTACTCTCCAAATTTCCGTACCACTGCAACAAGATTACATTTGACGCCCTGACAGTTTTAACATGCACCTACCTACACGTACACTGTGGTCTTTGGTCAAACTTAGAACTCGCAAATCTCCGTTTCTACCAGCCTGCCAATTTCAAGGGGCCCACAACCAAACGTTGAGAAAAGAAAAATTTACCCAGGAAAGAACTTCATAAGAATCAAACCTGCACAACCTACACGTTCCTGGTACCTAGCATAGGGGGTAAAATCACAGCACTTGGGTTCTTAGATAAGTAGAAAGATAGGTAGGTAGTTAATTTGCGTCTAACAGGATAACGAGGTCAAGCAAATTCACGAGTTTAAACCAATTCCACTCTGTTTGTGCTTTGATTATTGTGATCCAATTTAGTTTTTGACGTGATAAAAGAATTGATGAAACTTTCAAATTTTCGTTTAAAATAAAACAAACTTATAAATACTTTGACTATTACATATACAGTATACATGTGTCATCTTAATGTCATAGTTTTCTGTATTATGGTTAGTAGTTTTCTGTATTATATTTTTTCAAATTATAACGAATACAAGTGAAGTAAAAGTCAAGAGTTTCCTCTTATAAAGGTGTCAAATAGTTTGCTGATACTCACTTGAATACAGTTCCTGAACTTTCAAGTCATGACAATCGCTTTTCCTTTTGCTGAACGAATATTTATTATTTTCCAGACGTAATATTTTACTTTTATTTAATTGAATTCTACTCGAACTTTATTTGAAAACCTATCGAAGTATTCAAAATGAATTCAGATCAGGAGGATTCGGATCCAGATGATTTACGTCCAACGCATGTTCAAGCAACGACATTATTTGGTGATCAGAATTCCCTAGCACACGAAGAAAGCAAGACTGAGACAGCTGATGCAACCGTGTATCGGATTCGGGCCGGAAATATGGATGGAAGGGCCAAAAGAGCGAAAGGTTCGAAGATGGACAAGAGCTGTGTTGGAGATAGATTTTCTTCAGATCGATACCTCAATGTGGAATTACACCAATCTTCTCCAAATCGGATTATGGGGAAGAAAGGCGATGAACACTACAAACACCCTCAAGTTGAGAAGAGCAGTGGAATATTAGAGCACGTAATGGAACCAGAAGTAATACCGACTCCGGATATAGCAACAATTCTAAGACGAACGCCTGAGGCACAGAGCTCAGTTAGGACCATGTGTCCTTCTGATTACATAGGACATCAAGATCGAAGTGAAGGAAAAAAAAATTCTGAATTTGAGAGTGAAAACCTTGCAAGTCGTCGCCTTTCTTCTTTAGAAATCCCTTCAAATTCTTATCGTTCCAAAAGTGTGCAGAAAAACAAAAGCCTTGGTGATTCAGTGATAAGACCATCTCTATCCGCGCTAAGTGGAAAACTCAATCCACGAAAGCACCACAAAGCACAGCATCCGAAGACGCACACAGAAGATAAAATGTTTAAAAGGGAATTTTCAAACTTGAACAAAAAGGAACTATCGGGAAGTAGACAAAGCCCTTTTTCAACTCAGCACGACAGAGAAACCGTACTAAAATACCCACAGACATCAAAATCTAAAGCAGATTCTTCTAATAGTTTATTAAGGGGAAAGAATCGCACTGAAAATTCTGCGACAAAAGGTTATTCATGCGAACAGTGTGGAAAAGCTTTTAAAGAGAAACGGCAACTTACCCGACATCAAGGACTCCACTCTGGGATGAAATTACATGAGTGCAAAATTTGCAGCAAAGGGTTTTCAAGAAACTCTCATTTAGATAGGCACATGCGAGTACATAGTGGCGAGAAGCCATTTGAATGCAAATTGTGCAAAAAAACATTTGCTCGGAAGGACAACTTAACCCAACACATACGCATCCATTCAGGTGAGAAATCTTTTATTTGTGAAATTTGTAACAGAGGCTTCACGAACCTTGGGGACTTGGGTAGCCACAGACGAACACACACTAACAAGAAGCCGTATGAGTGTGAAGTATGCATGAAAACATTTTCACAAGCTGCCACCTTGCGGACACATAGACGTGTGCACACTGGTGAAAAACCTTATGAATGTGAAGTATGCATGAAAAGGTTCTCACACGCTTCCACCTTACGGACACATTGTCGTATGCACACTGGTGACAAACCTTATGAGTGTGAAGTTTGCATGAAAAGGTTCTCACAAGCCTCCACCTTGCGGACACATAGTCGTGTGCACACTGGTGACAAAGCTTATGAGTGTGATATCTGCAAGAAAACATTTTCGATGAAGGATAATTTGACAAAACACAAACGGGTCCATTCAGGTGAGAAACATTTTAATTGTGAAATTTGTAACAGAGCATTTTCGGGTCTTTCGGCGTTACGAGTACACAGACGCACACACACTGTAGAAAAACCGTATATGTGTGAAGTATGCGGGAAAAGGTTTTCACAAAATCATAACTTAAATACACATAGACGTCGGCATCAAAACGGAGAATAATTAAAAGTGAAAAGCACTAGAAAACAGATTTGTGGGAAGTGTACTTGCAACAACATAAAATGACATATTAACGTCTTCCAAATTTTAAAAGGGACGCAGTAAGAAAGTTCGCTTTTTCATGTTATTTGTAATCCGTTTTAAAATATTTATATAAAAGAATAAACGTGTTCACTTGTTTCTAAATCTCCTTTGTAACTCCTAAATGTTTTTAAAACCTATTCGGTTCTGTGTATTTTATTTATATGTATAAAACAGATTTATGTATAAAAAATTGACGTAAACAAACTTTTAAAAATGAATGCAATAAATTAAAACCTAAATAAATGTCTTGTAATTTATTTGTGTTTTGTAATTTATGTGCACTGTTATAACCACATTAATTATATGCACTTGTTTGAATTATAGTTGTGTTTGCAGTGAATTATAGTGTTGGACAGTAGAATGTAATGTTTAGAGGTATGTTTTTGTACCAACCAAGATATTTTAAGATTAAACCTTTCGAAATTTTCTTAGTTTTATTTATCCTTCGATACTTTTTAGTGGTTGTCCTCCATATCTCAAGGACATTTAAAATTTATTACTTAATTTCCATTTTCTGATCCTTTGTGATCGAAGGTCAAAAAGGCCATCCCAATATGCCTTATTTAAATTAGGAATAATCATTGTGTTGATAAGAGCGCTGTAAAAAGTAAAATATTTTTTTATTCTTGATTATATTTTGTGCACACATAGAGTGGTTTTCATTTAAGCACGATTACAAAAGTTATTATCGACTGTTCTATGAAAATTCTACAAATATAGCTCATCAACTGCAATAGTGCTAAATTACATTGTAGCACGTTAAATCGTCGTGAACTGAAATGTCCTTATGCTGGAGTGATATCAAGTTTGGGGGTTGGGGTCCCGATTCAAGCGTGACCTCGTCACCTTACAGTGGTTCAAAATTAACAAGTATTTTCCTCGGATCTTTCCCTTCTTTATGAACTCGGACCGTTGACAATTGCGAGTTGTTTACTGCAGCTGATGTTCATTAAATATCTACCAATTGATGACAAGATCTAATAATTCTGTACCACGGTTAGATGACGAGGAAGAATAACGGATTTACAAAATGGAATGTGACAGATTCGAATCCAACCATACACCGTTGTGTAGAGGGGGTCTGGTGCACATTAAATCTGACGGCCTTAAATGTCATCACGTTGGGTTAGTGTGGAAGTTTGGAGAGTGGGGTTCCAGCTCAGGTGTTGCTTCGTCATCTGACCGTGGTTCAAAATTACGAGATGTTGTCATCGGATCTATCGTAACAATAAAGTTTGTGTATTTTCCAGATTTACTAGAACGTAGGTAGTTGACTTTATGTCCTATTGATAAATTCCACTGGATATCGATGATAAATTCAACAGGATATTGATGATCAGTTCAAGAGGATATTGAAGATCCATCTTCAAGGGATATATATATATATATATATATATATATATATATATATATATATATATATATATATATATATATATATATATATATATATATATATATATATATATATATATATATATATATATATATTGGTGTTTTTAAACTTTGGTCAGTTGATGCGGCAACACCTGAAATGACACACCACTTGTCAACTTGAGGATCGTAGAGGTCAGGATTGATTTAATCTGCACCGTCCTCCAAGTCCACGGCCGACCAACCCGTATAGTGGTTAAGGTGTTATCCTCTAGATCGGAAGGTCCCTAGTTCGAATCTGGGTCCGGGCATGGTTGTTTGTAAGCGTATGGTGTAGATGTGGCTGGTGCACCCAAAATCTGTCGTGGCCGAGAGTCCTCACGTTGGGTGGGTGTGGAAGTTTGGAGAGTGGGGTTCCAGCTCAGGTGTTGCTTCGTCATCTGACCATGGTTCAAAATTACGAAGTGTTGTCCTCGAATCTTTCCCTTAAGGGACTGATTCCGGACCGTCGTCAATAGCCCGTTGTGTTGCTCTAGTACGACGTTAACTAAAATTACCATTACCATTACCATTCCATTTGTTTTTAATTAAAATTTTAATGTGCTTAAACAGTCGAATTTACTCCATACGTGTACGTGGTGTTGTCATCGGATCTTTCCCTTAAGGTATTTATCCCGGACCGTCGTCCATAGTCCGTTCTGTTGCTCTAGTACGATGTTAATGAAGAATTACCAATTATAACTCGTATGTTTGACTTTGTTAAAATTATATTTTCTTTGCAAAGTTTTGTAATGTTAACTGCGTTGTGTATGGAAGATATTTATTTAACTATACACTTCACGTGTCATGTCTCTGTGTTTATATCTGGCAACCTTCGAGTTGTAGACGGCGCAGGTTCGATTCCTGTCGAGTTCATCATCCCGGGTAATATTCTCTCCTCCGTATCAAAGAAGCATTTTTTTATGTGTTTGTCATGTACTGGATATTGTGTATCTTGTGCCTGGCCCACCATAGCCAAACATGACCCTTTCGCCATAAAGACGTCAAACCAACCAATCAGGACTATCGCCAATAGCCATTGATATTTCTCCAGTTTGACGTCAATTAACTACTTACCTACTTGAAAGTGCGAGTGAAATATTCCTTCTGTATTGTGGTGCAACGTTACGTGGTGTTGTCCTCGGATCTTTCCCTTGGGGTATTGGTCCCGGACCATCGTCAGTAGCCCGCTGTTTTGCTCCAGTGCGACGTTAATTAAAATACCTATCTACCTACCCTTCTGTATTACTTTTCAAAGAAAACAATTGATGGTAATGGTAATTTTAGTTAACGTCGTACAAGAGCAACACAACGGGCTATTGGCGACGGTCCGGGATCAATCACTTAAGGGAACGATTCGAGGGCAACACCTTGTAATTTTGAACCACGGTCAGATGACGAAGCAACACCTGAGCTGGCACCCCACTCTCCAAACTTCCACACCAACCTAACGTGAGGTCTTTCGAGCACGACAGATTTAAAGTGCACCAGCCGCCTCTACACCATACGTTTACAAGCATCCATGCCCGAACTCGGATTCGAACCAGGAACCTTCCGGTCTAGGGGCTAACACCTTAACCACTAAACCGGTTGGTTGACAAACAAGACAGATTTAGCTTTTGTAGCGTCGGTGTATGGTTATAATTGAACCCGTTACTCTTTCTTTTCATTTGATCTTGATAAAAAAATAACGAGTGTTGTCCTCGGTTGGTAGGTATGCAATTAACATCAAACTGCAGCAAAACAACTCGTACTGGCGACGGTCAGGCATTACCCCTTAGGGAAAGATCCGAGGACAATACGAAGTAAATTTGTACCAGGGTCAGATGAATGTCACACCTGAGATTGCATCCAAATCTCCAAACTCTCAATTACCCCAGCATGAGGATATTTCAGGCCACGGCAGATTTAACGTGCTTCCTTGGAAACTATGAGTATTGGGGAAATGAGCTATAATTGAGAATTTTTATAGAACAGAGGGTATAGGACTTTTGTATGCCTCCTGGACTGAAACCAATTAGCAATACGAATATAATCAAGTACTATAAAAAATACTTTACTTTCACATTTTTTTTACACGGTTGCTATTACCAATATCAATATTAAAAACTGAAGTCAGGATTTGGGCATTAGTACCTTACGGACCTTTGCTCACAAGCGATCAGATATTAGAAATTAGGAAATTAAATTTGAAATGTATTAAAAGAATCGAATAAAAACTCAAATTATTGGAGATTAAGATTAATATTGTTGAATTGAGAGAGAAACAGGCTTGAATGGGACAAGTTGTTAGTAACAAATTCCCCATCCCCTTATAATAAGGCTGAATCAGATAGAAAATTTTGGTTTTTCATTGCACAAACATCCGCCAGTGGTAAAAATTAAGTTGCCACCCCCTCAATGGTGTAAAGCGAGATTTCAGTAAATCTTTTTCAAAGATGATATTCTAAAAGCAGCTCGTACAGTTTTTCGTCGACCGGCCGGAACAGACGTCGAATGCAAAAAGAATAGAGAACAATGAACAAAGCTAACATGTGTCGGGGTATTGTTAGTTGAAATGACTGTTTCAGCACTGTGTTCTATAGAAAAAATTATTCCTTTTTCGTAAAATCGGTTCAAAGGTATTGTTATTGATGAATAATAATATGAGATAACTTTGTTGTCGGTTGCTCCCATTCTTTTTCCTTTAATACTATCCCCAACAATAGATTTCCTTCTTTTGCAATTCAAAAGAATTCCATTGTTCGTAGACACTAGAATTGTTCCATTGTTTTCCATTATTGTTCACTCAACTGTTACCGAATTTTTTTTTTTCAAATGCATTTTTTCTTAAGGCATTCTATCGAGTATAAACGGTATTTTAATTGTTGTTGAACATCAAGTCAAGATATGTGTTCTTTATGTCGTTCTAATTGATAGCGTGTATCCCCGTCATGAACAGGAATTGAACTCGGAGTACGAATTCACACGTACTTGTAGGTTACGTTTACGACACAATTTTAGGATTTCGTGATTTTGTTTGAATTTCAAACTTTTGTAAATGCTCCTCTTTTATATATGTTTAATTTTAACGTTTTTTTGTATCTCATCCTACTGCTTTAAAATCTTCCTCGCTTCTTATATGATGTTTCCTGTCAAACGTCTAACAACAGCCATATCATGGCGAACACAGCGGTTCTCTTTTGATCAAGGAAGTTAAGCACCATCGGGCGTTGTCATTACTTGGCAGAGTGACCACCTGGGAATCCAACGAACTGTTGGAGCCCCTTGATGCTTTTATTTTTGTTTTGAAGAAATAGGTGTGTTTTTCCACATTTCGGGTTATGCATAGATGAATCTATTAAAAAAATATATAATTGAAAGGAAAAAGTAAAGAGGAATTAAAAATAGATAAATGGAATATTGTTGAATTGAAATAGGCATGAATGGGACAAGTTGTTAGTAAAAATTCCCCATCCCCTTAGAATAAGGCTGAATCAGATAGAAAATTTTGGTTTTCCACTGCACAAACATCCGCTAGTGGTAAAAATTAAGTTGCCATCCCCTGAATGGTGTAAAGAGAGATTTCAGTACATCTTTTTCAAAGTTGATATTCTAAAATCAGCTAGTAAAGTTTTTGGTCGACCGGCCGGAACAGCCGTCGAATGCAAAAAGAATAGAGAACAATGAACAAAGCTAACATGTGTCGGGGTATTGTTAGTTGAAATGACTGTTTCAGCACTGTGTTCTATATAAAAAAGTATTCCTCTTTCGTAAAATAGGTTCAAACGTATTGTTATTGATGAAGAATAAGATAAGATAACATTATTGTCGGTTGCTCCCATTCTTCTTCCATTAAGTATACCAGAAAGCCTCGGTGTCGTCCTACCATTGTCGGAGCACCTTCATTAGAAACGGAGAGGATATTACTCAAGGGTATAGATTTCTAATCGACAAATCTTTTTAATTCATTGAATAATGCTACACATTTCGTATCAGTTTCTAAACATTTGATAAATAACAATATTCTTAGAATTTTTTTTCGGTTACAAATCTCACATAAGCTAAAAGTAAAGCTTTGTTCTTCTGCAAAGTCGCCACACAAGCTGTATAGAGTATTCAGGTGTTTTTAAGTACACACATAAAGAATATTCTACGCACTGAGGCATTTCGTCACTCTTTCTTTGAATTGTATTATTACTGTGATATTCTTATAACACCGAAAGCTGGTTTATACAGCACGGTGTGACTTTTCGGACTTCAGTAAAAAAATGTTATAAGAAATATTATAAGATGAACGCAGTCCATCGTTGTCTCGCTCAGATGTTGTCGCTAAGAGTTGTCGTAATGATGGTGTTTTCCAATATTATTATTTGACTATTTGAAAAATGTAAAATATTTATCTTTTTTTTGTCGCTATGGACTATTATCAATTGTTACTTAAGCGTAGAAAGTTTCATTGATTCGTTTGACAAAGTTTTATAGCATAGAAGGCATATAGGTAAAGTAATATGTCCTCATAACGGAATAAATCCACATTTTAAATATTCAATAATTATCAGCATTTTTTCTTCGTCTCACATCATACTGTTATCAGTAAAAAAGACACAAATTTAAGACATAAGAAAATAAAACAAATTATTTCTTTTCTCAGGACGTAATAATCCTTACTAATTTATTTATTATTAGTTATTTTAACTTATATAATAATGAATACGGGTCACAATTATTTTATGTTTATTAAACCTTTCGCGGATCCCCCGAAGTTGATCATACACCCCAAATTAATTTTATTTTGACACCTGTGATAAAAAGGAAAAACAAAATTCATTCATATACAATAGTTTGTAGATCCTCCACGAAAGATGATTACAACCTCAACCCTCCACGGCATACTTTCCACAAGTTCTTGTATGACGGCTGGTGGTATTTTATTCCACTCGGCTTGGAAAAGACTTTTCCTTCGCCGATTTTGGACGGTTGTTGCACCTTTTAATTCGTCGATCCAACTCATCCCAGATGTTCTCGATAGGGTACAGTCTGAACTCTGGTTAACCCCATTGTCACCATTCCAATCCAAGTTGACAGCAAGCGTTATCGTCCTGGAAGCAACATAGGTCCAACCCGTAAAACTGCCACAACGTACGAAGCACATTGTCCTCTAAAAAAGTTCAGTATGCATCGGAATTAAGCTTACCATGAATTTCGTCCAAGGGTCACTGTCCATATTAGAAGAAAAAACACCAGTCCATAATTCCACCTCCGCCGAACTTTACTGTTGGCACAATACATTCGGGCAGAAGACCCTGCTAACCGGACGGTAGAGGGTGAACCTTGATTCGTCGCTATAGTGAACCCGTTTCCATTGATATACGGTCCACTTTCGACGTGGTTTGCATCACATTTACCGAGCAGCGCGTTCGGACTTTGTAAATCAAAGGCTTATGGGCTGCAGCTGGTCCTCGAAAACCAAGCAGATATGTTTCCTTACGAATAGTATTAGTCGAAACAACACTCCTGGTTGCTTGTTGAAATTCCTGGATAGGTGTGCCATCGGTTGGGTGAGTTTCTTCTGAATTTCTCTGGACAGCGCCTTCGATATCTATCTTCCCGTTTCGTGGATATGCCGACTCGGGACACATTCCTACAATCACCGCTCACCTTCCACTTCTGAATCACATAGCCCACTGTTGATTTTCGGTAATTCAGCTTGCTAGATATGTCCCTTAAGTATCGGCCATTTCTGTGATACCCGACGAATAAACCTTTCTTGAAATCAGATAACTCTGCACTTCGTGGCATCTGGCATGCGACTAATGACGATGGTGTTTCTCACACGGTTTTTTTCGGTGACGTATATCAGGACCGCAGATATTGTCATTTGCATGGGTGTCCAAATACTTATTGGTAGATGGTATACAAAGAAAAGAAAAAGCAAACCTTGATTTCATACGCACTACTTACGACTTGTATTGTTACATGAAAATTACTACTCAATGTCAAACAAAAATGTACCATATAGTTCAACGTCAAACAAATATTTTCTTGACAAACAGACAAAGTAAGGTAGTTGCATCACCGTCGCACTGGAATGACACAGCCGGCTATTGGCGACGATCCGATATAAGTCTCAAATGAAAAGACTGAAAGATACATCGACATTTTAAACCATATCAGATGGAAATCTCAACAACTGAATTCATACCCTACTCTCCAGAATTCCTTACCACAGCAGCAAGATTACATTTGCCGCCATGACAATTTTAACGTGTAACAACTTACACGTACACGAAGGTCTTTGGTAAAATTTTGAACTCGTGAATCTCCGTTGCAACCATCCTGGCAATTTGGAAAGGCCCACAACCAAAATAAAAAAGGACAAAAAAATAACCCAGTATAGAAATTGACTGGAATCAAACCTGTGTAAAGCCTACAACTCCCAGGTATCTGGCAAAGTGAGAAAAATCATAGAAGCATGGTTCTTAGATAAGTTATAAGATGGGAAGGCAGTTCATTTAACCGAAACAGTAGTAACACAAGGTGCAATGGTGAGCTTACAAGATCCAATGACCAAAGTAAAAGATCCGATAAAAACACCTCATAATTTTAATCCACGGTCAGATGACGAGGTCAAGCAAATTCACAAGTTTGAATGAATTCTACTATGTGCTTTCAACATATCAATCCAACTATGTTTTTTGACGTGATCAGAGAGTTAATGAAACTTTCAAAATTTCGAGTAAAATAAAGCGATCATTTAAATACGTTTATTATTTCATATGCTCTAACTTTTGATCGTAGATTGGAGGAAGTTTGTATACTTCGTTTCTTCTTCAAACCCGAAATATTTTTTATTTCCAAATAGCAGAACAAAAATCTGTTGGTGATAATTTTCAGTATACATGTACCATCTTCATGTCATACTTTTCAGTATTATGCAGTACTTCTTTCAAATTATAACGAATACAAGTGAAGTAAAATTGAAAAATATTAATTTATAAATGTGTCGAATAATTTGCATACTCACTTGAATACTTTTCCTGAATTTTGTCGTCCTGAGAATTGCTTTTCCTTTGCTGCAAGAAATTTTCCTAACTTTCTAGTCGTAAAATTGTACTTTTATGTAAATTGATTGTATTAGAATTTCATTCGAAAACTTATCAAAGTATTCAAAATGAATTTCGATCAGGAGGATTCGGATCCAGATGATTTGATTGCATCGCATGTTCAAGCAACAACATCATTTGGTGATCAGAATTCATCAACACCAGAAGTAAGCAAGACCAAAACAGTTGGTGCAACAGTGAATTGGATTCGGGATGGAAATATGGATAAAAGGGCCAAAAAAGCGAAAGGTTCGAAGATGGACAAGGTCTCTGTTGGAGATACATTTTCTACAGATCGACCCCTTTCTCTGGAATTACACCATTCGTCGCCAAACCGGATGTTTAAGGCCTTTGGTGGTAAACACTACAAAGACACTCAATTTGAGAAAAGATTTTTAGAGCACGAAATGGAACCTGAAGTAGCAACTCCGGATATAGCAAGAGGTCGAAGACGAACGCGTGATGCACAGAGCTCAGCTAGGACCATGCGTCCTTCTGATTACATAGGACATCAAGATCGAAGAGAAGGGAAAGAATTTTCTGACCTTGACAGTGAAAATCTAGCAAGTCGTTGCCTTTCTTCGGCAGAAATCTCTTCAAATTCTTATCGTTCCGAAAGTGTGCAGAAAAACAAAAGCCTTCTTGGTGATTTAGTGATAAGACCATCTGTACCCGTGCAAAGTGGAAAACTCATTCCACGAAAAAACCGCAAATCACAGCATCCGAATACACACAACGAAGAGAAAATGTTTAAAAGGGAATTTTCAAATTTGAACAAAAAGGGACGAACGGTAAGTGGACAAAGCCCTTTTTCAACTCGGCACTGCAGAGAAACCGTTCGACAACACCTACAGCCGTCAAAAGAGACAAAATCAAAAGCAGATCCTAGGAATAGTGCATTAAGAGGGAAAAAGCGCACTGAAAATTCAGCGTCAAAAATTTATCCATGCGACCAGTGTGGGGGGAAAAGGTTTTAAAGAGAAAAGTCAACTTAACCGTCATCAAGGACACCACTGTGGTATTAAGTTGCATGAGTGCAAAATTTGCTGCAAAGGGTTTTCAAAGACCTCAAATTTAGAAAGGCACATGCGAGTGCATAGTGGAGAAAAGCCGTTTGAGTGCAAAGTCTGCAAAAAAACATTTTCACAGAAGTGCAGCTTAACAAAACACATACGCATCCATTCAGTTGAGAAATCTTTTATTTGTGAGATTTTGTAACAGAGGGGCTTCTCGATCCTTGGGAACTTGCATATACACGGAAGAACACACACAAAAGAGAAGCCGTATGAGTGTGAAGTATGCATGGAAAGGTTCTCACATGCCTCCACTTTGCGGACACATAGTCGTGTGCACACTGGTGACAAACCTTATGAGTGTGAAGTATGCATGAAAAGGTTCTCAAGAGCCTCCACCTTGCGGACTCATAGTCGTGTGCACACTGTTGACAAACCTTATGAGTGTGATATCTGCAAGAAAACATTTTTGACGAAGGATAATTTGACAAGGCACAAACGGGTCCATTCAGGTGAGAAACCTTTTAATTGTGAAATTTGTAATAGATCCTTTTTGGATCCTACGGCTTTACATGTACACAGACGTACGCACACTGTAGAAAAACCGTATATGTGTGAAGTATGCGGGAAAAGGTTTTCACATAATCATAACTTAAATACACATAGACGTAGGCATCATAACGGATAATAATTAAAAGTGAAAAGCACTAGAAAACAGATTTGTAGGAAGTGTACTTGCAACAACATAATAGGACATATTAACGTTTTCCAAATTTTAGAAGGGACGCTGTAAGAAAATGAGCTTTTTCATGTTATTTGTAATCTGTTTTAAAATATATAAAAGAATAAATGTGTTCACTTGTTTCTAAATCTCGCTTGTAACCCCTAAATGTTTTTAAAACCTGTTAGGTTCTGTGTATTTTATTTATATGTATAAAACAGATTTATGTATTAAAAATTGACATAAGCAAACTTTTCAAAATTAATGCGATGACTTATAACCAAAATAAATGTCTTGTAATTTATGTGCACTGTTATAACTACATTAATTATATGTACTTGTTTTAATTGCAGTCGTGTTTGTAATGAGTTATAGTGTTGGGGACAGTGGAATGCAATGTTTAGAGGTATCTGTTTGTACCAAGATAATTTTAGATTAAACCGTTTGAAATCTTCTTAGTTTTATTATCCTTCGATACTTTTAGTGTTTGTTCTTCATACCTCAAATACATTTAAAATTTAATTTCTTAATTTCCTTTTTCTGATTGTTTGTGATCGAATGTCCGAAAGACACTCATCGCAATAAGCCTTACTTCAATTTGGAACATTTATTGTGTTGATAGGAGCCCTGTAAAAAGAATTTTTTATTTTTTTTATACTTGATTATATGCTGTGCACACAAAGATTGGTTTTCATTTAAGCATGCTTACAAAAGTTATTATCGACTGTTCTATAAAAATTTTGCAAATATAGCTCATGAACCGCAATAGTGATAAATTACATTGTAGCACGTTAAATCCGTCGTGATCTGAAATGTTCTTACGCTGGAGTGATAGAAATTTTGGGGGTTGGGGTCCCAACTCAAGCGTGATCTCGTCACCTTACAGTGGTTCAAAATTCTCTCTTAGTTTCCTCGGATCTTTCCCTTCTTAGTTGGTAAATTTTAACTAAAGTCGTACTACAGCAACACAACTGCCTATCGACGACGGTCCGGAATCAATCGCTTAAGGGAAAGTTTCGAGGACAACACCTCGTATTTTTGAGCCACAGTCATTTGATGACGCAACACCTGAGCTGGCACCCCACTCTCCAAATATCCACAACAACCCAACGTGAGGACTTTCGGCCACGACAGATTTAAGGTGCACCAGCCGCCTCTACACCATACGTTTACAAACATCCATCCCCGGACCCGGATTCGAACCAGGAACCTTCCGATATAGAGGCTAACACCTTAATACTATATACACCACTATACCGGTTGGTCGGCTATTCCTTTTTGAAAGAAATGATGGTGGTTAACCTTATTTCGTGTTACCTCTCTATATTAAAAAAAAGTTACCGCCGCCGCAGGATTGAAAAATGTGTTGTTTAGCTCGATTCTTAGACGGTTTCCTCAGAAAGTACTGATCGGAAAAAAACGAAATTAACATGGTTTGTTCTTCATCGTCTTCCCTGGACGATTATTAAGATTTTTTTCCGATGCGGCTATTAGTTTAGGGTTTACTAAGTGTAAAAATTGAAGAAGCGAAATTTCTTCCACGAGTGAACAAAACACATACAAATTTTCAGTCTTCAGCCGTGAGTTTTTTTTAAAGAGTACCTCTCAACGTAAATTTTTACATCTCGTCGAGTTTTTTTTTGATATTTCAATTTGGTTCTTAATAATATTTTTTTGAAATTCGGGAAAAATCGGGACATTTTTGCTACTTTTTTTTTAAAACTGCCGAATCTATATCTTATTACTATTAGTTTTTAATTTTTAAAATATCGCATTATACCTCAGAATATACTCTTTCTTACGGTACTATTATTTTTTAAATCGGTTAATAATTAAATTGGATGCGATCCAAAGTTGGTAATACAAAATTCGGAATCTGGATATTTTCGCTACATTTTGTTAAAACGATTATATCTACAGCAAAACCCATTATTTTTTAAATTTGAGAACATCACTGAATACATTACATTACACTCTTTCTTATGATACAATTATTTTTGAAATTGGTTAATAAATATAATCGATGCAATTAAAAGTTGGTCATACAATTTTCGGAACTTTCAGATCGTAACTTCCGATACAAACCTAAAACGGTCATATCTATATCGTATTACTGTTAACTTTAATTTTAAAAATATCGCAGTATACCTCAGAATGTATTCTTTCTTACGGTACAATTATTTTTAAAACTGGTTCATAAATAAATTCGATGCAATCAAAAGTTGGTGACACAAATTTCGTATTTTTCAGTTCGCATAGCAGGTTCAGCAAGCAGTAGTGGGTTGCATTTTTGACTATCGGGTTTGCCAGGTATCAAATTTATCGTAACAACAATTGCCATAAAAACGATTTCTTTTTATTTGGCGAGGAAAAAGGCTCGCTTTTTTCCCTCTGTTCTCAGACAGTTTACCGATTAACACTGTTTACTTAAAATTGTACAGGGAACAAGATGCAGAAGATTTTTTACTGATGCGGCTATTAGTTTAGGGTGCATTAAGTGTTAAAGCAAAAAAAAAATGAATTCACTTGCGAAAGAAGTATTGGTTTGCGAAGCAAAACAAACGGGATTGCGTTGCAATCCCCGGGGACGGCGAGCGTAAGCAAGCAGGGGGCGAAGCCCTCGCTATGACGTCATGTACCGGAAAGTGAAATCAGGATAATACGAATTACTCAGATAGTTTCACTCTGTGAAAGGAATGTTGGTTTGCGAAGCAAACCAAATGGCATCTGTGAAAGGAGTGTTGGTTTGCCAAGCAAACCAAATGGAATTGCGCAGTAATCCCCAGGGGTTGGCGAGCGTAAGCGAGCAGGGGGCGCAGCCCCCTAGTCTATATACATAAAAATGGAGTGTTTCTTTG
Organism: Metellina segmentata; assembly: GCA_947359465.1. NCBI lineage: Eukaryota > Metazoa > Arthropoda > Arachnida > Araneae > Tetragnathidae > Metellina > Metellina segmentata. Next base: position 100,670,350 of record OX375883.1, read on the forward strand.
TACATTGCATATTTTCCACCCTTTTAAATTTTTTAATCCGTTTTCAACCCTTCTAATGCCAAATCCGTCTTTTTCGCGGCGTTTGGTGTCCATCTGTCTGTAGTGTATGTGCCCTATACACGTCCACACGATTTCATACACAGTTCAGGCACATTAATGTGACCACCTGTCAAAAGCCAGAATAACCACCTTTGGCAAAGCAGACCGCTTCTGAAACCTTAGTTTTTAATAAAATTTTAAGGTTTCGTGTGATTTTGTTTGAATATTGAACTTTTTTAAATGCTTCTCTTCGATAGATATTTACTTTTAACGATATTCGGTGCAAACCCTACTGCTTTCAAGTCTTCCTCGCTTCTTTTCTGGTATTTCCTGTGAAACGTCTGCTATCAGCCATACCATGGTTAACACAACTTCTAGTTGCTAGTTGCTAGTTGAATCACCGAAGTTAAGCACCTTCGGGCGTGCTCAGTGCTTGGGAGGGTGACCACCTGGGAAAACCGCGTTCTGTTGGCACCTCTTAATTTTTTTCAATTTATTTGGAAGAAATGCGTGTGTTTTTCCACATAATGGGTTATGCCGAGATCCATTGACCAAAGAAGGGGTAAGCACTATCTTTGTGCAAATTCTGACACTTCTAAAGGGAATTCGCTATTTTGGGGTGACGCTTTCGACAACACAACACGGATTTGTCATGACGCCAGGAGGTTTAATTTTTGTAGAACAAATCAAGGTATTTTTTCTTTTTGTCGTTCTGATTATTAACGTGTATCTCCGCCACGACCAGGTAATGAACTCGAAGCACGAATTCACACGTACTTGTATGTTACGTTTTTGAAAACAATCTTAAAATACGTGAGTTTGCTTGAATATAAAACTTCTCTAAATAGTTTTCTTCGATAGATGTCTACTTTTAATGATTTTCGAAGCACACCCTACTGCTATTTCCTGCCAAACGTCTGCAAAGGGCCATACCATGATGAACTCACTGGTTCTTGTTCGATTACCGAAGTTATGCACCTTCGGGCGTGGTCAGTGCTTGGGAGGGTGACCGACCACCTAGGAACACCTCGTGATGTTGGGGCCTCTTAATTTTGGTATTTTTATTTGGAACATAAAGGTTTTTTTCCCACATTTCGTGTTATGCATAGACATCGACTAGAAAAAAGTAAATGGGAAGGACAAAATGGTTGAATGGAATGTTGTTGTTTTGAAGTAAGCATGAATGTGACGAGTCGGTAGAAAAACGTTCACCCATTTTTATTCAGTCGTTGCCAGCCACCGGGGTTTTACCATTGCACAATCATCCACCAATAGTAAACGGAAGTAGCCACCCCCCGAAATATGTAATGAGCTATTTCAGTTCATTTATTTGAAACTTGATTGTTAAAAAGTTGTTTGAATACAACCGTCGGATAAAACCAGAATAGAGAACAATGAACAAAATTAATATATTGTCAAGGTATTATTAGTTGAAATGACTGTTTCAGGTCTGTGTTCTATGTGGAAAAAACAATCTTTCTTTTGTAAAATCAGTTCAAACATATTGTTGATTGATGAAGAATAAGATAAGATTTCATTGTTGTCGGTTGCTCCCATTCTTGTTTGATTGATACTATACCTAACAACAGATTTCACTTTTTTGCAATTCAAAAGAATTTCATCGTTGATAGAAACTAGAATGGTTCCATTGTTTTCTGTTATTGTTCAATTAGCTGTTATCGAATTGACTGTTTCGATTACTTTCTTTCTTTAAGGCATTGTCTCGTGGATGAACGATATTTTAATTGTTGTAGAACAACAAATCAAGGCATGTTTTCTTTTGGTCGTTCTGATTGGCAACGTGTATCCCCGCCACGACCAGGAATCGAACTCGCAGCACGAATTCATACGTAGTTGTTGATAATGGTTCTGATAAAAGACTTCGTGATTTTGTTTGAGTATATTTTCTAAATGCTCCTATTAGAATATTTCTTTTTCCTGTTTTCGAACGACACCCTACTGCTTTCAAATCTTTCTCGCTTCTTTTCTGGTGTTTCCAGTCAAACGTCTAACAACAGCCATACCATGGTTAACACACCAGTTCTCGTTTAATCACCTAAGTTAGCACCTTCGAGCGTGGTCAATACTTGGAAGGGTAACCAACAGGGAAACCCCGCACTGTGGCGCCTCCTTGTTTTTGCATTTTTATTTGGATGAAATAATAGTGTTTATCGTTATAATAGTATTTCGTGTTATGCAGAAGTAAATCTGTAGAAAAATATAGAAATGAAAGAAAAAATGTAACGGGTAAGGCAATATAGATAATGGTACTTTTTTTAATTGAAGTGAGCATGAATGGGAAGTTTGTAGTAAAATGTTCGGCATTTGATATTCAGGCTCAGGCAGCCAGGAATACGGGCTTTTGCTGTGCACAAACATACGGCAATGGTAAATGGATTTGGCGATCTCCTAAAGGATGTAAAAAACGATTACGGAACATTCAAGTTGAAACTTGATTGTCTTAAAGTTCCTTGTTCAATATTTGGGCACCCGATCAAAGCACCCGTCGAACGCAAGAAGAACAGGGAATAATGCCCAAAGCTAACATGTGTCGGGGTATTGTTAATTGAAATTCATCATTGTGTTTTATGGAAAAAACAATCCCAAAAAATAAGAAAAGATTCCACTGTTGTCAGTTGCTCCCATTCATGTTCGATAAATACTGTACCCAACAACAGATTTCACTCTTATGCAATTCAAAAGATTTCCATTGTTGGTAGAATCAAGAAATGTCTCCATTGTATTCCATTATTGTTAACTCAACTGTTATCGAATTGACTCTTTAGATTACTTTTTAAATTTGGGCATTGTCTCTAGGACTCAAAGATATTTTAACTGTAGCAGAACAACAAATCAAGGTATGTTTTCCTTTCGTCGTACTGATTAACAACGTGTATCCCCGCCACGACCAGGAATCGATTCCGAAGCACGAATTCACACCTAGTTGTAGGTTTTGTTATTGATAATATTTTACAATTTCGTGTTTTGTTAGACAATCAAACTTTTCTAAATGTTCCTCTTCGATAGAACTCACCTTCTAACAATTTTCGAAACAAACCCCATTTTACTTTAAAATTTTCTTGTTTTCTTATCGGTGTTTTCCTGTAAAACGTCAGGCAACGGCCATACCATGCTGAGCACACGGGATCACGATCGGTCACCGAAGTTAAGCACATTTTGGCGTGGTCAGTACTTGGGAGGGTGACCACCTGGGAACACTGTGCTCTTGCCGCATCTGAATTTTTTTAGTCTTTTTTGAAAGAAATGATGGTGTTAACCTTATTTCGTGTAAATAAGGTTAAATAAGTAAAGTAATGTAATAAGTAAGGTAAATAAAGGTAAGGTATGGTAATAAGGTAATAATAATAAGTAAGGTATGTTTGTTTGTATATTGCATATTTTCCACCCATTTCAAGTTTTCAATTCTTTTGGACCCTTCGGATGCCAAATCCGTCTCTTGCGCGTTTGGTGTCCATCTGTCTGTATTGTATGTGCCCTATACACGTCCACATGGTTAAATATATTTTCATGTAAATTTGTATACAGTGAGTATCTATCTTCATCTGGTGAGTGAAATTGGTTGCAAAAGACGGTCTGTCCGTCTTTCTGTTCTATTTTCGATTTTGGGGTTATGTGTTTCTGCAGGCATCATATGAATTTTATTCCAGACATTTGATTGCAATATACTTTATTTTATACATTATATATCAGTTTAGTGAATGCAATATAAAACATTTCTTTATTGTTATATTTAGATAAGTTTTATGTTAAAACACCAGAGTAAGTATACTTAAATAAACCATAATTTGGTGGATATGGAAAAATTGGAATATATATTTAGTTTTACGATTGCTTAGATTGCTTTACGAGTACTGCCAAACAAGCCATTATTTTACCGAAATATTTTTTTGTGGAATTTTAGTTCTGATACTTTATTTATTTCAAGTACTATTTTTGTTCTTTACGCATTGCAAACGATTTCAGAATATTTGGGACGGACGATATTTTTCAACGAACGGGAATAAAATGGAAACTTTAGTTGGTTGAGATCGCGTGCGCGCGTACAGTGATATTTTCCTTTTATTTCGTTCTCAATTAATTGCTCATTTCTAAATTCTGTGTACTTTTTTGTTGTAATCTGTGTCAACTGTGAGATCAAGAGATAAAAAAGGAATCACAAATTAATATTTTTAGAACTTTTTCGCGAAATTGTTTATTTTGTTTTATTTTCCTGTCTTCTGTTTTAAATATTTATTATTTCAATAGATGTATTTTCCTTCTAAATACACGCAACACCACCACAAAGTATTTGACTTATAGAGTCAGGTAAGTCAGAACAAAGCAAATTTAAAATATAATTATGTCATGATTGAAAGAATAATGCCGTTGGAAGAATAGTAATTAAAAAAAAATCCGAACTAGAACTTCTTAAACAATAAAAAATTCTTTGTCATAGTGACTGGAGAAGATTGCAAACTTCCACAATGTCACACGCCAGATGTAAGAGTGCCACGAGTAAAAAATATTGTTTTGTTGACAATCAGTGCGAGAGCACTCGCCATAAATCGTCATTTTTATTAATTGAGTTGAACATGAAAAGAACTCAAGAATGGAAATTCAAAGTATCCATCGAATCGTCTTTTGTAGTAGTAACCTTAGTGTCAGCTTTCGTCATTTTGTTGCTTTGTAGCGTCCCTATCCAGAAGATTATCTTTGTTTTTTGTGAATACTTTATTTGGTTGTTGCCTTGTGGCAACGGGAAAAAGAGAACGCATAAATACTGTTTCTCAACGCCGTTGAGTAGCAGTTCTGTTGCAGTCAATCAGTGTGTTTCTTTGCCTGCTGTAAAAAATTATTTCTTGGGAGTATTTCTTATTTAATCTTTTGTCTTGTAACTCAAAGAGAGCTACAGCTTTGTCATAAACAAGGGTACGATGCATGTGAAATGTATTACATGGATGGATATGCATGTGTAGGATTTATGTCCAAAGTAAGTTGTAGAAATTGTGATGGCGAAAGGTGTTAAAATATTATTTTATTTTACGATAAACGTAAGTTATTATATATTTTTATCACCTCTTCAATTCAGAGTAAACCAATTCAAACCAAGTAAGAAGGGATATTTTTTGCTAGTACAGAGATAAATCTCTGTAAAAAATATGTAACTTAAAGAAAAAAATTTAAAGAGGAGGGCAGTATAGATCACTTTAATGTTGTTGAATTGAAATGAGCATGAATGGGACGAGTTATTCTAAAAAGTTCCTCCGTTGATATTTCAGGTGACTGTTTTTTCCCATTGCACAAGTAACCGCCAATTGAAAGCGAAATTGGCCACCCACTGAATGGTGTAAAGAGCGATTTCAAAACATTCAAGTTGAAACTGACAGTCAACAAGTTCCTCGTCCAGTTTTTGGGAGCCCTGTTAGCGCAGCAGTTGAACTCAATAAGAATAGGGAGCTATGAACAAAGCTAACTTGGGTTGGTTTATTGTTAAATGAAATGTCTGTTACAGCTCTGTGTTGTAGGGGGGAAAATCCCTCTTTTGTAAAATTAGCTCAAAGATATTAATGATTGACGAAGAAGAAGAAAAGATTCCATTACTGTCGGTTGCTCCCATTCTTGTTCGATTGATACTATACCTAACAACGGATTTCATTCTTTTGCAATTCAAAAGAATTTCATTGTTGGTAGTCTCGAGAATGGTTCCATTGTTTTCAATTATTGCTCACACTCATCTGTTATCGCATTGACTGTTTACAGTTCTTTCCTTCTTTTTCGCACTGTCTCCAGAACTCAACGATGCTTTACTTGTTGCAGAACAACAACTTAATGTATTTTTCATTTTTATTGTTCTGATTGACAAAGTGTATCCACGCCTCAACCAGAAATCGAACACAGAGCACGAATTCAAACATAAAGAAACCTTAGTTTATAATCAAATTTTAAGATTTCGTGTGATTTTGTTTGAATATTGAACTTTTCTAAATTGAACTTTTTCTCTACGAAAGATATCTACTTTTAACAACATTCGAAGCAAACCCTACTGCTTTCAAATCTTCCTCACTTCTTTTCAAGTATTTCCTTTGAAACGTCTGCCAACGGCCATACCATGGTGAATACAACGATACTTATTCCATCACCGAAGTGCAGCACCTTCGGGCGTACTCAGTACTTAGGAGGGTGACCATCTGGGGAAAATCACTTGTTGTTTCGTCTCTTAATTTTTGTATTATTATTTGAAAGAAATAAGTGTGTTTTTGAACATTTCCCGTTACGCCCATAGATGAATAACTGGAAAAAAACTTATATTTGAAAGACGAAAGTAAAAGGGAAGGAAAAATGGATGAATTTAATGTTATTGAATTGATGTGAGCATAAATGGGGAACATGTTAGTAGTAAAAACTTTCTCTTTTAATATTCAGGCTCAGGCAGCCCGCAAAATGCGGTTTTGCCGTCGCACAAATTTCCGACAGTGGTAAATGGAAGTGGCCACCCCTTGAATGGTATAAAGAGCGAATTCAGTACATCTGTTTAAATTTAATTGTCAAATAGATGCTAGTACAGTTTTCAGGCTTCCGGTCGGGGCAGACGTCGAATGAAACCAGAACATGCGTAGGGGTATTGTTAATTGGAATGACTGTTTCAACACTGTGTTCTATGGAAAAAAGAATCCCTCTTCAGTAAAATCAGTTCAAAGATATTGTTGATTGATGAAGCATTAAAAAGATTCCATTGTTGTTGGTTGCTCCAATTCTTGTTCCATTAATACTATTATTAATAATATGTTTCACTGTTTTGCAATTCAAAATAATTCCATTGTTGGTAGACACTAAAATGGTTCCATTGTTTATTAATATTCTTCATTCAACTGTAATCGAATTCACTGTTTCATATGGTTTTTTTTTTTGGTTTCATATGGTTTGTCTCGAAGACTCAACGATATTTTAATTGTTGTAGATCAACAAATCAAGGTAAGTTTTCTTTTTGTCGTTCTGATTGACAACGTGTATCATCGCGACGACAAGGAATTGAACTGGGAGTACGAATTCACGCGTAGTCGTAGGTTAAGCTTTCGAATAAATTTTAAGATTTAGTTATTCTGTTGGAATATCAAACTTCTAAATGCTCCTCTTCCACAGATGTCTACTTTTAATGATTTTCGAAGCAAACCCTACAGCTTTCAAATCTTCCTCGCTTCTTTTCTGGCATTTTCTGTGAAAGTTCTGTCATCGGCTATACCATGGTGACCACAACGGTACTCGTTCGATCACCGAAGTTAAGCACCTTTGGTCGTGCTCAGTACTTGGGAAGATGACCACCTGGGGACACCCCGTGCTGTATAGACGCATCTTAATTTTTGTATTTTTATTTGCAACAAATAAGTATCCTTTTCCAAATTTTGGGTTATGCATAGATGAATCTCTGAAAAAATATATAATTGAAAGGAAAAAGTAAAGGGGAAAGAAAAATGGATGACTGGAATGTTGCTGACTTGAAGTGATAATGAATGTGACGAGTCGGTAGAAAAAAGAGTTAACCCATAATTATTCAGTCGCAGAGAGCCACGAAAATGGGGTTTTGCCATTACATAATCTTACGCAAATGGTAAACGGAAGTGACCACCCCTGAAATGTGTAATGAGAGATTTCACTACATCTATTTGAAACTTGATTGTCAAAAAGTTGATCGTGCAGTTTTTGGGCGCCCGTTCTGCGCATCCGTCAAACACAACCAGAACATAAACAATGAACAAAATTAACATATCATCGGGGTATTGTTAATTGAAATGACTGTTTCAGAACTGTGTTCTATGGAAAAAAAACAATCCCTCTTTTGTAAAATCAGTTCAAAGATATTGTTTGCTATATATTTAATTGCCGATAATATTTGGTTATTGAATTCTATAATCGGAATTTGTCTATTGGGGAAACACCGGAAATTCTTTTAATCCTCTTCCGTAGTTGTTTACTTGTGGTTTTACTATTTATACCATTTACATAATTCATCCAAAAATCTCTCTGACTACGTCTTTGTAATTTTTGAAATGCCGCTTTTGTTTTTTTTATAAATAATATAATTTTCTCTTGTTGGATATGTTTAAAAGATATTCCATGCTTTCCTCTGTTTCCGATATGCATCGCTACATTCATCATTGAACTAAGGATTCTTTTGTTTTTTAGACAAATTAATGACTTTTTTAATGGATGCACTAGTACTTGCTGTAATTAAGTCTGTTATTTTAAAAGTAACTTCATCAATGTCATCAATTTTTACTATGTGTTCACCACGGTATGGCTGTTGGCAGACGTATGACGGGATATACCAAAAAAGAAGCGAGATAGATTTGAAACCATTAGGGTTTGTTTCGAAATCAATAAAAGTAGACATCTATCGAACTAGAGGATTTAGAAAAGTTTGATATTCAAACAAAATACCGAAATCTTATAATTTTATTAAAAGCTTAACCAACAACTACGTGTGACACAGAGCTCCGAGGTCAATTCCTGGTCGTGGCGGGGATACACTTTGTCTATCAGAACGACAAAAACCATAACTTACCTTGATTTGTTGATTTCCAACAATTAAAATATCGTTGAGTCTTCGAGACAATGCTCAAAAGGAAAAAACCATATGAAACGGTGAATTCCATAACAGTTGAGAGAATAATGGTAAACAATGGAACCATTTTAGTGTCTATCAATAATGGAATTCCTTTGAATTGAAAAAGAGTAAAATCTATTGTTAGGTATAGTATCAATCGAACAAGAATGGAAGCAACTGACAACAATGGGATATTTTCTTATCCTTCATCAATCAACAATATCTTTGAAGTGATTTTACAAATGATGCATTGTTTTTTCCTTAGAACACAGTGCTGAAACAGTCATTTCCATAAACAATAAACAGAAATCTTTGTAGCTTTGTTCATAGTTCTCTTTTCTCGTTGCATTCGAAACATTTGGGTTTGCTTCAAAAATCATTAAAAGTAGACATCTATGGAATAGGAAGATATAGAAAAGTTCAATATTCAAATAGAATTTTGAAACTTTACCATGATTTCAAAAGCTTAACCAACAACTAAGTATAAAATCGAGATCCGAGTTCTATTACTGGTCGTTGTGGGGATACACTTTGTCAATCAGAACGACAAAAAAAAAACAGTAACCTTGATTTGTTGATCTAAAACAATTCAAATATCATTGAGTCTTCGAGACAATGCTCGAAAGAAAAAAAGCATATGAAACTGTCTATTCGATAACAGTTGAGTGAACAATAATGGAAAACAATGAAACCATTCAAGTGTCTGCAAACAATGGAATTCTTTTGAATTGCAAAAGAGTGAAATCTATTGTTGGCATAGTATCTTAAGAACAAGAATGGAAGCAATCGACATCAATAAATTTTTTTCTGATTCTTTATCACTGAACAATATTTTTTAACTGATTTTACAAAATATGGAATGTTTTTTCCATAGATCACAGTGCTGAAACCGTCATTTCTATAAACAATAACCCGAAGCATGTTGGATTTGTTCGTAGTTCTCTTTTCTGGTTGCATACGACCATTTTGCCAAACAGACAGCCGAAAACTGTACGAGCATCTTTCTGACAACAAGTTTTAAGTAGATGTAGTGCAATTGCTCTTTACACCATTCAGGGGGTAGTCCTTTTGTTTACCTTTTGCGGATGTTTGTGCAGTGGCAAATTCTCATTTTGTTTGCTGCATCCGACTAAATATAGAAGGGGCGACTTTTTACTATTAACTCGTAACATACTTGCTTACTTCAAATATAAAACATTCCATTTATCCCTTTTTCCCTTCCCCTTCAGTTATATACTTTTTTCACAGAATGCATAACCCAAAATGTGGAAAACACACTTCTTCCTTCCAAAAAAAATACAAAAATTAAGAGGCTGCAAGAACATGCGTTGTTTCCAGGTGGTATCCCTATCAAGTACTCACCAATCTCGGAGGTGCTTAACTTCGGGGATCGAACAAGAACCGGTCTGTTCACCATGGTATGGACGTTGGCAGACGTTTGACAGGAAATACCAAATGCGAAACGAGGAAGATTTGAAAGCATTTGGGTTTACATCGAAAATCAATTACAGTAAACGTTTATCGAACAGAAGGATTTAGAAAAGTTTTGTATTCAAACAGAATAACGAAATATTATTATTATTTTAAAAGCTTAACTAACAACTACATGTGATACCGAGCTACAAAATTAATACCTGTTCGTGGCGGGGATACACGATGTCAATCAGAACGACTAAAAGAACACTTACCTTGATTTGTTTAACCATAACAATTAAAATATCAATGAGTCTTCGAAACAATGCTCGAAAGAAAAAAAGCATATGAAACAACCTATTCGATAACAGTTGAGTGAACAATAATGGAAGACAATGGAACCATTCTAGAAACAATGGAATTCCTTTCAATTGCAAAGGAGTGAAATTTATTGTTAGGTATAGTATCATAAGAATAAAAATGGAAGGAACCGACAACAATAAAATATTTTCTGATTATTTATCACTTAAGAATATTTTTTAACTGATTTCACATAATATGGAATGTTTTTACCATAGATCACAGTGCTGAAACATTTATTTCTATAAACAATAACCCGAAGCATGTTAGATTTGTTCGTTTTTCTTTTTTTGGGTTGCATACGACGGTTTTGCCGAACAGACAGCCGAAAACTGCACGAGCATCTTTTTGACAACAAGTTTTAAGTAGATTTACAACAATCGCTCTTTACACCATTCAAGAGGTGGACACTTTTATTTACCTTTTGCGAATATTTGTGCAATGGCCAATCCTCATTTCGTTACTTGCATCCGACTGAATATAAAAGGGGCGACTTTTTACTACAAACTCGTAACATTCAAGCTTACTTCAAATACAAAACATTCCATTTATCCTTTTTCCCTACCTTTTCAGTTATATACTTTTTTCAGAGAATGCGTAACCCGAAATGTGGACAAACACACTTATTTCTTCCAAAGAAAAAATACAAAAATCAAGAGGCCGCAAGAACATGCGTTGTTTCCAGGTGGTATCCCTCTCAAGTACTGACCATGCTCGAAGGTGTTTAACTTCGTTGATCGAACGACAACCGGTGTGTTCACCATGGTATGGCGTTGGCAGACGTTTGACAGGAAATTCCAAATGAGAGACGAGGAAGATTTGAAAGCATTTCTGTTTGCATCGATAATAATAAACTTACCTTGATTTGTTGATCTATAACAATTAAAATATTGTTGAGTCTTCGAGACATGAAAAGCATATGAAACAGTCAATTCGATAACAGTTGATAGAACAATAATGGAAAACAATGGAACTTTTCTAGTTTCTAACAACAATGGAATTCTTTTGAATTGCAAAAGGTTAAATTCTATTGCTAGGTATAGTATCAATCGTACAAAAATGGAACAATCGTCAATAATACAAACATTTCTTATTCTGCATCAATCAACAATATCTTTGAACTGATTTTACAAAAGAATGATTGTTGTTACTTTCGAATTGAGTTCAGAAACAGTCAATTCAATAAACAATAACCCGACGTATGTTAGCTTTGTTCATTGTTTTCTCTTCTGGTTGCATTCGAATGCTATGCCAACCTGGAGACCGAAACTGCACTAGCATCTTTTTGACAGGCAAGTTTGAAATAGATGTACTGAAATTGCTCTTTACACCATTTATTGGGTTGCTAATTCCTTTTACCATTGGCGGATGTTCGTGCAAGGGCAAACCCCATTTTGTTAGCAGCTTCCGCCTGAATATATAGAGGGAACTTTTTATTACCAGCTTGTCCCATTCATGCTCACTTTATTTCAACAACATTCACATTCATCCATTTTTCCTTCCCCTTTACTTTCACTTATATTTTTTGCAGAGATTCATCTGTGGTATAACCCGCGAAATGTTGAAAAAAACATATATTTCTTCCAAAAATTTAATATTTAGAGGAAGCAACAGCAGGCGGGGTTCCCTGGTGGTCACCCTTCCAAGTACTGACAACGCCCGAAGGTTATTAACTTCGGGATCGATCATTTCTGTGTTACCTGACGATTACACCTTTCTCGAATTCACATAACTCTGCACTTCGTGGCATCTTGCATGCTGCTACTGCCATTTCTGTTTCCTACACGATATATAACGGGGGAGGGCGTGACGTATATCACTACCGCATGTATCGTGATTTGCATGTACTTAAGCCATTGTCTAAAAACGTATTGGTAGATAGTGAATAATGAAAAAACAGCTTGTTTTCATACGCTCTACTTACCACTTGTATTGTTTGATGAAAATTACAACTCAATGTCAAAGAAAAATGTATCATATAGTTCACCGTCAAGAAAATATTTCCTGGACAGACAGACAAAGTTAGGTAGTTGCATCATCATTACACTGGAGCGACACAGAGGGCTATTGGCGACGATCCTATATAAGTTCCAAATGAAAAGATTAAAACACACATCGTAATTGTGTACCACTATCAGATGAAAAGGTCAACACCGAAACTGATACCCTACTCTCCAGATTATCCATACCACAGCAACAAGATTTCATTTGACGCCATCCATGGCAGTTTTAACATGCACCAACTTACACGTACACATCGGTCTTTGGTCAAATTTTGGACTCGAAATTCTACCAGCCGTAAAGGAACCAGAAGTAATAGCAACTCCGGATATAGCAAGAGGTCGAAGACGAATGCCTGAATCCCAAAGCTCAGTTAGGACTATGCTTCATTTTGATTTTTATAGGATATCAAAATAGGATTGAATGGGTAAAATTTTCTGAGCTTGAGAGTGAAAACCTAGTAGGTTGTTGTCTTTCTTCGGTAGAAATCCCTTCAAAATTTTATCATTCCAAAAGTGTGCAGAAAAACAAAAGCCATGGTGATTCAGTGATAAGACCATCTGGATCCGTGCAAAGTGGAAAGCTCAATCCACGAAAACACCACAAAGCACAGCTTCCGAACACACACACCAAACAGAAAATGTTTAGAATTGAATTTTCAAACTAATTTGAATTTTTCAACAAAAAAGAACGATCGGGAAGTGGACACAGTCCTTTTTTTACTCAGCACTGCAGAGGAACCGTTAAAAAATACCCACAGTTGTCAAACACGACGAAATCAAAAGCAGATTCTTTGATTAGTATATTAAAAGGAAAGAATCGCACGGAAAATTCTGCGGCAAAATGTTATACATGCGACTAGAGTGGTAAAGGTTTTTAAGAAATTCGTCAACTTACCCGACATCAAGGACACCACTCTGAGAAGAAGTTTCATGAGTGCAAAATTTATTTGTGGCAAAGGGTTTTGAAAAAACTTCGATTTAGAAAGGCACATGCAAGTGCAAAGTGTCGAGAAGCCGATTGAGTGCAAAGTGTGAAAAAAGCATTTGCACGGAATTGCAGCTCTTGACAGGACAGATACGCATCCATTCAGGTGAGAAACCTTTTACTTGTGAAATTTGTAACAGGGGTTTCTTGAACCTTAGGAACTTGCGTAGACACAGACGAACACACTCTGAAGAGAAGCCGTATGAGTGTGAAGTATGCATCAAAAGGTTCTCACAAGTTTACATCTTACGAAAACATAGTCGTGTACACAGTTGTGAGATAAATTATGAGTGTGAAGTCTGCAAGAAAACATTCTCGATTAAGAGTAATTTGACAAGGCACAAACGGGTCCATTTTGGTGAGAAACCTTTTGATTATGAAATTTGTAGCAGAGACTTTTCAGATAGTTGAAATTAACGATTACACAGACGTACACGTACTGTAGCAAAATGGTATATGTGTGAAGTATATATAGACACTTGTTTGAATTTTATGTGTTTGCAATGATCTATAGTGTTGGACGTTTGAAGTCAATATTTAGAGTTATCTTTTCGTACCAACCTGCATTTTTTGATTAAAGCGTTTGAAATGTTCTTGAAGTGGTATTTTTTCTTCGATACTTTTAGTTTTTATTCTCCATATCTCAAAAACATTAAAAATTTCTCTTCCTCATTTCCATTTTCTGATTGTTTGTAAGCGAAGGTCCGAAAGGCACTCATCCCTATAAGCCTTACTTAAATTTTAAAAATTCGTCGTTTTTATAGTTACCCTAAAAAAAGTGAAAAAGTGTAATCTTCTATGATACTTGATAATATGCAGTGGATACACAAGTTAGGTTTCCTTAAAGGATGCTTACCAAAAATCTTTAGCGACTGCCATTGCTTACGATACATGGTCACCCCTAATATTGATCCAGGGCACAATGACAGCCCAGCAGTATATCCATGACATCCTTCAGCCACATGTGATGCCACTCATGGCAGGGCTACAGGAGCGATTTTCAACAAGACAATGCTCGGACACACACAGCAAGGTTGTCATAAGACTGCTTACGCCACATTACCACCCTTCCCTGGCCTGATCGATCCCCAGATTTGTCACCAATCGAGCAAATCTGGCATCATTTGGGACGGCAAGTTGGACACCCTACAAGTTGGGTCGAACTAGATGCGCGTTTACAGCAACTGTGGAACGAGATGTCTCAGGGCATCATACGGAACTTGTATGCCTCAATGCCCGCTCATCTCGAATTGTGCATTCGCGCTAGAGGGGGTCCAACAGAGTACTAAAACTTCCGTTCATTTGTACTTTTTTCTGCAATAAATGATCCTTTATCTTTGATTTTCTAATCACTTATATCAAAGTAGTACTTACATGTGTAAAATTTCTTTCCTTTTGAAGACTTTTTCTTGGTGCGCTAACTTTTATGGCAATGAGTGTATACTGTGTCTGAACAGACGAATTTACTCTTACGTTTACGTGGTGTTGTCCTCGAATCTTTCCATAAAGTGATTAATCCCAGATCGTCGTCAATAGTCCGTTGTCTTGCTCTTGTACGACGTTAGTTAAGAATTACCAATTATTACTCTTATGTTTAACCCTTCTTTGCATGATTTTTTCTTTTTTGGTGAAATATGATGATATAATTCATGTTCAAAATTAAAGAAAAAATGGTTAAAAAAATATTAGTATATATTTATACTATAAATTTAGCAAGAAACAATATGATGGTATCATATGGTATTTTTCAAATTAAACGCAAACTTTTTCAGAAATTGCTCTAAAAATAACAGAAACACATGTTACAAATCTTTCTTCCACTCATTTTCACTTTTTTAGCAATAGAAACTCAAATATAATAAAACAAAATTAAAAACGAATTCATACGTTTATTGCAACTACAACAAACAGCGAAATGACAACTTCAAGCTCGTTTTACTGATAGTGACAATTGCTTATTTTTGACAGCTATGTTTTTTTTATGCAATGGACATTAAAAAGGTATCCAGACACGATCAACTTAAAGTGAACTTGTTCCTTTTATATAATTTTTGGGCATTCAATGTTATGATGGAAATTTCCACCATTATGCAAAGAAGGGTTAATGTCGTTGAAAGGAGATTCTCTTTGTATAGTTTTGTGATGTCAGTAGCGTAGTTTATGGAAGCATTCTATTTAATTACACGGGTCCGTCATGTCCCAGTGGGTATATCTGGCAACCTTCGAGTTGTAGAGAGCGCAGTTTCGATTCCTGTCGGGTTCATTCCTCCCTGGGTGTATTCTCTCCTCTGTGTCAGCAAAGTTTTCTTTATGTGTTTGTTGTTTAGTGGATGTTGTGTATCTTGTGTCGGTTTTGTTAATATTTAGAAGGTGGCACACACACAAAATGTCGTACGTCTTTTTCTTTCAGTTTACGAGAAAGCAAAGGTGGGAAAATTGTAATAAATCTAAAACCACAGAAGCCCATGTTAAATCTTGAATTTTAACATTGCTGTCACGAAAAATTAAAAAAGTGACTTATAACATTTTGACTTCTGAGCACAGATATGAGGCCACGACAGATATAATGTGCAGTGCCCTCCTTTGTACACGACGGCGTTTGGTTGGATTCAAAGTCATGATCTTCCGGTAGGTTATCCGATAATCTTCCATCCGGGGTACCTCGGCCCAGAAATCACTTGAATTCGGCCACTGAGTTCTCTCGTTCTGAAAAATAGTTTTTCGATTTCTGTACAAAAATTTAACAATTTTTAGTCTTATAATTTAAGTTATATCTAATTGTAGACTTAGATTTCAATTAGAAAAATTAGCAAAATAGATCTAGAGCATGTTCAAGCAACGACATCCTTTCACGATTCGAATTCACTAACATCCGTAGTAAACAAGATCAAAGCAGTTCGAGCAAACAGTGATTGCAATTCCTGTCTGGAAAAAGGACAGAAGGGACAAGAGAACTGAAAGTTCCAGCATCGACGTTGGTCAAAAACAATTGACAAAATAATGAACATATTACACCTACTCCCGTTGTTTTCGAACAAAGTTAGCGGATTAGCAACAGGAGGTTCGTGGATTTGAAACGTATTTCCAATAAAAGACGTGGACGTGGAGAACGATGCAGATTAAATCAATCCCAATCTCTACGATCCTCAAGTTGACTTGGCATGAATGTTTGGAGAGTGGGGTGTCAGATCATGTGTTGCCACATCAACTGACCAAAGTTTAAAAAGACTAAGTGTGATTGTATATATATCTATCCCTTGAAGATGGGCCGACCAACCGGTATAGTGGTTAAGGTGTTAGCCTCTAGATTGGAAGGTCCCTGGTTCGAATCCGGGTTCGGGCATGGATGTTTGTAAGCGTATGGTGTAGAGGCGGCTGGTGCACCTTAAATCTGTCGTGGCCGAAAGTCCTCACGTTGGGTTGGCGGGGAAGTTTGGAGAGTGAGGTGCCAGCTCAGGTGTTGCTTCGTCATCTGACCGTGGTTCAAAATTACGAGGTATTGTCCTCGGATCTTTCCCTTAAGGGACTGATCCCGGACCGTCGTCAACAGCCCGTTGTGCTGCTCTAGTACGACGTTAACTAAAATTACCTTACCTTAACCTTGAAGATGGATCTTCAATATCCTCTTGAATAGATTATCAATATGATGTTGAATTGATCATGAATATCCAGTTGAATTGATCATGAATATCCAGTTGAATTTATCAATATGACGTAAAGTCAACTACCTACGTTCTAGCAAATCTGGGAAATGTACGTACTTTACTGTTCTCATGTTTCATTAAATTGAAGGGAAGAATTGAAATCCATTGGTTTGGTAAATAAGTAACTATATACCTGATTTAACGTCACACAGAAACAACGAAACCTCAGACCGAGCTATTGGCGGCAATCTGGGATCAATATCAAAGAGGAAGATCCGAAGACAACTCGTAATTTTGAACCACGATCAGATGACGAGGGAACGCCTGATACGACACCCCACACCAGCAAATTTTGAAGCTCCACCAACGTGAATTCATTTGAAACTTCAACAGATTTAACGTTCATCAGCTCCTGTATAGGTAATTGGTAATTTTGGTAATTTTTAATCAACGTCGTACTAGAGCAACTCAACGGGCTATTTATGACGGTCCGGAATCAATCCCTTAAGGGAAATTTCCGAGAACAACACCTCGTAATTTTGAACCACGGTTAGAGGACGAAGCAACACCTGAGGTGACACCCCACTCTCCAAACTTCCACACCCACCCAACGTGAGGACTTTAAGTCACGACAGATTTAAGGCGCACCAGCCGCCTCAACACCATTCGTTTATAAATATCCATGCCCTGAACCCTGATTCGAACCAGGAACCTTCCTATCTAGAGGCTAACACCTTAACCACTATACGGATTGGTCGACTCAGCTCCTGTATAGACGACGGACCCAGTTTCCAACTCGGAAACCCCAGTTGCTAATCCGTTGCTCTACAGACTGGGCTACCGCGGCCTTATTTATATTATACACCTACGGAACCAAACCCGATATTTCATATCCTAATGATTTAGTTGCTATATTAAAAGCCCTGCCATATATTCCATGTAATCTTACAAAATGGTGAACACCATCCACTTGTACTCTGATGAAGAGATACATATTCGATACTTTTTCTAACCACATTATCTTAATTATGATTATTTCAAATTATAACGAATAGAAGCGAAGTGAAAAGAACTGAATTCTTCAAAAAAAAAGTGTCGAATAGTTTCGTGATGACCACTAGAATAGGGTTCCTGAACTGTCTCCGTCTCCCGAAAAATGCATTTAATTTCGCAGTACTGCAATTTCAGATTTAGTCACCTGTATCTAGATTTATGTTATTGCATCGTCTTAGATTTCAGTTCGAAAAAATTGTTAGACCTTTAAAACTGACTCCTCAGGATCAGACGGAACAGGATCATTCGGACCCAGATGTTGTAAATCCATAGCATATTCAAACAGCTACTTTCTTTGATGATCAATTGGGAAGTGGGGTGCCAGTTCAAGAGTTACCTCGTCATCTGATTGGTGTCCTCGGATTTTTCAAAAAGGGGATCGTTCCCAGACCGTCGTCAATAGCCCGTTGTGATCCTGTAGTACGACGTTCATTAAAATTGCCACTACCGTTGATAATCAGAATTCACCAATATCCGAAGAAAACAAGACTGTAAAAGCTCGTGCAACAGTGAATTGGATTCAGGTCAGAAATAAGATGGAACTAGAGTACTAAAAGTTACAGCATACACGTTGGCTGTGTTGTCGAAAGGTGTTTCTACAGATCAAAACCCCAATCGTGGAGCACTCCGCTCATAGCAAAGCCGGATGATTACGAACCAATACTGTTACTAACATTCGCACTTGGAGAACAGCACTGTAATTTTAAAGCTCTCCATGGATTCACAGGTAGAATTGAAATTTAGAGATTTTAATTAACGAGCTATTAGCGACGGTCCCGTATCAATACCGAAGAGAAGTAAATTTCGGAGAATAAATAAGAATATTCATATGCTAAAAAATATACATAAGAGATTTACACGACAAGGGCCGAAATAGCCCGTTTCAAAGAACAAGCTTATTAACAACAGTAGGGTTGGGTGTTCGAAACTAGGTTCCGTCGACGGCCGTCGTGTACACCGGGGCTGGTGCGTGTTAAATCTGTTGCGGGTGCAAATATCCTCAAGTTCGCGTGAAGTGCAACTTCGGAGAGTTTCGACCCATCACAAATATCGTCCTCGTCTAGATCGAAAGGTTCCTGGTTCGAATCCGAGTTAGTGAGGTAAAACATTTGTTTAACTTTAAAACACAAACTGCCTTCCTTCAGAGCTTTTCTTGAGTAAATAACATCACGTTAACAAATTTATCAGTAAGTGTATGTGACAGACCTAAATAATAATCTGATTAGATATATATTAGTTATGGATCCCTACACTTAAAATGACATGTGATTATTTCATGGTGCTATTTGCAAAATGATTATAGTGTTAATTACACTCATGTCCATAAACTAAGGATAATTCAGAATCACACGGAAATCGAACTCAAAACTAAAAATTTCACCTTAAGAATTATCGCATACATCTTCAAGAATAATATAAAAAATTACAGGAAGCCATCAGATTACGCCGATAGTACGTCACAATAACGAGAGTTTAAGAGAGTTGTATATAAGCAATGTTAGCAAAGAAGTAAAATTGTTCACAAGCGTTCTGTAAGCCGCTCATTGCCACAACCGAATAGTTATGGCACAGAGGGCAATTGTCGATGATTTTTTACGTGATTTTTACGTACGATGGTTTTTATCGGCTGCCTGGAATATGGGCGTACTCAGATGGAAGTTTCATTGGAACTTGGAATCGCTCAAAGTGTCATCTCTTGGCTTTGGCAACGATTCCAAAATGATGGAAATGTCAGTGGACGTTACAGAACAGTTTGCCCCCTAGTTACAACGCCGAATAACGACTAGCATTTGGCAGTAACTGCAAAAAGAAGCAGACGGAGCACAGCATTCGATCTTTCTCGTCAGCTATCTTTAGCCACACGTACGACAGTTTCAAAGCAAACCGTTTACAGACGTTTGGGACAGGTTGGTCTATATGCTCGCAGGCCTGTCAAATGTGTTCCACTCACTGTCGAAAGCTGTTAGCCTGGAGTAGAGAACATGCAATGTGGATATCGCACAGTGGGCTTGTGTGATGATTTCCGACGACTCCAGGTGTAGATTGCAGTCTGATTGACGGCGGACGTTCATATGGAGAACGCTAAGTACCCGCTACTACCTAGACAACATCATTCAATGACACCGTTACGGTTGTGCAGGATTGCTCGTTTGGGGCGGATTTATACTGGGCTCCAGAACAGTTGTACTTGTTCAAATCGGAACCATGAGAGGCGAAATTTATCGGGACATCATTCTGGAACAACATGTACGTTTGTTTAGGGGTGCCATGGGAGCAGAATTTATGTTTATGGATGACAATGCCCGTTCTCAACGTGCAAACATTGTAAAACAATGCCTTGAATCTGAGGATATAACCCGTATGGAATGGCCAGCATTCTCAGCTGACTTGAATCCGATAGAGCATATGTGGGACATGCTTGGCCGACGAGTTGCAGTCGGTCAACGACCTCCTACATTTGTACCAGAACTTTGGAGAGCATTGCTTACTGAGTGGAATGATCTATCCCAAGATCAGCTCGATAATTTTATCCTCAGCATGCCTAGGCGTTTTACGGAATGTGTTTCATCGTCTAGGAGACAAACAATGTATTAACCATGGTACCAACCATGTCGCTCAGGTGTTGCTTCGTCATCTGACCGTGGTTCAAAATTACGAGGTGTTGTCCTCGAATCTTTCCCTTAAGGGACTGATTCCGGACCGTCGTCAATAGCCCGTTGTGTTGCACTAGTACGACGTTAATTAAAATTACCATTACCATTACCATTACCAACCATGTCATGTTAAGTTTTTGTAAGGTCGATATGTTTTCTAATTGCTCCAGTGAGCAAAAATCATAGTTTTTATGAATGGTATCATACATACACCATCTTTTGTGTTCTTTAATCTTTTGTTCAGTAAATTGGTTTATGAATAAGTCACGTTTGTTTTGTTTCTGAACCTTTACTTTCGGAGCTGGTATTATCCTTAATTTATGGACATGACTGTAATTCATGGTGTTTTAACTTTCATCCTTTAACAAATAGATACCTTCCTCGACATCATATAGCTCTGCACTTCGTGGCATCTTGCATGCGACTAATGCCAATATTAATTAATACAGAATATTTAACGGCCGAGGGCGTGACGAAAATAAGGATTGGATGTATCATCATTTGCATATGTGTCGTAATACCTATTGGTAGATAGTGAATAATTAAAAAAAAAGCCAACCTTGTGGTTTCATAAGAACTACTTACAACTTGTATTGTTTGATGAAAATTACTATTCAGTCTCAAACGGAAATGTATCATATAGTTCAACGTAAAAATAATAGTTTATTCACAGTCAAAGTAAGGTAGTAGCATCACCTACGCACTGGAGCGATATAGCGGGCTATTGGCAACGATCTGATATTTATCCCGAATGAAAAGATTAAAAGACAAAGCTTAATTTTGAACCGCTATCAGATAAAAATGTCAACACCTGAACTGATATCCTACTCTCCAAATTTCCGTACCACTGCAACAAGATTACATTTGACGCCCTGACAGTTTTAACATGCACCTACCTACACGTACACTGTGGTCTTTGGTCAAACTTAGAACTCGCAAATCTCCGTTTCTACCAGCCTGCCAATTTCAAGGGGCCCACAACCAAACGTTGAGAAAAGAAAAATTTACCCAGGAAAGAACTTCATAAGAATCAAACCTGCACAACCTACACGTTCCTGGTACCTAGCATAGGGGGTAAAATCACAGCACTTGGGTTCTTAGATAAGTAGAAAGATAGGTAGGTAGTTAATTTGCGTCTAACAGGATAACGAGGTCAAGCAAATTCACGAGTTTAAACCAATTCCACTCTGTTTGTGCTTTGATTATTGTGATCCAATTTAGTTTTTGACGTGATAAAAGAATTGATGAAACTTTCAAATTTTCGTTTAAAATAAAACAAACTTATAAATACTTTGACTATTACATATACAGTATACATGTGTCATCTTAATGTCATAGTTTTCTGTATTATGGTTAGTAGTTTTCTGTATTATATTTTTTCAAATTATAACGAATACAAGTGAAGTAAAAGTCAAGAGTTTCCTCTTATAAAGGTGTCAAATAGTTTGCTGATACTCACTTGAATACAGTTCCTGAACTTTCAAGTCATGACAATCGCTTTTCCTTTTGCTGAACGAATATTTATTATTTTCCAGACGTAATATTTTACTTTTATTTAATTGAATTCTATTCGAACTTTATTTGAAAACCTATCGAAGTATTCAAAATGAATTCAGATCAGGAGGATTCGGATCCAGATGATTTACGTCCAACGCATGTTCAAGCAACGACATTATTTGGTGATCAGAATTCCCTAGCACACGAAGAAAGCAAGACTGAGACAGCTGATGCAACCGTGTATCGGATTCGGGCCGGAAATATGGATAGAAGGGCCAAAAGAGCGAAAGGTTCGAAGATGGACAAGAGCTGTGTTGGAGATAGATTTTCTTCAGATCGATACCTCAATGTGGAATTACACCAATCTTCTCCAAATCGGATTATGGGGAAGAAAGGCGATGAACACTACAAACACCCTCAAGTTGAGAAGAGCAGTGGAATATTAGAGCACGTAATGGAACCAGAAGTAATACCGACTCCGGATATAGCAACAATTCTAAGACGAACGCCTGAGGCACAGAGCTCAGTTAGGACCATGTGTCCTTCTGATTACATAGGACATCAAGATCGAAGTGAAGGAAAAAAAAGTTCTGAATTTGAGAGTGAAAACCTTGCAAGTCGTCGCCTTTCTTCTTTAGAAATCCCTTCAAATTCTTATCGTTCCAAAAGTGTGCAGAAAAACAAAAGCCTTGGTGATTCAGTGATAAGACCATCTCTATCCGCGCTAAGTGGAAAACTCAATCCACGAAAGCACCACAAAGCACAGCATCCGAAGACGCACACAGAAGATAAAATGTTTAAAAGGGAATTTTCAAACTTGAACAAAAAGGAACTATCGGGAAGTAGACAAAGCCCTTTTTCAACTCAGCACGACAGAGAAACCGTACTAAAATACCCACAGACATCAAAATCTAAAGCAGATTCTTCTAATAGTTTATTAAGGGGAAAGAATCGCACTGAAAATTCTGCGACAAAAGGTTATTCATGCGAACAGTGTGGAAAAGCTTTTAAAGAGAAACGACAACTTACCCGACATCAAGGACTCCACTCTGGGATGAAATTACATGAGTGCAAAATTTGCAGCAAAAGGTTTTCAAAAAACTTTCATTTAGAAAGGCACATGTTAGTGCATAGTGGCGAGAAGCCATTTGATTGCAAATTGTGCAAAAAAACATTTGCTCGGAAGGACAACTTAACCCAACACATACGCATCCATTCAGGTGAGAAATCTTTTATTTGTGAAATTTGTAACAGAGGCTTCACGAACCTTGGGGACTTGGGTAGCCACAGACGAACACACACTAACAAGAAGCCGTATGAGTGTGAAGTATGCATGAAAACATTTTCACAAGCTGCCACCTTGCGGACACATAGACGTGTGCACACTGGTGAAAAACCTTATGAATGTGAAGTATGCATGAAAAGGTTCTCACACGCTTCCACCTTACGGACACATTGTCGTATGCACACTGGTGACAAACCTTATGAGTGTGAAGTTTGCATGAAAAGGTTCTCACAAGCCTCCACCTTGCGGACACATAGTCGTGTGCACACTGGTGACAAACCTTATGAGTGTGAAGTTTGCATGAAAAGGTTCTCAGAAGCCTCCACCTTGCGGACACATAGTCGTGTGCACACTGGTGACAAACCTTATGAGTGTGATATCTGCAAGAAAACATTTTCGATGAAGGGTAATTTGACAAAACACAAACGGGTCCATTCAGGTGAGAAACCTTTTAATTGTGAAATTTGCAACAGAGCATTTTCGGGTCTTTCGGCGTTACGAGTACACAGACGCATACACACTGTAGAAAAACCGTATATGTGTGAAGTATGCGGGAAAAGGTTTTCACAAAATCATAACTTAAATACACATAGACGTCGGCATCAAAACGGAGAATAATTAAAAGTGAAAAGCACTAGAAAACAGATTTGTGGGAAGTGTACTTGCAACAACATAAAATGACATATTAACGTCTTCCAAATTTTAAAAGGGACGCAGTAAGAAAGTTCGCTTTTTCATGTTATTTGTAATCCGTTTTAAAATATTTAAAAGAATAAACGTGTTCACTTGTTTCTAAATCTCCTTTGTAACTCCTAAATGTTTTTAAAACCTATTCGGTTCTGTGTATTTTATTTATATGTATAAAACAGATTTATGTATAAAATATTGACGTAAACAAACTTTTAAAAATGAATGCAATAAATTAAAACCTAAATAAATGTCTTGTAATTTATTTGTGTTTTGTAATTTATGTGCACTGTTATAACCACATTAATTATATGCACTTGTTTGAATTATAGTTGTGTTTGCAGTGAATTATAGTGTTGGACAGTAGAATGTAATGTTTAGAGGTATGTTTTTGTACCAACCAAGATATTTTAAGATTAAACCTTTCGAAATTTTCTTAGTTTTATTGATCCTTCGATACTTTTTAGTGGTTGTCCTCCATATCTCAAGGACATTTAAAATTTATTACTTAATTTCCATTTTCTGATCTTTGTGATCGAAGGTCAAAAAGGCCATCCCAATATGCCTTATTTAAATTAGGAATAATCATTGTGTTGATAAGAGCGCTGTAAAAAGTAAAATATTTTTTTATTCTTGATTATATTTTGTGCAAACATAGAGTGGTTTTCATTTAAGCACGATTACAAAAGTTATTATCGACTGTTCTATGAAAATTCTACAAATATAGCTCATCAACTGCAATAGTGCTAAATTACATTGTAGCACGTTAAATCGTCGTGAACTGAAATGTCCTTATGCTGGAGTGATATGAAGTTTGGGGGTTGGGGTCCCGATTCAAGCGTGACCTCGTCACCTTACAGTGGTTCAAAATTAACAAGTATTTTCCTCGGATCTTTCCCTTCTTTATGAACTCGGACCGTTGACAATTGCGAGTTGTTTACTGCAGCTGATGTTCATTAAATATCTACCAATTGATGACAAGATCTAATAATTCTGTACCACGGTTAGATGACGAGGAAGAATAACGGATTTACAAAATGGAATGTGACAGATTCGAATCCAACCATACACCGTTGTGTAGAGGGGGGTCTGGTGCACATTAAATCTGACGGCCTTAAATGTCATCACGTTGGGTTAGTGTGGAAGTTTGGAGAGTGGGGTTCCAGCTCAGGTGTTGCTTCGTCATCTGACCGTGGTTCAAAATTACGAGGTGTTGTCATCGGATCTATCGTAACAATAAAGTTTGTGTATTTTCCAGATTTACTAGAACGTAGGTAGTTGACTTTATGTCCTATTGATAAATTCCACTGGATATCGATGATAAATTCAACAGGATATTGATGATCAGTTCAAGAGGATATTGAAGATCCATCTTCAAGGGATATATATATATATATATATATATATATATATATATATATATATATATATTATATATATATATATATATATATATATATATATATATATATATATATATATATATATATATATATATATATATTGGTGTTTTTAAACTTTGGTCAGTTGATGCGGCAACACCTGAAATGACACACCACTTGTCAACTTGAGGATCGTAGAGGTCAGGATTGATTTAATCTGCACCGTCCTCCAAGTCCACGGCCGACCAACCCGTATAGTGGTTAAGGTGTTATCCTCTAGATCGGAAGGTCCCTGGTTCGAATCTGGGTCCGGGCATGGTTGTTTGTAAGCGTATGGTGTAGATGTGGCTGGTGCACCTTAAATCTGTCGTGGCCGAGAGTCCTCACGTTGGGTGGGTGTGGAAGTTTGGAGAGTGGGGTTCCAGCTCAGGTGTTGCTTCGTCATCTGACCATGGTTCAAAATTACGAAGTGTTGTCCTCGAATCTTTCCCTTAAGGGACTGATTCCGGACCGTCGTCAATAGCCCGTTGTGTTGCTCTAGTACGACGTTAACTAAAATTACCATTACCATTACCATTCCATTTGTTTTTAATTAAAATTTTAATGTGCTTAAACAGTCGAATTTACTCCATACGTGTACGTGGTGTTGTCATCGGATCTTTCCCTTAAGGTATTTATCCCGGACCGTCGTCCATAGTCCGTTCTGTTGCTCTAGTACGATGTTAATGAAGAATTACCAATTATAACTCGTATGTTTGACTTTGTTAAAATTATATTTTCTTTGCAAAGTTTTGTAATGTTAACTGCGTTGTGTATGGAAGATATTTATTTAACTATACACTTCACGTGTCATGTCTCTGTGTTTATATCTGGCAACCTTCGAGTTGTAGACGGCGCAGGTTCGATTCCTGTCGGGTTCATCATCCCTGGTAATATTCTCTCCTCCGTATCAAAGAAACATTTTTTATGTGTTTCTCATGAACTGGATATTGTGTACCTTGTGCCTGTCCCACCATGGCCAAACATGACCCTTTCGCCATAAAGACGTCAAACCAACCAATCAGGACTATCGCCAATAGCCATTGATATTTCTCCAGTTTGACGTCAATTAACTACTTACCTACTTGAAAGTGCGAGTGAAATATTCCTTCTGTATTGTGGTGCAACGTTACGTGGTGTTGTCCTCGGATCTTTCCCTTGGGGTATTGGTCCCGGACCATCGTCAGTAGCCCGCTGTTTTGCTCCAGTGCGACGTTAATTAAAATACCTATCTACCTACCCTTCTGTATTACTTTTCAAAGAAAACATTTGATGGTAATGGTAATTTTAGTTAACGTCGTACATGAGCAACACAACGGGCTATTGGCGACGGTCCGGGATCAATCCCTTAAGGGAAAGATTCGAGGGCAACACCTTGTAATTTTGAACCACGGTCAGATGACGAAGCAACACCTGAGCTGGCACCCCACTCTCCAAACTTCCACACCAACCTAACGTGAGGTCTTTCGAGCACGACAGATTTAAAGTGCACCAGCCGCCTCTACACCATACGTTTACAAGCATCCATGCCCGATCTCGGATTCGAACCAGGAACCTTGCGATCTAGGGGCTAACACCTTAACCACTAAACCGGTTGGTTGACAAACAAGACAGATTTAGCTTTTGTAGCGTCGGTATATGGTTATAATTGAACCCGTTACTCTTTCTTTTCATTTGATCTTGATAAAAAAAATAACGAGTGTTGTCCTCGGTTGGTAGGTATGCAATTAACATCAAACTGCAGCAAAACAACTCGTACTGGCGACGGTCAGGCATTACCCCTTAGGGAAAGATCCGAGGACAATACGAAGTAAATTTGTACCAGGGTCAGATGAATGTCATACCTGAGATTGCATCCAAATCTCCAAACTCTCAATTACCCCAGCATGAGGATATTTCAGGCCACGGCAGATTTAACGTGCTTCCTTGGAAACTATGAGTATTGGGGAAATGAGCTATATTTGAGAATTTTTATAGAACAGAGGGTATAGGACTTTTGTATGCCTCCTGGACTGAAACCAATTTGCAATACGAATATAATCAAGTACTATAAAAAATACTTTACTTTCACTTTTTTTTACACTGTTGCTATTACCAATATCAATATTAAAAACTGAAGTCAGGATTTGGGAATTAGTACCTTACGAACCTTTGCTCACAAGCGATCAGATATTAGAAATTAGGAAATTAAATTTGAAATGTATTAAAAGAATCGAATAAAAACTCAAATTATTGGAGATTAAGATTAATATTGTTGAATTGAGAGAGAAACAGGCTTGAATGGAACAAGTTGTTAGTAACAAATTCCCCATCCCCTTATAATAAGGCTGAATCAGATAGAAAATTTTGGTTTTTCATTGCACAAACATCCGCCAGTGGTAAAAATTAAGTTGCCACCCCCCTCAATGGTGTAAAGCGAGATTTCAGTAAATCTTTTTCAAATATGATATTCTAAAAGCAGCTCGTACAGTTTTTCGTCGACCGGCCGGAACAGACGTCGAATGCAAAAAGAATAGAGAACAAAGAACAAAGCTAACATGTGTCGGGGTATTGTTAGTTGAAATGACTGTTTCAGCACTGTGTTCTATAGAAAAAATTATTCCTTTTTCGTAAAATCGGTTCAAAGGTATTGTTATTGATGAATAATAATATGAGATAACTTTGTTGTCGGTTGCTCCCATTCTTTTTCCTTTAATACTATCCCCAACAATAGATTTCCTTCTTTTGCAATTCAAAAGAATTCCATTGTTCGTAGACACTAGAATTGTTCCATTGTTTTCCATTATTGTTCGCCGACCAACCGGTATAGTGGTTAAGGTGTTAGCCTCTAGATCGGAAGGTTCCTGGTTCGAATCCGGGTCCGGGCATGGATGTTTGTAAACGTATGGTGTAGAGGCGGCTGGTGCACCTTAAATCTGTCGTGGCCGAAAGTCCTCACGTTGGGTTGGCGTGGAAGTTTGGAGAGTGGGGTGCCAGCTCAGGTGTTGCTTCGTCATCTGACCGTGGTTCAAAATTACGAGGTGTTGTCCTCGGATCTTTCCCTTCAGGGACTGATCCCGGACCGTCGTCAATAGCCCGTTGTGTTGCTCTAGTACGACGTTAACTAAAATTACCAATTACCATTATTGTTCACTCAACTGTTACCGAATTTTTTTTTTCAAATGCATTTTTTCTTAAGGCATTCTATCGAGTATAAACGGTATTTTAATTGTTGTTGAACAACAAGTCAAGATATGTGTTCTTTATGTCGTTCTAATTGATAGCGTGTATCCCCGTCATGAACAGGAATTGAACTCGGAGTACGAATTCACACGTACTTGTAGGTTACGTTTACGACACAATTTTAAGATTTCGTGATTTTGTTTGAATTTCAAACTTTTGTAAATGCTCCTCTTTTATATATGTTTAATTTTAACGTTTTTTTGTATCTCATCCTACTGCTTTAAAATCTTCCTCGCTTCTTATATGATGTTTCCTGTCAAACGTCTAACAACAGCCATATCATGGCGAACACAGCGGTTCTCTTTTGATCAAGGAAGTTAAGCACCATCGGGCGTTGTCATTACTTGGCAGAGTGACCACCTGGGAATCCAACGAACTGTTGGAGCCCCTTGATGCTTTTATTTTTGTTAAGAAGAAATAGGTGTGTTTTTCCACATTTCGGGTTATGCATAGATGAATCTTTTAAAAAAATATATAGTTGAAAGGAAAAAGTAAAGAGGAATTAAAAATAGATAAATGGAATATTGTTGAATTGAAATAGGCATGAATGGGACAAGTTGTTAGTAAAAATTCCCCATCCCCTTAGAATAAGGCTGAATCAGATAGAAAATTTTGGTTTTCCACTGCACAAACATCCGCTAGTGGTAAAAATTAAGTTGCCATCCCCTGAATGGTGTAAAGAGAGATTTCAGTACATCTTTTTCAAAGTTGATATTCTAAAATCAGCTCGTAAAGTTTTTGGTCGACTGGCCGGAACAGCCGTCGAATGCAAAAAGAATAGAGAACAATGAACAAAGCTAACATGTGTCGGGGTATTGTTAGTTGAAATGACTGTTTCAGCACTGTGTTCTATATAAAAAAGTATTCCTCTTTCGTAAAATAGGTTCAAACGTATTGTTATTGATGAAGAATAAGATAAGATAACATTATTGTCGGTTGCTCCCATTCTTGTTCCATTAAGTATACCAGAAAGCCTTTGTGTCGTTCTACCATTGTTGGAGCACCTTCATTAGAAACGGAGAGGATATTACTCAAGGGTATAGATTTCTAATCGACAAATCTTTTTAATTCATTGAATATTGCTACACATTTCGTATCAGTTTCTAAACATTTGATAAATAACAATATTCTTAGAATTTTTTTTCGGTTTCAAATCTCACATAAGCTAAAAGTAAAGCTTCGTTCTTCTGCAAAGTCGCCACACAAGCTGTATAGAGTATTCAGGTGTTTTTAAGTACACACATAAAGAATATTCTACGCACTGAGGCATTTCGTCACTCCTTCTTTGAATTGTATTATTAGTGTGATATTCTTATAACACCGAAAGCTGGTTTATACAGCACGGTGTGACTTTTCGGACTTCAGTAAAAAAATGTTATAAGAAATATTATAAGAAGAACGCAGTCCATCATTGTCTCGCTCAGAGTTTGTCGCTAAGAGTTGTCGTAATGACGGTGTTTTCCAATATTATTATTTGACTATTTGAAAAATG
This sequence comes from Metellina segmentata, assembly GCA_947359465.1. Taxonomy (NCBI): domain Eukaryota; kingdom Metazoa; phylum Arthropoda; class Arachnida; order Araneae; family Tetragnathidae; genus Metellina; species Metellina segmentata. The sequence goes on from OX375883.1 coordinate 100,700,707, forward strand.
TAAAATATTTATCTTTTTTTTGTCGCTATGGACTATTATCAATTGTTACTTAAGCGTAGAAAGTTTCATTGATTCGTTTGACAAAGTTTTATAGCATAGAAGGCATATAGGTAAAGTAATATTTCCTCATAACGGAATAAATCCTCATTTTAAATATTCAACAATTATCAGCAGTTTTTCTTCGTCTCACATCATACTGTTATCAGTAAAAAAGACACAAATTTAAGACATAAGAAAATAAAACAAATTATTTCTTTTCTCAGGACGTAATAATCCTTACTAATTTATTTATTATTAGTTATTTTAACTTATATAATAATGAATACGGGTCACAATTATTTTATGTTTATTAAACCTTTCGCGGATCCCCCGAAGTTGATCATACACCCCAAATTAATTTTATTTTGACACCTGTGATAAAAAGGAAAAACAAAATTCATTCATATACAATAGTTTGTAGATCCTCCACGAAAGATGATTACAACCTCAACCCTCCACGGCATACTTTCCACAAGTTCTTGTATGACGGCTGGTGGTATTTTATTCCACTCGGCTTGGAAAAGACTTTTCCTTCGCCGATTTTGGACGGTTGTTGCACCTTTTAATTCGGCGATCTAACTCATCCCAGATGTTCTCGATAGGGTACAGTCTGAACTCTGGTTAACCCCATTGTCACCATTCCAATCCAAGCTGACAGCAAGCGTTATCGTCCTGGAAGCAACATAGGTCCAACCCGTAAAACTGCCACAACGTACGAAGCACATTGTCCTCTAAAAAAGTTCAGTATGCATCGGAATTAAGCTTACCATGAATTTCGTCCAAGGGTCACTGTCCATATTAGAAGAAAAAACACCAGTCCATAATTCCACCTCCGCCGAACTTTACTGTTGGCACAATACATTCGGGCAGAAGACCCTGCTAACCGGACGGTAGAGGGTGAACCTTGATTCGTCGCTATAGTGAACCCGTTTCCATTGATCTACGGTCCATTTTCGACGTAGTTTGCATCACATTTACCGAGCAGCGCGTTCGGACTTTGTAAATCAAAGGCTTATGGGCTGCAGCTGGTCCTCGAAAACCAAGCAGATATGTTTCTTTACGAATAGTATTAGTCGAAACAACACTCCTGGTTGCTTGTTGAAATTCCTGGATAGGTGTGCCATCGGTTGGGTGAGTTTCTTCTGAATTTCTCTGGACAGCGCCTTCGATATCTATCTTCCCGTTTCGTGGATATGCCGACTCGGGACACATTCCTAAAATCACCGCTCACCTTCCACTTCTGAATCACATAGGCCACTGTTGATTTTCGGTAATTCAGCTTGCTAGGTATGTCCCTTAAGTATCGGCCATTTCTGTGATACCCGACGAATAAACCTTTCTTGAAATCAGATAACTCTGCACTTCGTGGCATCTGGCATGCGACTAATGACGATGGTGTTTCTCACACGGTATTTTTCGGTGACGTATATCAGGACCGCAGATATTGTCATTTGCATGGGTGTCCAAATACTTATTGGTAGATGGTATACAAAGAAAAGAAAAAGCAAACCTTGATTTCATACGCACTACTTACGACTTGTATTGTTACATGAAAATTACTACTCAATGTCAAACAAAAATGTACCATATAGTTCAACGTCAAACAAATATTTTCTTGATATACAGACAAAGTAAGGTAGTTGCATCACCGTCGCACTGGAATGACACAGCGGGCTATTGGCGACGATCCGATATAAGTCTCAAAAGAAAAGACTGAAAGATACATCGACATTTTAAACCATATCAGATGGAAATGTTAACACCTGAATTCATACCCTACTCTCCAGAATTCCTTACCACAGCAGCAAGATTACATTTGCCGCCATGACAATTTTAACGTGTAACAACTTACACGTACACGAAGGTCTTTGGTCAAATTTTGAACTTTTGAATCTCCGTTGCAACCATCCTGGCAATTTGGAAAGGCCCACAACCAAAATAAAAAAAGGACAAAAAAATAACCCAAGATAGAACTTGACTGGAATCAAACCTGTGTAAAGCCTACAACTCCCAGGTATCTGGCAAAGTAAGAAAAATCACAGATGCAGGGTTCTTCGATAAGTTATAAGATGGATAGGTAGTTCATTTACGTGAAACAGTAGAAACACAAGGTGCTATGGTGAGATTCCAAGATCCAATTACCAAAGTAAAAGATCCGATAAAAACACCTCATAATTTTAATCCACGGTCAGATTACGAGGTCAAGCAAATTCACAAGTTTGAATGAATTCTACTCTGTGCTTTCAACATATCGATCCAACTATGTTTTTTGACGTGATCAGAGAGTTAATGAAACTTTCAAAATTTCGAGTAAAATAAAGCGATCATTTAAATACGTTTATTATTTCATATGCTCTAACTTTTGATCGTAGATTGGATGATGTTTGTATACTTCGTTTCTGCTTCAAACCCGAAATATTTTTTATTTCCAAATAGCAGAACAAAAATCTGTTGGTGATAATTTTAAGTATACATGTACCATCTTCATGTCATACTTTTCAGTATTATGCAGTACTTCTTTCAAATTATAACGAATACAAGTGAAGTAAAATTGAAAAATATTCATTTATAAATGTGTCGAATAATTTGCATACTCACTTGAATACTTTTCATGAATTTTGTCGTCCTGAGAATCGCTTTTCCTTTGCTGCAAGAAATTTTCCTAACTTTCTAGTCGTAAAATTGTACTTTTATGTAAATTGATTGTATTAGAATTTCATTCGAAAACTTACCAAAGTATTCAAAATGAATTTCGATCAGGAGGATTCGGATCCAGATGATTTGATTGCATCGCATGTTCAAGCAACAACATCATTTGGTGATCAGAATTCATCAACACCAGAAGTAAGCAAGACCAAAGCAGTTGGTGCAACAGTGAATTGGATTCGGGATGGAAATATGGATAAAAGGGCCAAAAAAGCGAAAGGTTCGAAGATGGACAAGGTCTCTGTTGGAGATACATTTTCTACAGATCGACCCCTTTCTCTGGAATTACACCATTCGTCGCCAAACCGGATGTTTAAGGCCTTTGGTGGTAAACACTACAAAGACACTCAATTTGAGAAAAGATTTTTAGAGCACGAAATGGAACCTGAAGTATCAACTCCGGATATAGCAAGAGGTCGAAGACGAACGCCTGATGCACAGAGCTCAGCTAGGACCATGCGTCCTTCTGATTACATAGGACATCAAGATCGAAGAGAAGGGAAAGAATTTTCTGACCTTGACAGTGAAAATCTAGCAAGTCGTTGCCTTTCTTCGGCAGAAATCTCTTCAAATTCTTATCGTTCCGAAAGTGTGCAGAAAAACAAAAGCCTTCTTGGTGATTCAGTGATAAGACCATCTGTACCCGTGCAAAGTGGAAAACTCAATCCACGAAAAAACCGCAAATCACAGCATCCGAATACACACAACGAAGATAAAATGTTTAAAAGGGAATTTTCAAATTTGAACAAAAAGGGACGAACGGTAAGTGGACAAAGCCCTTTTTCAACTCGGCACTGCAGAGAAACCGTTCGACAACACCTACAGCCGTCAAAAGAGACAAAATCAAAAGCAGATCCTAGGAATAGTGCATTAAGAGGGAAAAAGCGCACTGAAAATTCAGCGTCAAAAATTTATCCATGCGACCAGTGTGGGGAAAAGGTTTTAAAGAGAAAAGTCAACTTAACCGTCATCAAGGACACCACTGTGGTATTAAGTTGCATGAGTGCAAAATTTGCTGCAAAGGGTTTTCAAAGACCTCAAATTTAGAAAGGCACATGCGAGTGCATAGTGGCAAGAAGCCGTTTGAGTGCAAAGTCTGCAAAAAAACATTTGCGAGGAAGGACAGATTAACAGAACACATACGCATCCATTCAGGTGAGAAACCTTTTACTTGTGAGATTTGTAACAGAGGCTTCTCGATCCTTGGGAACTTGCGTATACACAGACGAACACACACAAAAGAGAAGCCGTATGAGTGTGAAGTATGCATGGAAAGGTTCTCACATGCCTCCACTTTGCGGACACTTAGTCGTGTGCACACTGGTGACAAACCTTATGAGTGTGAAGTATGCATGAAAAGGTTCTCAAGAGCCTCCACTTTGCGGACTCATAGTCGTGTGCACACTGGTGACAAAGCTTATGAGTGTGATATCTGCAAGAAAACATTTTGGACGAAGGATCATTTGACAAGGCACAAAAAGGTCCATTCAGGTGAGAAACCTTTTAATTGTGAAATTTGTAATAGATCCTTTTTGGATCCTTCGGCTTTACATGTACACAGACGTACGCACACTGTAGAAAAACCGTATATGTGTGAAGTATGCGGGAAAAGGTTTTCACAAAATCATAACTTAAATACACATAGACGTAGGCATCATAACGGAGAATAATTAAAAGTGAAAAGCACTAGAAAACAGATTTGTAGGAAGTGTACTTGCAACAACATAATAGGACATAGTAACGTTTTCCAAATTTTAGAAGGGACGCTGTAAGAAAATGAGCATTTTCATGTTATTTGTAAGCTGTTTTAAAATATTTAAAAGTATAAATGTCTTCACTTGTTTCTAAATCTCCCTTGTAACCCCTAAATGTTTTTAAAACCTATTCGGTTCTGTGTATTTTATTTATATGTATAAAACAGATTTATGTATGAAAAATTGACATAAGCAAACTTTTCAAAATTAATGCGATGACTTATAACCAAAATAAATGTCTTGTAATTTATGTGCACTGTTATAACTACATTAATTATATGTATTTGTTTTAATTGCAGTCGTGCTTGTAATGAGTTATAGTGTTGGGGACAGTGGAATGCAATGTTTAGAGGTATCTGTTTGTACCAAGATAATTTTAGATTAAACCGTTTGAAATTTTCTCAGTTTTATTATCCTTCGATACTTTTAGTGTTTGTTCTCCATACCTCAAAGACATTTAAAATTTAATTTCTTAATTTCCATTTTCTGATTGTTTGTGATCGAATGTCCGAAAGACAATCATTGCAATAAGCCTTACTTCAATTTGGAACATTCATTGTGTTGATAGGAGCCCTGTAAAAAGAAAAAAATATATATTTTTATACTTGATTATATGCTGTGCACACAAAGATTGGTTTTCATTTAAGCATGCTTACAAAAGTTATTATCGACTGTTCTATAAAAATTTTGCAAATATAGCTCATGAACCGCAATAGTGATAAATTACATTGTAGCACGTTAAATCCGTCGTGATCTGAAATATTCTTACGCTGGAGTGATAGAAATTTTGGGGGTTGGGGCGTGACCTCAAGCGTGACCTCGTCACCTTACAGTGGTTCAAAATTCTCTCTTAGTTTCCTCGGATCTTTCCCGTCTTAGTTGGTAATTTTTAACTAAAGTCGTACTACAGCAACACAACTGCCTATCGACGACGGTCCGGAATCAATCGCTTAAGGGAAAGTTCCGAGGACAACACCTCGTATTTTTGAGCCACAGTCATTTGATGACGCAACACCTGAGCTGGCACCCCACTCTCCAAATATCCACAACAACCCAACGTGAGTTCTTTCGGCCACGACAAATTTAAGGTGCACCAACCGCCTCTACACAATACGCTTACAAACATCCATGCCCAGACCCAGATTCAAACCAGGAACCTTCCGATCTAGAGGTTAACTCCTTAACCACCATCCCGGTTGGTTGGCGCCTTCTTTATGCACTCGTTCACGTTGGGTTGGCGTGGAAGTTTGGAGAGTGGGGTGCCAGCTCAGGTGTTGCTTCGTCATCTGACCGTGATTCAAAATTACGAGGTGTTGTCCTCGAATCTTTTCCTTAAGGGACTGATTCCGGACCGTCGTCAATAGCCCGTTGTGTTGCTCTAGTACGACGTTAACTAAAATTACCATTACCATTACCATTCCATTTGTTTTTAATTAAAATTTTAATGTGCTTAAACAGTCGAATTTACTCCATACGTGTACGTGGTGTTGTCATCGGATCTTTCCCTTAAGGTATTTATCCCGGACCGTCGTCCATAGTCCGTTCTGTTGCTCTAGTACGATGTCAATGAAGAATTACCAATTATAACTCTTATGTTTGACGTCGTTAAAATTATATTTTCTTTGCAAAGTTTTGTAATGTTAATAGCGTATTTTATGCAAGGTATTTCTTTAACTATACGCTTCACGTGTCATGTCTCTGTGTTTATATCTGGCAACCTTCGAGTTGTAGACGGCGCAGGTTCGATTCCTGTCGAGTTCATCATCCCGGGTAATATTCTCTCCTCCGTATCAAAGAAGCATTTTTTTATGTGTTTGTCATGTACTGGATATTGTGTATCTTGTGCCTGGCCCACCATAGCCAAACATGACACTTTCGCCATAAAAACGCCAAACTAACCAACCAGGACCATCGCCAATAGCCGTTGATATTGTTCCAGTTTGACGTCAAGTAACTACTTACCTACTTGAAAGTGCTAGTGAAATATTCCTTCTGTATTGTGGTGCAAAGGTACGCGGTGTTGTCCTCGAATCTTTCCTTGGGGGATTGATCCCGGACCATCGCCAGTAGCCCGCTGTGTTGCTCCATTACAACGTTATTAAAATACCTCTCTACCTACCCTTCTGTATTACTTTTCAAACAAAACAATTGATGGTAATGGTAATTTTAGTTAACGTCGTACTAGAGCAACAGAACGGGCTATTGACGACGGTCCGGGATCAGTCCCTTCAGGAAATGATCTGAGGACAATACCTCGTAATTTTGAGCCACGGTCAGATGACGAAGCAACACCTGAGCTGGCACCCCACTCTCCAAACATCCACACCAACCCAATTAGAGGACTTTCGGCCACGACAGATTCAAGGTGCATCAGCCGCCACTACACCATACGTTTAGAAACATCCATGCCCGAACTCGGATTCGAACCAGGAACCTTCCGATCTAGAGCCTAACACCTTAACCACCAAACCGGCTGGTCGACAAACAAGACGGATTTAGCTTTTTTAGCGTCGTTGTATGGTTGAAATTGAACTCGTACATCTCCAGTTGCTAACCCGTTACTCTTTCACTTCATTTGACCTTGATAAAAAAATAACGAGTGTTGTCCTCGGTTGGTAGGTATGCAATTAACATCAAATTGCAGCAAAATAACTCGGTACTGGCGACGGTCAGGCATTATTCCTTAGGGAAAGATCGGAGGACAATACGAAGTAAATTTGTACCAGGGTCAGATGAATGTCACACCTGAGATTGCACCCAAATCTCCAAACTCTCAATTACCCGAGCATGAGGATATTTCAGGCCACGGCAGATTTAACTTATTTCCGTGTAATATTTGAGAATTTTTATAGAACAGAGAGTATAGGACTTTGGTATGCCTTCTGGACTGAAAACCAATTAGCAATACGAATATAATCAAGTAGTATAAAAATACTTTATTTCATTTAATTTACACGGTTGCTATTACCAATATCTATATTAAAAACTGAAGTCTGGATTTGTGGATTAGTACCGTACAGACCTTTGCTCACAAACGATCAGATAATGGAAATTAGGAAATTAAATTTGAAATGTATTAAAAGCATCGAATAAAAACTCAAGTTATTGAAGATTAAGTAATACCTTAAGACCATTCTAAACGCGTTACCTTTATACCTTAGTATGAAAAGAGGGTAGTAAATATTGACCATCCTGGCATATAAATCGCATTACAATCTGTCAGTCGATTTCTTTTATTGGTTTTAATATTGTTTAACGCCGAGAGAGAGGAATAAGGTTTCGACGTAGTACGTAAAAGGTAAATTTGTGAAAAAATCCATCGCTAGATTTTTAAAAATGATGAAAGTGTCTGGTAATCGAATCCAAGTATTCAAAAAAAAAAAAAAACTAAAAAAAGTATTACTTGTCATCTGACAGTGGTTCAAATTACTGTGTAGCACAAGGGTCTTTCCCTTTGGGTTTGATACCAGACAGTCTCCAGAGCAAGGTTAATTAAGTACTTACCTACAATGATATATCCTTAATTTTCTTCAGTTGGATTGTTACTTTTTCTCACCATGTTATGTCTTGAGGCTTTGACGCGTAAACACGGAGTTCCGTTTGACTAATGTTTAATTCCCGTTTTCTTAGCTTGTCATCTGACCGTGGTTCACAATTGCGAGGTGCTGTTCTCGAAACTTTTCTTTAGGCGATTGATCCCGAACCGTCTTCAAAACCCGTTGTGTTGCTCTGGTATTGGTTTTTTTAACCAACGCAGTACTAGAAGCAACACAACGGGAAATTGACAACAATCCAGGATCAATCATAAGAGGAAAGACAACTTAATTTTGATCCACGGTCAGATAACGAGGCCACATTTGAGCTGGCACTCCCAGTCTGCAAACATCAACACCACGCAAGCGTGAGGACATTTGAGTGCACGACGGACTAAATGTGTTCCCTTTTGACGCGACGTCTTTGGCATGACTCGAACTTGCAGCCCTCCGGTTGCCAATCTGGACCTCTTTGTAAATCATCCTTAAATGAAAACCAATTTGTGTGTGCACAGTATATAATAAAGTAGCAAAGAATATTTTACTTTTTAACTTTTCTTACAGGGTTTCTATCAACACAACGAATTTTCAAAATTGAAGTAAGGCTTATGGCGATGATGCTTTCCGGACCTTCGATCACAAACGATCAGAAAACGGAAATGAGGAAATTAAATATTTAATGCCTTTGTGATATGGAGAATAAAAACTAAAAGTATCAAAGAATAAATAACACTTTAAGAACATTTCAAACTGTTTAATCTAAAAATACATCTTGGTACAAAACGATACCCCTAAACATTGGCTTCTACTGTCCAACACTATAACTCATTACACAAACACGACTACAATTCAAACAAGTACATATAATTCACATTGTTATAACACTGCCCATAAATAAGTAGAAATGTATTTAGGTTTAAATTCTTCACATTAATTTTGAAAAGTTTGTTTAAGTCACACACACAATTTTCATTTCAATTCATTAAATCTCTGTATTATACAATTAAATGAAATAAAATACAAAGTTCCGAATAGGTTTTAAAAGCGCTTGGGAGGTTACAAGGGAGGTTTAGAAACAACTGAAAATATGTATCCTTTTAAATAACATAAAACAGTTTACAAATACATCAAAAAGGATATTTTCTTAAACAGTTCCTTCTATAAATTGGAAAACGTAAATATGTTATTTTTTTGTTTTTGTAAACACACTTCCCATAAATCTGTTTTCTAGTAATTTTCTACACATTTACTTATTTTCCCTTTTTGATGAATGCGTCCATGTCTATTTAAGTTCTTAGTTTGTGAAATCTTCTCCCGAATACTTCACACATATACTGTTTTTCTACAGTGTGTGTACGTCTGTGTACTCGTAAAACATAAAGATCCAAAAAATGCTCTGTTACAAATTTCACTACTAAAAGGTTGGTTTCTGAAATGAATAGACCCGTTTGTGCTTTGTCAAAGTACTCTTTATCGAAAATGTTTCCTTGCAGACATCACACTCATAAGGTTTGTCGCCAGTGTGCACACGGCTATGTATCCGTAAGGTGGAGGCTCGTGAGAACCTTTTCATGCATACTTCACACTCATACGGCTTCTCTTTAGTGTGTGTTCGTCTGTGTCTACGCAAGTCCCCAAGGTACGAGAAGCCTCTGTTACAAATCTCACAAGTAAAAGGTTTCTCACCTGAATGGATGCGTATGTGTTCTGTCAAGCTGTCCTTCCGCGCAAATGTATTTTTGCAGACATTGCACTCAAACGGCTTCTCGCCACTATGTAATCGCATGTGCCTTTCTAAAACGAAGTTATTTGAACACCCTTTGCTGCAAATTTTGCTCTTATGTAACTTCATCTTAGAGTGGAGTCCTTGATGTCGGGTAAGTTGCCGTATCTCTTTAAAGCCTTTTCCACACTGGTCGCATATATATCGTTTTGCCGCTGAAGTTTCAGTGCCATTCTTTCCCTTTAATGTACTATTCAAACAATCTGCTTTTGATTTTGTCGTTTTTGACGGCTGAAAGTATTTTTGAGCGGTTTCTCTGTAGTTCTGAGTTGAAAACGTGTCGTATCCACTTTCCGATCGTCCCGTTTTGTTCAAGTTTGAAAATTCCGTTTCAAACATTTTCTCTTCAGTGTGTGTGTTCGGATACTGTGCTTTGTTGTGTGTGTTCGGATACTGTGCTTTGTTGTGTTTTCGTGGATTGAGCTTTCCACATCGCACGGACAGAGATCGTATTATCACTGAATCACCAAGACATTTGTTTTTCTGCACACTTTTGGAACGATAAGAATTTGAAGGGATTTCTACCGAAGAAAGCGGACGACATGCTAGGTTTTCACTGTCAAGTTCAGAAAAATTTTTTCCCTTCACTGCGATCTTGATGTCTTACGTAATCAAAAGGAAGCATGATCCTAACTGAGCTCTGTACATCAGGCGTTCGTCTTCGACCTCTTCCTACATCCGGTTCCATTTTGTGGTCTAAAATTCCACTACTTTTCTCAAATATAGGGTGTTTGTAGTCTTTGCCTTGTTTGTTGTCAACGTATTTGTTCCTAATAATCCGGTTTGGCGACGAATGGTGTAATTCCAGATTGAGGTGTCGATCTGAAGAAAATCTTTCTCCAACAGAGCCCTTGTCAGTCTTTGAACCTTTCGCTCTTTTCGCCCTTCTATCCACAATTCCAGCTCGAATCCAATTCACTGTTGCACCAGCTGTTTCTATCTTGCTTTCTTCCGGTGATGATCAATTCTGATTACCAAATGAAGTGGTTGCTTGAACATGCGATGGACGTAAATCATCTGGATCCAAATCCTCTTGATCTTAATTCATTTTTAATACTTTGATAAGATTTAGAATCAAATTTGAATCGAATCCAAGTAGATAAAATTAAAATTTTACGTCTGGAGAGTAATAAATTTTCGTTCAGCAAAAGGTAATGGTAATGGTAATTTTAGTTAACGTCGTACTAGAGCAACACAACGGCTATTGACGACGGTCCGGAATCAGTCCCTTAAGGGAAAAATTCGAGGACAACACTTCGTAATTTTGAACCACGGTCAGATGACGAAGCAACACCTGAGCTGGCATCCCACTCACTAAACTTCCACGCCAACCCAACGTGAGGACATTCGGCCACGATAGATTTAAGGTGCACCAGCCGCCTCTACACCATACGTTTACAAACATCCATGCCCGGACCCGGATTCGAACCAGGAACCTTCCGATCTAGAGGCTAACACCTTAATACTATATACACCACTATACCGGTTGGTCGGCTATTCTTTTTTGAAAGAAATGATGGTGGTTAACCTTATTTCGTGTTACCTCTCTATATTAAAAAAAAGTTACCGCCGCCGCAGGATTGAAAAATGTGTTGTTTAGCTCGATTCTTAGACGGTTTGCTCAGAAAGTACTGATCGGAAAAAAACGAAATTAACATGGTTTGTTCTTCATCGTCTTCCCTGGACGATTATTAAGATTTTTTTCCGATGCGGCTATTAGTTTAAGGTTTATTAAGTATCAAAATTGAAGAAGCGAAATTTCTTCCACGAGTGAACAAAACACAAACAAATTTCCAGTCTTCAGCCGTGAGTTTTTTTTAAAGAGTACCTCTCAACGTAAATTTTTACATCTCGTCGAGTTTTTTTTTGATATTTCAATTTGGTTCTTAATAATATTTTTTTGAAATTCGGGAAAAATCGGGACATTTTTGCTACTTTTTTTTAAAAACTGCCGAATCTATATCTTATTACGTTTAGTTTTTAATTTTTAAAATATCGCATTATACCTCAGAATATACTCTTTCGTACGGTACTATTATTTTTTAAATCGGTTAATAATTAAATTGGATGCGATCCAAAGTTGGTTATACAAAATTCGGAATCTGGATATTTTCGCTACATTTTGTTAAAACGATTATATCTACAGCAAAACCCATTATTTTTTAAATTTGAGAACATCACTGAATACATTACATTACACTCTTTCTTATGATACAATTATTTTTGAAATTGGTTAATAAATAAAATCGATGCAATTAAAAGTTGGTCATACAATTTTCGGAACTTTCAGATCGTAACTTCCGATACAAACCTAAAACGGTCATATCTATATCGTATTACTGTTAATTTTAATTTTAAAAATATCGCAGTATACATCAGAATGTATTCTTTCTTACGGTACAATTATTTTTAAAACTGGTTCATAAATAAATTCGATGCAATCAAAAGTTGGTGACACAAATTTCGTATTTTTCAGTTCGCATAGCAGGTTTAGCAAGAAGTAGTGGGTTGCATTTTTGACTATCGGGTTTGCCAGGTATCAAATTTATCGTAACAACAATTGCCATAAAAACGATTTCTTTTTATTTGGCGAGGAAAAAGGCTCGCTTTTTTCCCTCTGTTCTCAGACAGTTTACGGATTAACACTGTTTACTTAAAATTGTACAGGGAACAAGATGCAGAAGATTTTTTACTGATGCGGCTATTAGTTTAGGGTGCATTAAGTGTTAAAGCAAAAAAAAAATGAATTCACTTGCGAAAGAAGTATTGGTTTGCGAAGCAAAACAAACGGGATTGCGTTGCAATCCCCGGGGACGGCGAGCGTAAGCAAGCAGGGGGCGAAGCCCTCGCTATGACGTCATGTACCGGAAAGTGAAATCAGGATAATACGAATTACTCAGATAGTTTCACTCTGTGAAATAAATGTTGGTTTGCGAAGCAAACCAAATGGAATCTGTGAAAGGAGTGTTGGTTTGCCAAGCAAACCAAATGGAATTGCGCAGTAATCCCCAGAGGTTGGCGAGCGTAAGCGACCAGGGGGCGGAGCCCCCTAGTCTATATACATAAAAATGGAGTGTTTCTTTGTACATTGCATATTTTCCACCCTTTTAAATTTTTTAATCCGTTTTCAACCCTTCTTATGCCAAATCCGTCTTTTTCGCGGCGTTTGGTGTCCATCTGTATGTATTGTATGTGCCCTATACACGTCCACACGATTTCATACACAGTCCAGTCACATTAATGTGACCACCTTTCAAAAGCCAGAATAACCACCTTTGGCAAAGCAGACCGCTTCTGAAACCTTAGTGTTTAATAAAATTTTAAGGTTTCGTGTGATTTTGTTTGAATATTGAACTTTTTTAAATGCTTCTCTTCGATAGATATTTACTTTTAACGATATTCGGTGCAAACCCTACTGCTTTGTCAATTTATTTGGAGGAAATGCGTGTGTTTTTCCACATAATGGGTTATGCCGAGATCCATTGACCAAAGAAGGGGTAAGCACTATCTTTGTGCAAATTCTGACACTTCTAAAGGGAATTCGCTATTTTGGGGTGACGCTTTCGACAACACAACACGGATTTGTCATGACGCCACGAGGTTTAATTTTTGTAGAACAAATCAAGGTATTTTTTCTTTTTGTTGTTCTGATTATTAACGTGTATCTCCGCCACGACCAGGTAATGAACTCGAAGCACGAATTCACACGTACTTGTATGTTACGTTTTTGAAAACAATCTTAAAATACGTGAGTTTGCTTGAATATAAAACTTCTCTAAATATTTTTCTTCGATAGATGTCTACTTTTAATGATTTTCGAAGCACACCCTACTGCTATTTCCTGCCAAACGTCTGCAAAGGGCCATACCATGATGAACTCACTGGTTCTTGTTCGATTACCGAAGTTAAGCACCTTCGGGGGTGGTCAGTGCATGGGAGGGTGACCGACCACCTAGGAACACCTCGTGATGTTGGGGCCTCTTAATTTTGGTATTTTTATTTGGAACATAAGGTTTTTTTTCCCACATTTCGTGTTATGCATAGACATCGACTAGAAAAAAGTAAATGGGAAGGACAAAATGGTTGAATGGAATGTTGTTGTTTTGAAGTAAGCATGAATGTGACGAGTCGGTAGAAAAACGTTCACCCATTTTTATTCAGTCGTTGCCAGCCACCGGGGTTTTGCCATTGCACAATCATCCACCAATAGTAAACGGAAGTAGCCACCCCCCGAAATATGTAATGAGCTATTTCAGTTCATTTATTTGAAACTTGATTGTTAAAAAGTTGTTTGAATACAACCGTCGGATAAAACCAGAATAGAGAACAATGAACAAAATTAATATATTGTCAAGGTATTATTAGTTGAAATGACTGTTTCAGGTCTGTGTTCTATGTGGAAAAAACAATCTTTCTTTTGTAAAATCAGTTCAAACATATTGTTGATTGATGAAGAATAAGATAAGATTTCATTGTTGTCGGTTGCTCCCATTCTTGTTTGATTGATACTATACCTAACAATAGATTTCACTTTTTTTGCAATTCAAAAGAATTTCATCGTTGATAGAAACTAGAATGGTTCCATTGTTTTCTATTATTGTTCAATTAGCTGTTATTGAATTGACTGTTTCGATTACTTTCTTTCTTTAAGGCATTGTCTCGTGGATGAACGATATTTTAATTGTTGTAGAACAACAAATCAAGGCATGTTTTCTTTTGGTTGTTCTGATTGGCAACGTGTATCCCCGCCACGACCAGGAATCGAACTCGCAGCACGAATTCATACGTAGTTGTTGATAATGGTTCTGATAAAAGACTTCGTGATTTTGTTTGAGTATATTTTCTAAATGCTCCTATTAGAATATTTCTTTTTCCTGTTTTCGAACGACACCCTACTGCTTTCAAATCTTTCTCGCTTCTTTTCTGGTGTTTCCAGTCAAACGTCTAACAGCCATACCATGGTTAACACACCAGTTCTCGTTTAATCACCTAAGTTAGCACCTTCGAGCGTGGTCAATACTTGGAAGGGTAACGAACAGGGAAACCCCGCACTGTGGCGCCTCCTTGTTTTTGCATTTTTATTTGGATGAAATAATAGTGTTTATCGTTATAATAGTATTTCGTTTTATGCAGAAATAAATCTGTAGAAAAATATAGAAATGAAAGACAAAAATGTAACGGGTAAGGCAATATAGATAATGGTACTTTTTTTAATTGAAGTGAGCATGAATGGGAAGTTTGTAGTAAAATGTTCGGCATTTGATATTCAGGCTCAGGCAGCCAGGAATACGGGCTTTTGCTGTGCACAAACATACGGCAATGGTAAATGGATTTGGCGATCTCCTAAAGGATGTAAAAAACGATTACGGAACATTCAAGTTGAAACTTGATTGTTTTAAAGTTCCTTGTTCAATATTTGGGCACCCGATCAAAGCACCCGTCGAACGCAAGAAGAACAGGGAATAATGCCCAAAGCTAACATGTGTCGGGGTATTGTTAATTGAAATTCATCATTGTGTTTTATGGAAAAAACAATCCCAAAAAATAAGAAAAGATTCCACTGTTGTCAGTTGCTCCCATTCGTGTTCGATAAATACTGTACTCCAAAACAGATTTCACTCTTATGCAATTCAAAAGATTTTCACTGTTGGTAGAATCAAGAATTATCTCCATTGTATTCCATTATTGTTAACTCAACTGTTATCGAATTGACTCTTTAGATTACTTTTTAAATTTGGGCATTGTCTCTAGGACTCAAAGATATTTTAACTGTAGTAGAACAACAAATCAAGGTATGTTTTCCTTTCGTCGAACTGATTAACAACGTGTATCCCCGCCACGACCAGGAATCGATTCCGAAGCACGAATTCACACCTAGTTGTAGGTTTTGTTATTGATAATATTTTACAATTTCGTGTTTTGTTAGAGAATCAAACTTTTCTAAATGTTCCTCTTCGATAGAACTCACCTTCTAACAATTTTCGAAACAAACCCCATTTTACTTTAAAATTTTCTTGTTTTCTTATCGGTGTTTTCCTGTAAAACGTCAGCCAACGGCCATACCATGCTGAGCACAACGGATCACGATCGGTCACCGAAGTTAAGCACCTTTTGGCGTGGTCAGTACTTGGGAGGGTGACCACCTGGGAACACTGTGCTCTTGCCGCATCTGAATTTTTTTAGTCTTTTTTGAAAGAAATGATGGTGTTAACCTTATTTCGTGTAAATAAGGTTAAATAAGTAAAGTAATGTAATAAGTAAGTAAGTAAGGTAAATAAAGGTAAGGTATGGTAATAAGGTAATAATAATAAGTAAGGTATGTTTGTTTGTATATTGCATATTTTCCACCCATTTCAAGTTTTCTATTCGTTTTGGACCCTTCGGATGCCAAATCCGTCTCTTGCGCGTTTGGTGTCCATCTGTCTGTATTGTATGTGCCCTATACACGTCCACATGGTTAAATATATTTTCATGTACATTTGTATACAGTGAGTATCTATCTTCATTTGGTGAGTGAAATTGGTTGCAAAAGACGGTCTGTCCGTCTTTCTGTTCTATTTTCGATTTTGGGGTTATGTGTTTCTGCAGGCATCATATGAATTTTATTCTAGACATTTGATTGCAATATACTTTATTTTATACATTATATATCAGTTTAGTGAATGCAATATAAAACATTTCTTTATTGTTATATTTAGATAAGTTTTATGTTAAAACACCAGAGTAAGTATACTTAAATCAACCATAATTTGGTGGATATGGAAAAATTGGAATATATATTTAGTTTTACGATTGCTTAGATTGCTTTACGAGTACTGCCAAACAAGCCATTATTTTACCGAAATATTTTTTTGTGGAATTTTAGTTCTGATACTTTATTTATTTCAAGTACTATTTTTGTTCTTTACGCATTGCAAACGATTTCGGAATATTTGGGACGGACGATATTTTTCAACGAACGGGAATAAAATGGAAACTCTAGTTGGTTGAGATCGTGTGCGCGCGTACAGTGATATTTTCCTTTTATTTCGTTCTCAATTAATTGCTCATTTCTAAATTCTGTGTACTTTTTTGTTGTAATCTGTGTCAACTGTGAGATCAAGAGATAAAAAAGGAATCACAAATTAATATTTTTAGAACTTTTTCGCGAAATTGTTTATTTTGTTTTATTTTCCTGTCTTCTGTTTTAAATATTTATTATTTCAATAGATGTATTTTCCTTCTAAATACACGCAACACCACCACAAAGTATTTGACTTATAGAGTCAGGTAAGTCAGAACAAAGCAAATTTAAAATATAATTATGTCATGATTGAAAGAATAATGCCGTTGGAAGAATAGTAATTAAAAAAAAATCCGAACTAGAACTTCTTAAACAATAAAAAATTCTTTGTCATAGTGACTGGAGAAGATTGCAAACTTCCACAATGTCACACGCCAGATGTAAGAGTGCCACGAGTAAAAAATATTGTTTTGTTGACAATCAGTGCGAGAGCACTCGCCATAAATCGTCATTTTTATTAATTGAGTTGAACATGAAAAGAACTCAAGAATGGAAATTCAAAGTATCCATCGAATCGTCTTTTGTAGTAGTAACCTTAGTGTCAGCTTTCGTCATTTTGTTGCTTTGTAGCGTCCCTATCCAGAAGATTATCTTTGTTTTTTGTGAATACTTCATTTGGTTGTTGCCTTGTGGCAACGGGAAAAAGAGAACGTATAAATACTGTTTCTCAACGCCGTTGAGTAGCAGTTCTGTTGCAGTCAATCAGTGCGTTTCTTTGCCTGCTGTAAAAAATTATTTCTTGGGAGTATTTCTTATTTAATCTTTTGTCTTGTAACTCAAAGAGAGCTACAGCTTTGTCATAAACAAGGGTACGATGCATGTGAAATGTATTACATGGATGGATATGCATGTGTAGGATTTATGTCCAAAGTAAGTTGTAGAAATTGTGATGGCGAAAGGTGTTAAAATATTATTTTATTCTACGATAAACGTAAGTTATTATATATTTTTATCACCTCTTCAATTCAGAGTAAACCAATTCAAACCAAGTAAGAAGGGATATTTTGCTAGTACAGAGATAAATCTCTGTAAAAAATATGTAACTTAAAGAAAAAAATTTAAAGAGGAGGGCAGTATAGATCACTTTAATGTTGTTGAATTGAAATGAGCAGGAATGGGACGAGTTATTCTAAAAAGTTCCTCCGTTGATATTTCAGGTGACTGTTTTTTCCCATTGCACAAGTAACCGCCAATTGAAAGCGAAATTGGCCACCCACTGAATGGTGTAAAGAGCGATTTCAAAACATTCAAGTTGAAACTGACAGTCAACAAGTTCCTCGTCCAGTTTTTGGGAGCCCTGTTGGCGCAGCAGTTGAACTCAATAAGAATAGGGAGCTATGAACAAAGCTAACTTGGGTTGGTTTATTGTTAAATGAAATGTCTGTTACAGCTCTGTGTTGTAGGGGGGAAATCCCTCTTTTGTAAAATCAGCTCAAAGATATTAATGATTGATGAAGAAGAAAAGATTCCATTACTGTCGGTTGCTCCCATTCTTGTTCGATTGATACTATACCTATCAACGGATTTCATTCTTTTGCAATTCAAAAGAATTTCATTGTTGCTAGTCTCGAGAATGGTTCCATTGTTTTCAATTATAGCACACACTCATCTGTTATCGTATTGACTGTTTACAGTTCTTTCCTTCTTTTTCGCACTGTCTCCAGAACTCAACGATGCTTTACTTGTTGCAGAACAACAACTTAATGTATTTTTCATTTTTATTGTTCTGATTGACAAAGTGTATCCACGCCTCAACCAGAAATCGAACACAGAGCACGAATTCAAACATAAAGAAACCTTAGTTTATAATCAAATTTTAAGATTTCGTGTGATTTTGTTTGAATATTGAACTTTTCTAAATTGAACTTTTTCTCTACGAAAGATATCTACTTTTAACAACATTCGAAGCAAACCCTACTGCTGTCAAATCTTCCTCACTTCTTTTCAAGTATTTCCTTTGAAACGTCTGCCAACGGCCATACCATGGTGAATACAACGATGCTTATTCCATCATCGTACTCAGTACTTAGGAGGGTGACCATCTGGGGAAAATCACTTGTTGTTTCGTCTCTTAATTTTTGTATTATTATTTGAAAGAAATAAGTGTGTTTTTAAACATTTCCCGTTACGCCCATAGATGAATAACTGGAAAAAAACTTATATTTGAAAGACGAAAGTAAAAGGGAAGGAAAAATGGATGAATTTAATGTTATTGAATTGATGTGAGCATAAATGGAACATGTTAGTAGTAAAAACTTTCTCTTTTAATATTCAGGCTCAGGCAGCCCGCAAAATGCGGTTTTGCCGTCGCACAAATTTCCGACAGTGGTAAATGGAAGTGGCCACCCCTTGAATGGTATAAAGAGCGAATTCAGTACATCTGTTTAAACTTAATTGTCAAATAGATGCTAGTACAGTTTTCAGGCTTCCGGTCGGGGCAGACGTCGAATGAAACCAGAACATGCGTAGGGGTATTGTTAATTGGAATGACTGTTTCAACACTGTGTTCTATGGAAAAAAGAATCCCTCTTCAGTAAAATCAGTTCAAAGATATTGTTGATTGATGAAGCATTAAAAAGATTCCATTGTTGTTGGTTGCTCCAATTCTTGTTCCATTAATACTATAATTAATAATATGTTTCACTGTTTTGCAATTCAAAATAATTCCATTGTTGGTAGACACTAAAATGGTTCCATTGTTTATTAATATTCTTCATTCAACTGTAATCGAATTCACTGTTTCATATGGTTTTTTTTTGTTTCATATGGTTTGTCTCGAAGACTCAACGATATTTTAATTGTTGTAGATCAACAAATCAAGGTAAGTTTCCTTTTTGTCGTTCTGATTGACAACGTGTATCATCGCGACGACAAGGAATTGAACTGGGAGTACGAATTCACGCGTAGTCGTAGGTTAAGCTTTCGATTAAATTTTAAGATTTAGTTATTCTGTTGGAATATCAAACTTCTAACTGCTCCTCTTCCACAAATGTCTACTTTTAATGATTTTCGAAGCAAACCCTACAGCTTTCAAATCTTCCTCGCTTCTTTTCTGGCATTTTCTGTGAAAGTTCTGTCATCGGCTATACCATGGTGAACACAACGGTACTCGTTCGATCACCGAAGTAAAGCACCTTTGGTCGTGCTCAGTACTTGGGAAGATGACCACCTGGGAACACCCCGTGCTGTATAGACGCATTTTAATTTTTGTATTTTTATTTGCAACAAATAAGTATCCTTTTCCACATTTTGGGTTATGCATAGATGAATCTCTGAAAAAATATATAATTCAAAGGAAAAAGTAAAGGGGAAGGAAAAATGGATGACTGGAATGTTGCTGATTTGAAGTGATAATGAATGTGACGAGTCGGTAGAAAAAAGAGTTAACCCATAATTATTCAGTCGCAGAGAGCCACGAAAATGGGGTTTTGCCATTGCATAATCTTACGCAAATGGTAAACGGAAGTGACCACCCCTGAAATGTGTAATGAGAGATTTCACTACATCTATTTGAATATATAGAGGGAACTTTTTATTACCAGCTTGTCCCATTCATGCTCACTTTATTTCAACAACATTCACATTCATCCATTTTTCCTTCCCCTTTACTTTCACTTATATTTTTTGCAGAGATTCATCTGTGGCATAACCCGCGCGCGCGCGCGAAATGTTGAAAAAACATATATTTCTTCCAAAAAAAATTTAATATTTAGAGGAGGCAACAGCAGGCTGTAATCCCTGGTGGTCACCCTTCCAAGTACTGACCACGCCCGAAGGTGCTTAACTTCGGGATCTATCATTTTTGTGATACCTAACGATTACACCTTTCTCGAAGTCACATAACTCTGCACTTCGTGGCATCTTGCATGCTGCTACTGCCATTTCTGTTTCCTACACGATATATAACGGGGGAGGGCGTGACGTATATCACTACCGCATGTATCGTGATTTGTATGCACTTAAGCCATTGTTTAAAAACTTATTGGTATATAGTGAATAATGAAAAATCAGGTTGTTTTCATACGCCCTACTTACTACTTGTATTGTTTGATGAAAATTACAACTCAATGTCAAACAAAAATGTATCATATAATTCACCGTCAAGAAAATATTTCCTCGACAGACAGACAAAGTTAGGTAGTTGCATCATCATCGCACTGGAGTGACACAAAGGGCTATTGGCGACGATCCGACATAAGTTCCGAATGAAAAGACTAAAACACACATCGTAATTTTGTACCACTATCAGATGAAAAGGTCAACACCGAAACTGATACCCTACTCTCCAGATTATCCATACCACAGCAACAAGATTACATTTGTCGCCATCCATGGCAGTTTTAACAAATACAACTTACACGTACACATCGGTCTTTGGTCAAATTTTGGACTCGCAATTTTACCAGTCGCAAAGGAACCAGAAGTAATAGCAACTCCGGATATAGCAAGAGGTCGAAGACGAATGCCTGAATCCCAAAGCTCAGTTAGGACTATGCTTCATTTTGATTTTTATAGGATATCAAAATAGGATTGAATGGGTAAAATTTTCTGAGCTTGAGAGTGAAAACCTAGTAGGTTGTTGTCTTTCTTCGGTAGAAATCCCTTCAAAATTTTATCATTCCAAAAGTGTGCAGAAAAACAAAAGCCATGGTGATTCAGTGATAAGACCATCTGGATCCGTGCAAAGTGGAAAGCTCAATCCACGAAAACACCACAAAGCACAGCTTCCGAACACACACACCAAACAGAAAATGTTTAGAATTGAATTTTCAAACTAATTTGAATTTTTCAACAAAAAAGAACGATCGGGAAGTGGACACAGTCCTTTTTTTACTCAGCACTGCAGAGGAACCGTTAAAAAATACCCACAGTTGTCAAACACGACGAAATCAAAAGCAGATTCTTTGATTAGTATATTAAAAGGAAAGAATCGCACGGAAAATTCTGCGGCAAAATGTTATACATGCGACTAGAGGTTTTTAAGAAATTCGTCAACTTACCCGACATCAAGGACTCCACTCTGAGAAGAAGTTTCATGAGTGCAAAATTTATTTGTGGCAAAGGGTTTTGAAAAAACTTCGATTTAGAAAGGCACATGCAAGTGCAAAGTGTCGAGAAGCCGATTGAGTGCAAAGTGTGAAAAAAGCATTTGCACGGAATTGCAGCTCTTGACAGGACAGATACGCATCCATTCAGGTGAGAAACCTTTTACTTGTGAAATTTGTCACAGGGGCTTCTTGAACCTTAGGAACTTGCGTAGACACAGACGAACACACTCTGAAGAGAAGCCGTATGAGTGTGAAGTATGCATCAAAAGGTTCTCACAAGTTTACATCTTACGAAAACATAGTCGTGTACACAGTTGTGAGATAAATTATGAGTGTGAAGTCTGCAAGAAAACATTCTCGATTAAGAGTAATTTGACAAGGCACAAACGGGTCCATTTTGGTGAGAAACCTTTTGATTATGAAATTTGTAGCAGAGACTTTTCAGATAGTTGAAATTAACGATTACACAGACGTACACGTACTGTAGCAAAATGGTATATGTGTGAAGTATATATAGACACTTGATAGAATTTTATGTGTTTGCAATGATCTATAGTGTTGGACGTTTGAAGTCAATATTTAGAGTTATCTTTTCGTACCAACCTGAATTTTTTGATTAAAGCGTTTGAAATGTTCTTGAAGTGGTATTTTTTCTTCGATACTTTTAGTTTTTATTCTTCATATCTCAAAGACATTAAAAATTTCTCTTCCTCATTTCCATTTTCTGATTGCTTGTAAGCGAAGATCCGAAAGGCACTGATCCCTATAAGCCTTACTTAAATTTTGAAAATTCGTCGTTTTTATAGTTACCCTAAAAAAAGTGAAAAAGTGTAATCTTCTATGATACTTGATAATATGCAGTGGATACACAAGTTAGTTTTCCTTAAAGGATGCTTACCAAAAATCTTTAGCGACTGTTTTATATAATTCTATAAATTTTGCTCATGTACTCCAACATTGATAGATTACATTGTAGCTCGTTAAATCCGTCGTGACCTGAAATGTCCTTAAGCTGGGGTGATTGAGTGTTTGAGTGTTCGGGTCCCAGCTCAAGCGTGACCTCGTCACATTACAGTGGCTCAAAATTACCTCGTATTTTCCTCGGATCTTTCCCTTCTAAGTAAACTAGGTAAGTTGACGAGTTGTTTACTGCAGATGATTTTCATTAAATACCTAGTAACCGATGACAACATCTTGTAATTCTGTACAACTGTTTGATGACTAGGAAGTATAACGGGTAAGCAAATGGAAGGTGACGAGTTCGAATCCAACCATTCACCGTTGTGTAGATGTTGTCTGGTACACATTAAATCTAACTCGGCCTAAAATGACAAAACGTTGGCGTGGTTTGGAAGTTTGGAGTGTGGGGAGGCTCTTCATATGTGATCTCGCCATCTGTTTTGCATCTATCGTCCATCTTGAAAATTACGTGGTAATCTTGTCGGACCTTTACCTTCAGTTCTGATCCCGGAACGTCGCCAATAGCCCGAGGTCAGCTCCAGTGCGATTCTAATTAAAATACAAACAGCTGCTTTCCCCGATTTGTTTTTAATAAAAATACACTCATTGCCATAAAAATTTGCGCACAAAAAAATAATTGTGGGATCGTACTGAAACTTGGCATGAAGGTACATGTCGGCCAGATATGCAAATGATTAGAAATGCAGCCTGATTGCGCATTACGTAATACCAATAGAGGGCGTTGAACGTTCTCTTTGGAGTATAAAACAGGTAAGCAGATCTTGTTTGAATGTACTTAATTTTTGCAAAGGAAACGCTGAGGTAGACATGCCATTACGCCGCCATCGAAGACAATATGAGCAGCTGTCAGAGTTAAGAGGGGAAGAATCATCGGGATGATGGAAGCTGGATGGTAAGCTCGGCGAGTAGCTCCTCAAGTATGCCGTTCTGATTTTACTGTGAGGAGGTGTTGGGACCAGTAAACGGAAGAGACTTCATTTACACGTCGACCAGGATCAGGATGCCCTCGACTGGCCAGTCATCCAGAAGACCGTCTCATCATACGAAACGCTTGCGTAGAGCCATTTGCCTCATTGGCCGCTATCCAGACACAAACCGCCTTCACTTACGGGCCCATGTGTCTTCCTGTCACAGCTGATGTGATGGTATTGGGTGCCATTGCTTACGATACACGGTCACCCCTAATATTGATCCAGGGCACAATGACAGCCCAGCAGTATATCCATGACATCCTTCAGCCACATGTGATGCCACTCATGGCAGGGCTACAGGAGCGATTTTCAACAAGACAATGCTCGGACACACACAGCAAGGTTGTCATAAGACTGCCTCCGCCACATTACCACCCTTCCCTGGCCTGATAGTTCCCCAGATTTGTCACCAATCGAGCAAATCTGGGATCATTTGGGACGGCAAGTTGGACACCGTACAAGTTGGGTCGAACAAGATGCGCGTTTACAGCAACTGTGGAACGAGATGTCTCAGGGCATCATACGGAACTTGTATGCCTCAATGCCCGCTCATCTCGAATTGTGCATTCGCGCTAGAGGGGGTCCAACAGAGTACTAAAACTTCCGTTCATTTGTACTTTTTTCTGCAATAAATGATCCTTTATCTTTGATTTTCTAATCACTTATATCAAAGTAGTACTTACATGTGTAAAATTTCTTTCCTTTTGAAGACTTTTTCTTGGTGCGCTAACTTTTATGGCAATGAGTGTATACTGTGTCTGAACAGACGAATTTACTCTTACGTTTACGTGGTGTTGTCCTCGAATCTTTTCATAAAGTGATTAATCCCAGACCGTCGTCAATAGTCCGTTGTCTTGCTCTTGTACGACGTTAGTTAAGAATTACCAATTATTACTCTTATGTTTAACCCTTCTTTGCATGATTTTTTCTTTTTTGGTGAAATAAATCAAGATGATATTAGGGATGTTACTAACAGTGATTTGACAGTAACAGTTCTAACTGTGACTGCTACTGACGAATATCTGTGATTCAAAACTGTGATTGTGATTCAAACTGTGAATGAATCTGATTGGTTGACTGCAAAGTATCTCTAGTCACTCGTAGCAATGGAATGCTTTTATTTATGTGTTGAATATTTTCAATAATACGATTTCGTCGAAGGAATACATAGCTAAGTCGGTAACGTCGTGGGCCTTACAGTGCTCTAGTTTACAGTTCGAACCCCAGTATTTTTTTCATCCAGATCAACTGGAATATATTTAATAAAACGCACAACTGCCACTCAATAAACCTTCAATTATAAAATGAATTTTTCATTTTCACTCTGCCACTATGAGCCGTTTTTTATTTAAGGTACTTTTTCTCCTCATTAAATTAATATTGGTGACTAAGATGGTTTCAACTATATTGAAATTTTCATATTAATTAAACTTTATAATTAATTTCACATTAAAATCAAGAGATATACATTAGAATGCGTGATCATTTTACTTCTAATTGAATTCAAATTATGGATTTTTAATCTTTAAATAAATATATATAATTGACAAACCTATTTTTTATCTTTAAATCCGTTTCACTAAATAACCTTTATCTAAAATATTTGTTTGTTGAAGAAAAATGTTTTCATCGTAGTATGTGTAGCAAGACAATTTCCTTACATTTGATAATCTGACAATTTCAAAACATTAAGTAATTTTTCTAAATCTCTAGTAACATTCAAATTAATTTGTTTTGTTGTAGTTTGAGTAGTTCAGTTTCCACACAACTCTGGAGTAACCACGTATTATTGTCAACGGTCCGGGATCCACCCCGAAGACAAAAGATGAAGATATTATCTTTAGTAGCACTTTAAAATTGATAAGCTGAGTGAAAGTATATAATTTAAATCTAAGGCAAACAGGGAATATTCTTCCGAGTAACATTCTTATTTGTTTTGAAAACAGTCTGACAAGGAATTCCAGAGAATCAGTGTTTACAAACAACAAATTATACGCTTTAAAAATTAAACATTCAGTCATCAAAATCTTTTGTACTTGCATTACGATATTTCAGAATGCATTCTTTACCGCTGTAAACGTTGTTGTGTTGATCCTCCCTCTGAAACGGTTTCATCTTAAGAGACAAACTTTAAAGAAGGCAGAAACTCGTAAAACGTATTCTAATCACTAGCGAAATTAAATAAATATCTCCCCCCCCCCTCCCCCTCCTGTGATTTCGACTCATTCAAGTTATACTTTCAGAAGCACATAATTCATATTTTAGTATTAGAAACAATTTGCAAGAGGTTAAACAGAACAATTTTAATCATAAACAAACCAAAAAATATATATATATAAACAAGTTCTAGTTATGTTACTCTAAAAAAAATAATAATAATAAATAATCAGTGATAGTTTAAGAACAAACAAAAAATTATTTAAAACAGAGAATTTAAAATGTTTTTATATGAACTATCCTTAAAACTGTCGAGATTTTTTTTTTCTTTAGAAAAAGGCGCGGGAATCTGGTGAGTCATAAAGCAACCTATTACCTTCTTAAACATCCGGTTCAAAATCCTCCAGAGAAATCTCAATCCGTCACAGACCAACTGGCACCGCTACCAAATAACCAAAACTCAGTCACAGCTTTCACTACTACCGAATCACCGATCCAGGTCGCAATCACCGATCGCAGTAATAGTATCAATATCAGCCAAGGTATCAGCTAAGGTATCAGCCAAGGTATCAGCTTAGCGATATCAGTTTAGTAACTGTTACCGAATCACTGATACCAAATCACTGATACTGAATCACTGATACCCAATCACTGTTACCCAATCACTGTTACCCAATCACTGTTACCCAAACACTGATATTTTGATATTTGAGTAACAGGTATGAACTGTGATTCACAAGTATCTGTGATTGAGTAGCAGTTCTGTGATTTGCTTAACATCCCTAGATGATATAATTCATGTTCAAAATTAAAGAAAAAATGGTTAAAAAAATATTAGTATATATTTATACTATAAATTTAGCAAGAAACAATATGATGGTATCATATGGTAATTTTCAAATTAAACGCAAACTTTTTCAGAAATTGCTCTAAAAATAACAGAAACACATGTAACAAACCTTTCTTCCACTCATTTTCACTTTTTTAGCAATAGAAACTAAAATATAATAAAACAAAATTAAAAACGAATTCATACGTTTATTGCAACTACAGCAAACAGCGGAATGACAACTTCAAGCTCGTTTTACTGATAGTGACACTTGCTTATTTTTGACAGCTATGTTTTTTTTTATGCAATGGACATTAAAAAGGTATCCAGACACGATCAACTTAAAGTGAACTTGTTCCTTTTATATAATTTTTGGGCATTCAATGTAATGATGGAAATTTCCACCATTATGCAAAGAAGGGTTAATGTCGTTGAAAGGAGATTCTCTTTGTATAGTTTTGTGATGTCAATAGCGTAGTTTATGGAAGCATTCTATTTAATTACTCGGGTCCGTCATGTCCCAGTGGGTATATCTGGCAACCTTCGAGTTGTAGAGAGCGCAGTTTCGTTTCCTGTCGGGTTCATTCCTCCCTGGGTGTATTCTCTCCTCTGTGTCAGCAAAGTTTTCTTTATGTGTTTGTTGTTTAGTGGATGTTGTGTATCTTGTGTCAGTTTTGTTAATATTTAGAAGGTGGCACACACACAAAATGTCGTACGTCTTTTTCTTTCAGTTTACGAGAAAGCAAAGGTGGGAAAATTGTAATAAATCTAAAACCACAGAACCACATGTTAAATCTTGAATCTTAACATTGCTCTCACTGAAAATTAAAAAAGTGACTTATAACATTTTGACATCTGAGCACAGATTTGAGGCCACGACAGATATAATGTGCAGTGCCCCCCTTTGTATACGACGGCGTTTGGTTGGATTCAAAGTCATGATCTTTCGGTTGGTTATCCGATAATCTTCCATCCGGGGTACCTCGGCCCAGAAATCACTTGAATTCGGTCACTGAGTTCTCTCGTTCTGAAAAATAGTTTTTCGATTTCTGTACAAAAATTTAACAATTTTTAGTCCTATAATTTAAGTTATATCTAATTGTAGACTTAGATTTCAATTAGAAAAATTAGCAAAATAGATCTAGAGCATGTTCAAGCAACGACATCCTTTCACGATTCGAATTCACTAACATCCGTAGTAAACAAGATCAAAGCAGTTCGAGCAAACAGTGATTGCAATTCCTGTCTGGAAAAAGGACAGAAGGGACAAGAGAAACTGAAAGTTCCAGCATCGACGTTGGTCAAAAACAATTGACAAAATAATGAACATATTACACCTACTCCCGTTGTTTTCGAACAAAGTTAGCGGATTAGCAACAGGAGGTTCGTGGATTTGAAACGTATTTCCAATAAAAGACGTGGACGTGGAGAACGATGCAGATTAAATCAATCCCAATCTCTACGATCCTCAAGTTGACTTGGCATGAATGTTTGGAGAGTGGGGTGTCAGATCATGTGTTGCCACATCAACTGACCAAAGTTTAAAAAGACTAAGTGTGATTGTATATATATCTATCCCTTGAAGATGGGCCGACCAACCGGTATAGTGGTTAAGGTGTTAGCCTCTAGATTGGAAGGTCCCTGGTTCGAATCCGGGTTCGGGCATGGATGTTTGTAAGCGTATGGTGTAGAGGCGGCTGGTGCACCTTAAATCTGTCGTGGCCGAAAGTCCTCACGTTGGGTTGGCGTGGAAGTTTGGAGAGTGAGGTGCCAGCTCAGGTGTTGCTTCGTCATCTGACCGTGGTTCAAAATTACGAGGTATTGTCCTCGGATATTTCCCTTAAGGGACTGATCCCGGACCGTCGTCAACAGCCCGTTGTGCTGCTCTAGTACGACGTTAACTAAAATTACCTTACCTTAACCTTGAAGATGGATCTTCAATATCCTCTTGAATAGATTATCAATATGATGTTGAATTGATCATGAATATCCAGTTGAATTGATCATCAATATCCAGTTGAATTTATCAATATGACGTAAAGTCAACTACCTACGTTCTAGCAAATCTGGGAAATGTACGTACTTTACTGTTCTCGTGTTTCATTAAATTGAAGGGAAGAATTGAAATCCATTGGTTTGGTAAATAAGTAACTATACCTGATTTAACGTCACACAGAAACAACGAAACCTCAGACCGAGCTATTGGCGGCAATCTGGGATCAATATCAAAGAGGAAGATCCGAAGACAACTCGTAATTTTGAACCACGGTCAGATGACGAGGGAACGCCTGATACGACACCCCACACCAGCAAATTTTGAAGCTCCACCAACGTGAATTCATTTGAAACTTCAACAGATTTAACGTTCATCAGCTCCTGTATAGGTAATTGGTAATTTTGGTAATTTTTAATCAACGTCGTACTAGAGCAACTCAACGGGCTATTTATGACGGTCCGGAATCAATCCCTTAAGGGAAATTTCCGAGAACAACACCTCGTAATTTTGAACCACGGTTAGAGGACGAAGCAACACCTGAGGTGACACCCCACTCTCCAAACTTCCACACCCACCCAACGTGAGGACTTTCAGTCACGACAGATTTAAGGCGCACCAGCCGCCTCAACACCATTCGTTTATAAATATCCATGCCCTGAACCCTGATTCGAACCAGGAACCTTCCTATCTAGAGGCTAACACCTTAACCACTATACGGATTGGTCGACTCAGCTCCTGTATAGACGACGGACCCAGTTTCCAACTCGGAACCCCCAGTTGCTAATCCGTTGCTCTACAGACTGGGCTACCGCGGCCTTATTTATATTATACACCTACGGAACCAAACCCGATATTTCATATCCTAATGATTTAGTTGCTATATTAAAAGCCCTGCCATTATATTCCATGTAATCTTACAAAATGGTGAACAACATCCACTTGTACTCTGATGAAGAGATACATATTCGATACTTTTTCTAACCACATTATCTTAATTATGATTATTTCAAATTATAACGAATAGAAGCGAAGTGAAAAGAACTGAATTCTTCAAAAAAAAAGTGTCGAATAGTTTCGTGTTGACCACTAGAATAGGGTTCCTGAACTGTCTCCGTCTCCCGAAAAATGCATTTAATTTTGCAGTACTGCAATTTCAGATATTGTCACCTGTATCTAGTTTTATGTAATTGCATCGTCTTAGATTTCAGTTCGAAAAAATTGTTAGACCTTTAAAACTGACTCCTCAGGATCAGACGGAACAGGATCATTCGGATCCAGATGTTGTAAATCCATAGCATATTCAAACAGCTACTTTCTTTGATGATCAATAGGAAAGTGGGGTGCCAGTTCAAGAGTTACCTCGTCATCTGATTGGTGTCCTCGGATTTTTCAAAAAGGGGATCGTTCCCAGACCGTCGTCAATAGCCCGTTGTGATCCTGTAGTACGACGTTCATTAAAATTGCCACTACCGTTGATAATCAGAATTCACCAATATCCGAAGAAAACAAGACTGTAAAAGCTCGTGCAACAGTGAATTGGATTCAGGTCAGAAATAAGATGGAACTAGAGTACTAAAAGTTACAGCATACACGTTGGCTGTGTTGTCGAAAGGTGTTTCTACAGATCAAAACCCCAATCGTGGAGCACTCCGCTCATAGCAAAGCCGGATGATTACGAACCAATACTGTTACTAACATTCGCACTTGGAGAACAGCACTGTAATTTTAAAGCTCTCCATGGATTCACAGGTAGAATTGAAATTTAGAGATTTTAATTAACGAGCTATTAGCGACGGTCCCGTATCAATACCGAAGAGAAGTAAATTTCGGAGAATAAATAAGAATATTCATATGCTAAAAAATATACATAAGAGATTTACACGACAAGGGCCGAAATAGCCCGTTTCAAAGAACAAGCTTATTAACAACAGTAGGGTTGGGTGTTCGAAACTAGGTTCCGTCGACGGCCGTCGTGTACACCGGGGCTGGTGCGTGTTAAATCTGTTGCGGGTGCAAATATCCTCAAGTTCGCGTGAAGTGCAACTTCGGAGAGTTTCGACCCATCACAAATATCGTCCTCGTCCAGATCGAAAGGTTCCTGGTTCGAATCCGAGTTAGTGAGGTAAAACATTTGTTTAACTTTAAAACACAAACTGCCTTCCTTCAGAGCTTTTCTTGAGTAAATAACATCACGTTAACAAATTTATCAGTAAGTGTATGTGACAGACCTAAATAATAATCTGATTAGATATATATTAGTTATGGATCCCTACACTTAAAATGACATGTGATTATTTCATGGTGCTATTTGCAAAATGATTATAGTGTTAATTACACTCATGTCCATAAACTAAGGATAATTCAGAATCACACGGAAATCGAACTCAAAACTAAAAATTTCACCTAAAGAATTATCGCATACATCTTCAAGAATAATATAAAAAATTACAGGAAGCCATCAGATTACGCCGATAGTACGTCACAATAACGAGAGTTTAAGAGAGTTGTATATAAGCAATGTTAGCAAAGAAGTAAAATTGTTCACAAGCGTTCTGTAAGCCGCTCATTGCCACAACCGAATAGTTATGGCACAGAGGGCAAATGTCGATGATTTTTTACGTGATTTTTACGTACGATGGTTTTTATCGGCTGCCTGGAATATGGGCGTACTCAGATGGAAGTTTCATTGGAACTTGGAATCGCTCAAAGTGTCATCTCTTGGCTTTGGCAACGATTCCAAAATGATGGAAATGTCAGTGGACGTTACAGAACAGTTTGCCCCCTAGTTACAACGCCGAATAACGACTAGTATTTGGCAGTAACTGCAAAAAGAAGCAGACGGAGCACAGCATTCGATCTTTCTCGTCAGCTATCTTTAGCCACACGTACGACAGTTTCAAAGCAAACCGTTTACAGACGTTTGGGACAGGTTGGTCTATATGCTCGCAGGCCTGTCAAATGTGTTCCACTTACTGTCGAAAGCTGTTAGCCTGGAGTAGAGAACATGCAATGTGGATAT
Source organism: Metellina segmentata (assembly GCA_947359465.1). Classification (NCBI taxonomy): domain Eukaryota; kingdom Metazoa; phylum Arthropoda; class Arachnida; order Araneae; family Tetragnathidae; genus Metellina; species Metellina segmentata. The sequence continues at coordinate 100,732,586 of OX375883.1, forward strand.
CGCACAGTGGGCTTGTGTGATGATTTCAGACGAGTCCAGGTGTAGATTGCAGTCTGATTGACGGCGGACGTTCATATGGAGAACGCTAAGTACCCGCTACTACCTAGACAACATCATTCAATGACACCGTTACGGTTGTGCAGGATTGCTCGTTTGGGGCGGATTTATACTGGGCTCCAGAGCAGTTGTACATGTTCATATCGGAACCATGAGAGGCGAAATTTATCGGTACATCATTCTGGAACAACATGTACGTTTGTTTAGGGGTGCCATGGGAGCAGAATTTATGTTTATGGATGACAATGCCCGTTCTCAACGTGCAAACATTGTAAAACAATGCCTTGAATCTGAGGATATAACCCGTATGGAATGGCCAGCATCCTCAGCTGACTTGAATCCGATAGAGCATGTGTGGGACATGCTTGGCCGACGAGTTGCAGTCGGTCAACGACCTCCTACATTTGTACCAGAACTTTGGAGAGCATTGCTTACTGAGTGGAATGATCTACCCCAAGATCAGCTCGATAATTTGATCCTCAGCATGCCTAGGCGTTTTACGGACTGTGTTTCATCGTCTAGGAGACATACAATGTATTAACCATGGTACCAACCATGTCATGTTAAGTTTTTGTAAGGTCGATATGTTTTCTAATTGCTCCAGTGAGCAAAAATCATAGTTTTTATGAATGGTTTTATACATACACCATCTTTTGTGTTCTTTATCTTTTGTTCAGTAAATTGGTTTATGAATAAGTCACGTTTGTTTTGTTTCTGAACCTTTACTTTCGGAGCTGGTATTATCCTTAATTTATGGACATGACTGTAATTCATGGTGTTTTAACACTTTCATCCTTTAACAAATAGAAACCTTCCTCGAAATCATATAGCTCTGCACTTCGTGGCATCTTGCATGCGACTAATGCCAATATTAATTAATACAGAATATTTAACGGCCGAGGGCGTGACGAAAATAAGGATTGGATGTATCATCATTTGCATATGTGTCGTAATACCTATTGGTAGATAGTGAATAATTAAAAAAAAAGCCAACCTTGTGGTTTTATAAGAACTACTTACAACTTGTATTGTTTGATGAAAATTACTATTCAGTCTCAAACGGAAATGTATCATATAGTTCAACGTAAAAATAATAGTTTCTACACAGTCAAAGTAAGGTAGTTGCATCACCTACGCACTGGAGCGATATAGCGGGCTATTGGCAACGATCTGATATTTATCCCGAATGAAAAGATTAAAAGACAAAGCGTAATTTTGAACAACTATCAGATAAAAATGTCAACACCTGAACTGATATCCTACTCTCCAAATTTCCGTACCACTGCAACAAGATTACATTTGACGCCCTGACAGTTTTAACATGCACCTACCTACGCGTACACTGTGGTCTTTGGTCAAATTTAGAACTCGCAAATCTCCGTTTCTACCAGCCTGCCAATTTCAAGGGGCCCACAACCAAACGTTGAGAAAAGAAAAATTCACACAGGAAAGTACTTCATTGGAATCAAACCTGCAAAGCCTGCAAGTTCCTGGTAGCTAGCATAGTGGGTAAAATAACAGCACTAGGGTTCTTAGATAAGTAGAAAGATAGGTAGGTAGTTAATTTGCGTCTAACAAGATAACGAGGTCAAGCAAATTCACGAGTTTAAACCAATTCCACTCTGTTTGGGCTTTGATTATTGTGATCCAATTTAGTTTTTTACGTGATAAAAGAATTGATGAAACTTTCAAATTTTCGTTTAAAATAAAACAAACTTATAAATACTTTGACTATTACATATACAGTATACATGTGTCATCTTAATGTCATAGTTTTCTGTATTATGGTTAGTAGTTTTCTGTATTACATTTTTTAAAATTATAACGAATACAAGTGAAGTAAAAGTCAAGAGTTTCCTCTTATAAAGGTGTCAAATAGTTTGCTGATACTCACTTGAATACAGTTCCTGAACTTTCAAGTCATGACAATCGCTTTTCCTTTTGCTGAACGAATATTTATTATTTTCCAGACGTAATATTTTACTTTTATCTAATTGAATTCAATTCGAACTTTATTTGAAAACCTATCGAAGTATTCAAAATGAATTCAGATCAGGAGGATTCGGATCCAGATGATTTACGTCCATCGCATGTTCAAGCAACGACATTATTTGGTGATCAGAATTCCCTAGCACACGAAGAAAGCAAGACTGAGACAGCTGATGCAACCGTGCATCGGATTCGGGCCGGAAATATGGATAGAAGGGCCAAAAGAGCGAAAGGTACGAAGATGGACAAGAGCTGTGTTGGAGATAGATTTTCTTCAGATCGATACCTCAATCTACAATTACACCAATCTTCTCCAAATCGGATTATGGGGAAGAAAGGCGATGAACACTACAGACATCCTCAAGTTGAGAAGAGCAGTGGAATATTAGAGCACGTAATGGAACCAGAAGTAATAGCAACTCCGGATATAGCAACAGTTCTAAGACGAACGCCTGAGGCACAGAGCTCAGTTAGGACCATGTGTCCTTCTGATTACATAGGACATCAAGATCGAAGTGAAGGAAAAAAAAATTCTGAATTTGAGAGTGAAAACCTTGGAAGTCGTCGCCTTTCTTCTTTAGAAATCCCTTCAAATTCTTATCGTTCGAAAAGTGTGCAGAAAAACAAAAGCCTTGGTGATTCAGTGATAAGACCATCTCTATCCGCGCTAAGTGGAAAACTCAATCCACGAAAGCACCACAAAGCACAGCATCCGAAAACGCACACAGAAGATAAAATGTTTAAAAGGGAATTTTCAAACTTGAACAAAAAGGAACTATCGGGAAGTAGACAAAGCCCTTTTTCAACTCAGCACGACAGAGAAACCGTACTAAAATACCCACAGACATCAAAATCTAAAGCAGATTCTTCTAATAGTTTATTAAGGGGAAAGAATCGCACTGAAAATTCTGCGACAAAAGGTTATTCATGCGAACAGTGTGGAAAAGCTTTTAAAGAGAAACGACAACTTACCCGACATCAAGGACTCCACTCTGGGATGAAATTACATGAGTGCAAAATTTGCAGCAAAAGGTTTTCAAAAAACTTTCATTTAGATAGGCACATGTTAGTGCATAGTGGCGAGAAGCCATTTGATTGCAAATTGTGCAAAAATACATTTGCTCGGAAGGACAACTTAACCCAACACATACGCATCCATTCAGGTGAGAAATCTTTTATTTGTGAAATTTGTAACAGAGGCTTCACGAACCTTGGGGACTTGGGTAGCCACAGACGAACACACACTAACAAGAAGCCGTATGAGTGTGAAGTATGCATGAAAACATTTTCACAAGCTGCCACCTTGCGGACACATAGACGTGTGCACACTGGTGAAAAACCTTATGAATGTGAAGTATGCATGAAAAGGTTCTCACACGCTTCCACCTTACGGACACATTGTCGTATGCACACTGGTGACAAACCTTATGAGTGTGAAGTTTGCATGAAAAGGTTCTCACAAGCCTCCACCTTGCGGACACATAGTCGTGTGCACACTGGTGACAAACCTTATGAGTGTGAAGTTTGCATGAAAAGGTTCTCAGAAGCCTCCACCTTGCGGACACATAGTCGTGTGCACACTGGTGACAAACCTTATGAGTGTGATATCTGCAAGAAAACATTTTCGATGAAGGGTAATTTGACAAAACACAAACGGGTCCATTCAGGTGAGAAACCTTTTAATTGTGAAATTTGCAACAGAGCATTTTCGGGTCTTTCGGCGTTACGAGTACACAGACGCACACACACTGTAGAAAAACCGTATATGTGTGAAGTATGCGGGAAAAGGTTTTCACAAAATCATAACTTAAATGCACATAGACGTCGGCATCAAAACGGAGAATAATTAAAAGTGAAAAGCACTAGAAAACAGATTTGTGGGAAGTGTACTTGCAACAACATAAAATGACATATTAACGTCTTCCAAATTTTAAAAGGGACGCAGTAAGAAAGTTCGCTTTTTCATGTTATTTGTAATCCGTTTTAAAATATTTAAAAGAATAAACGTGTTCACTTGTTTTTAAATCTCCTTTGTAACCCCTAAATGTTTTTAAACCTATTCGGTTCTGTGTATTTTATTTATATGTATAAAACAGATTTATGTATAAAAAATTGACGTAAACAAACTTTTAAAAATGACTACAATAAATTAAAACCTAAATAAATGTCTTGTAATTTATTTGTGTTTTGTAATTTATGTGCACTGTTATAACCACATTAATTATATGCACTTGTTTGAATTATAGTTGTGTTTGCAGTGAATTATAGTGTTGGACAGTAGAATGTAATGTTTAGAGGTATGTATTTGTACCAAGATATTTTAAGATTAAACCGTTCGAAATTTTCTTAGTTTTATTGATCCTTCGATACTTTTTAGTGTTTGTCCTCCATATCTGAAAGACATTTAAAATTTAATTTCTTAATTTTCATTTTCTGATCGTTTGTAATCGAAGGCCCGAAATACACTCATCCCAATATGCCTTATTTAAATTAGGAATAATCATTGTGTTGATAGGAGCGCTGTAAAAAGTAAAATATTTTTTTATTCTTGATTATATTCTGTGCACACATAGAGTGGTTTTCATTTAAGCACGATTACAAAAGTTATTATTGACTGTTCTATGAAAATTCTACAAATATAGCTTATCAACTGCAATAGTGCTAAATTACATTGTAGCACGTTAAATCGTCGTGATCTGAAATGTCCTTACGCTGGAGTGATATAAAGTTTGGGGGTTGGGGTCCCGATTCAAGCGTGACCTCGTCACCTTACAGTGGTTCAAAATTAACAAGTATTTTCCTCGGATCTTTCCCTTCTTTATGAACTCGGACCGTTGACAATTGCGAGTTGTTTACTGCACACACAGCTGATGTTCATTAAATATCTACCAATCGATGAAAAGATCTAATAATTCTGTACCACGGTTAGATGACGAGGAAGAATAACGGATTTACAAAATGGAATGTGACGAATTCGAATCCAACCATACACCGTTGTGTAGAGGGGGTCTGGTGCACATTAAATCTGACGGCCTTAAATGTCATCACGTTGGGTTGGTGTGGAAGTTTGGAGAGTGGGGTTCCAGCTCAGGTGTTGCTTCGTCATCTGACCATGGTTCAAAATTACGAAGTGTTGTCCTCGAATCTTTCCCTTAATGGACTGATTCTGGACCGTCGTCAATAGCCCGTTGTGTTGCTCTAGTACGATGTTAATGAAGAATTACCAATTATAACTCGTATGTTTGACTTTGTTAAAATTATATTTTCTTTGCAAAGTTTTGTAATGTTAACAGCGTTGTTTATGGAATATATTTATTTAACTATACACTTCACGTGTCATGTCTCTGTGTTTATATCTGGCAACCTTCGAGTTGTAGACGGCGCAGGTTCGATTCCTGTCGGGTTCATCATCCCTGGTAATATTCTCTCCTCCGTATCAAAGAAACATTTTTTATGTGTTTCTCATGAACTGGATATTGTGTACCTTGTGCCTGTCCCACCATGGCCAAACATGACCATTTTGCCATAAAGACGTCAAACCAACCAACCAGGACTATCGCCAATAGCCGTTGATATTGCTCCAGTTTGACGTCAATTAACTACTTACCTACTTGAAAGTGCGAGTGAAATATTCCTTCTGTATTGTGGTGCAACGTTACGTGGTGTTGTCCTCGGATCTTTCCCTTGGGGTATTGGTCCCGGACCATCGTCAGTAGCCCGCTGTGTTGCTCCAGTGCGACGTTAATTAAAATACCTATCTACCTACACTTCTGTATTACTTTTCAAAGAAAACAAGTGATGGTAATGGTAATTTTAGTTAACGTCGTACAAGAGCAACACAACGGGCTATTGACGACGGTCCGGGATCAATCCCTTAAGGGAAAGTTTCGAGGACAACACCTTGTAATTTTGAACCACGGTCAGATGACGAAGCAACACCTGAGCTGGCACCCCACTCTCCAAACTTCCACACCAACCTAACGTGAGGTCTTTCGAGCACGACAGATTTAAAGTGCACCAGCCGCCTCTACACCATACGTTTACAAGCATCCATGCCCGAACTCGGATTCGAACCAGGAACCTTCCGATCTAGGAGCTAACACCTTAACCACTAAACCGGTTGGTTGACAAACAAGACAGATTTAGCTTTTGTAGCGTCGGTGTATGGTTATAATTGAACCCGTTACTCTTTCTTTTCATTTGATCTTGATAAAAAAAATAACGAGTGTTGTCCTCGGTTGGTAGGTATGCAATTAACATCAAACTGCAGCAAAACAACTCGTACTGGCGACGGTCAGGCATTACCCCTTAGGGATAAATCCGAGGACAATACGAAGTAAATTTGTACCAGGGTCAGATGAATGTCATACCTGAGATTGCACCCAAATCTCCAAACTCTCAATTACCCGAGCATGAGGATATTTCAGGCCACGGCAAATTTAACGTGCTTCCTTGGAAACTATGAGTATTGGGGTAATGAGCTATATTTGAGAATTTTTATAGTACAGAGGGTATAGGACTTTTGTATGCCTCCTGGACTGAAACCAATTAGCAATACGAATATAATCAAGTACTATAAAAAATACTTTACTTTCACATTTTTATTACACGGTTGCTATTACAAATATCAATATTAAAAACTGAAGTCAGGATTTGGGAATTAGTACCTTACGGACCTTTACTCACAAGCGATCAGATATTGGAAATTAGGAAATTAAATTTGAAATGTATTAAAAGCATCGAATGAAAACTCAAATTATTGGAGATTAAGATTAATATTGTTGAATTGAGAGAGAAACAGGCATGAATGGGACAAGTTGTTAGTAAAAAATTCCCCATCCCCTTATAATAAGGCTGAATCAGATAGAAAATTTTGGTTTTTCATTGCACAAACATCCGCCAGTGGTAAAAATTAAGTTGCCACCCCCTGAATGGTGTAAAGAGAGATTTCAGTACATCTTTTTCAAAGATGATTCTAAAAACAGCTCGTACAGTTTTTCGTCGACCGGCTGGAACAGCCGTCGAATGCAAAAAGAATAGAGAACAATGAACAAAGCTAACATGTGTCGGGGTATTGTTAGTTGAAATGACTGTTTCAGCACTGTGTTCTATAGAAAAAATTATTCCTTTTTCGTAAAATCGGTTCAAAGGTATTGTTATTGATGAATAATAATATGAGATAACTTTGTTGACGGTTGCTCCCATTCTTGTTCCATTAATACTATCCCCAACAATAGATTTCCTTCTTTTGCAATTCAAAAGAATTCCATTGTTCGTAGACACTAGAATTGTTCCATTGTTTTCCATTATTGTTCACTCAACTGTTACCCAATTTTTTTTTTTCAAATGCATTTTTTCTTAAGGCATTCTATCGAGTATAAACGGTATTTTAATTGTTGTTGAACAACAAATCAAGATATGTGTTCTTTATGTCGTTCTAATTGATAGCGTGTATCCCCGTCATGAACAGGAATTGAACTCGGAGTACGAATTCACACGTACTTGTAGGTTACGTTTACGATAAAATTTTAAGATTTCGTGATTTTGTTTGAATTTCAAACTTTTGTAAATGCTCCTCTTTTATATATGTTTAATTTTAACGTTTTTCGTATCTCACCCTACTGCTTTAAAATCTTCCTCGCTTCTTATATGATGTTTCCTGTCAAACGTCTAACAACAGCCATATCATGGCGAACACAGCGGTTCTCTTTTGATCAAGGAAGTTAAGCACCATCGGGCGTTGTCATTACTTGGCAGAGTGACCACCTGGGAATCCAACGAACTGTTGGAGCCCCTTAATGCTTTTATTTTTGTTAAGAAGAAATAGGTGTGTTTTTCCACATTTTGGGTTATGCATAGATGAATCTATTTAAAAAATATGTAATTGATAGGAAAAAGTAAAGAGGAATTAAAAATAGATAAATGGAATATTGTTGAATTGAAATAGGCATGAATGGGACAAGTTGTTAGTAAAAAATTCCCCATCCCCTTATAATAAGGCTGAATAAGATAGAAAATTTTAGTTTTCCACTGCACAAACATCCGTCAGTGGTAAAAATTAAGTTGCCACCCCCTGAATGGTGTAAAGAGAGATTTCAGTACATCTTTTTCACAGATGATATTCTAAGAGCAGCTCGTAAAGTTTTTCGTCGACCGGCCGGAACAGCCGTCGAATGCAAAAAGAATAGAGAACAATGAACAAAGCTAACATGTGTCGGGGTATTTTTAGTTGAAATGACTGTTTCAGCACTGTGTTATATATAAAAAATTATTCCTCTTTCGTAAAATAGGTTCAAACGTATTGTTATTGATGAAGAATAAGATAAGATAACATTATTGTCGGTTGCTCCCATTCTTGTTCCATTAAGTATACCAGAAAGCCTCGGTGTCGTTCTACCATTGTCGAAGCACCTTCATTAGAAACGGAGAGGATATTACTCAAGGGTATAGATTTCTAATCGACAAATCTTTTTAATTCATTGAATATTGCTACACATTTCGTATCAGTTTCTAAACATTTGATAAATAACAATATTCTTAGAATTTTTTTTCTGTTACAAATCTCACATAAGCTAAAAGTAAAGCTTCGTTCTTCTGCAAAGTAGCCACACAAGCTGTATAGAGTATTCAGGTGTTTTTAAGTACACACATAAAGAATTTTCTACGCACTGAGGCATTTCGTCACTCCTTCTTTGAATTGTACTATTACTGTGATATTCTTATAACACCGAAAGCTGGTTTATACAGCACGGTGTGACTTTTCGAACTTCAGTAAAAAAATGTTATAAGAAATATTATAAGAAGAACGCAGTCCATCATTGTCTCGCTCAGAGTTTGTCGCTAAGAGTTGTCGCAATGACGGTGTTTTCCAATATTATTATTTGACTATTTGAAAAATGTAAAATGTTTATCTTTTTTTGTCGCTATGGACTACTATCAAATGTTACTTAAGCGTAGAAAGTTTCATTGATTCGTTTGACAAAGTTTTATTGCATAGAAGACATATAGGTAAAGTAATATTTCCTCATAACGGAATAAATCCACATTTTAAATATTCAACAATTATCAGCATTTTTTCTTCGTCTCCCATCATACTGTTATCAGTAAAAAAGACACAAATTTAAGACATAAGAAAATAAAAAAAATTATTTCTTTTCTCAGGACGTAATAATCCTTACTAATTTATTTATTATTAGTTATTTTAACTTATATAATAATGAATATGGGTCACAATTATTTTATGTTTATTAAACCTTTCGCGGATCCCCCGAAGTTGTTCATACACCCCAAATTAATTTTAATTTTCCACATACCCCCTTCATCCGTCTCACGGACCCCTGGGGTTCCGTAGGGACCACTTTGGGAACCCCTGATCGAGCAGATCGCTCTCACCATCATTGATCGTAAGTAGGTATGTCCACACTTGTGCGCTTTCATTTTCAACTTGACTTTCAACGTTCAATTCAACATTCAGTTCAACATGCGTAAATGCATGCCTTATTGCATGCGCTTAGAGGCATGCCCTTCTCCTGTCCACACTCTTGCCTCACTTCAGTTTCAAGATGGATGAAGATGATGCTATTCCGTTAGGAAGAATCAGTGCGACATAATTAGTTATCAGGCAAGTAAATAAAAGTTGGAAATCAAGGCGAGCGATTTGGATGAAAGAATATTTCAGAACGTGTAAGTAATGAGCCTTTATTAATTTACGTTAAAATGCACTATTATTTGTTGGATCACACGTTCAAACGCGATGTTTTTATTTTCTTTCATTCAAATTTCGTATTTTCACTTTAACGAGTGCGTAGTAGGTAATCTGGAGATTATCTAGGTAATTTGCAGATCACCTAGGTAATTTGAGAAGCAAAACAATTTTCGATACTTTAACGGATCACCCTAGTTAATCTGCATATTACCTAGATAATTTGTAGAATAACTGATTGCTACACTTAAGCGGTAACGTATATAAGATCGATCTCGCCATCATGTGCAATTGATCGAGATTCAAGCTTCTTACGTGGGTAACGGCAAGACTCGCTTCGCCAAGAGTTTCGTCTATTCGTGGGTGGTGGAGGATTGTCTCTCGATTTTTGACGACACTTTTTTCGACGAGTCTACAATGACCAAATTCTACTTGATACTGGAAAACTGCCAGTCCAAAATCGACCAGGTGATCCGAATGGTGGACAAGAATGAAAGAATGACTATAGTATTCCCTCGCAACCCTCTCATATCTTTAATTCGATTCGAAGATGGTGGTTTCTCGACACAAGAATTTGAGTCGGCTGGCTCATTCCTACGAGCAGCGGTAGCAACGAATTGGAAAAGACGAGGTCCACGTATTGGACTATGGGAACTCGATCACCTCTAGGGACTTTAATGCAAATATTGGATACAAGCAGATGTTGGAACGAGGCCGCGAATTCGGAAAAGTATCCGAACAAAAGACGCAAGTTGATTTTTTCAAGGAGGTGAAGAAATAAAGCACCAGTGGCAACGAGACGTGATCCGATCCATTATGTGTTACTATTACATGGCTTTCATTGAATTCGAGGGGCCGTATATAGACGTCTCAATGACTTTTTTACAGGACTTGGACGAACACACTTGGGGGTGAAGTGTATTTGTAAGGTAAAGAACTCGCACTTGTGTGGGTAAAAAAAAGTTTATTACGTTTCATGGCAATTATACAGTAGGTACCAACAAGTATTTTGACACCTGTGATAAAAAGGAAAAACAAAATTCATTCATATACAATAGTTTGTAGATCCTCCACGAAAGATGATTACAACCTCAACCCTCCACGGCATACTTTCCACAAGTTCTTGTATGACGGCTGGTGGTATTTTATTCCACTCGGCTTGGAAAAGACATTTCCTTCGCCGATTTTGGACGGTTGTTGCACCTTTTAATTCGGCGATCTAACTCATCCCAGATGTTCTCGATAGGGTACAGTCTGAACTCAGGTTAACACAATTGTCACCATTCCAATCCAAGCTGACAGCAAGCGTTATCGTCCTGGAAGCGACATAGGTCCAACCCGTAAAACTGCCACAACGTACGAAGCACATTGTCCTCCAAAATAGTTCAGTATGCATCGGAATTAAGCTTACCATGAATTTCGTCCAAGGGTCACTGTCCATATTAGAAGAAAAAACACCAGTCCATAATTCCACCTCCGCCGAACTTTACTGTTGGCACAATACATTCGGGCAGAAGGCGTTCTCCAGGCAGACACCATACCCAGACCCTGCTAACCGGACGGTAGAGGGTGAACCTTGATTCGTCGCTATAGTGAACCCGTTTCCATTGATCTACGGTCCACTTTCGACGTGGTTTGCATCACATTTACCGAGCAGCGCGTTCGGACTTTGTAAATCAAACGCTTATGGGCTGCAGCTGGTCCTCGAAAACCAAGCAGATATGTTTCCTTACGAATAGTATTAGTCGAAACAACACTCCTGGTTGCTTGTTGAAATTCCTGGATAGCTGTGCCATCGGTTGGGTGAGTTTCTTCTGAATTTCTCTGGACAGCGCCTTCGATATCTATCTTCCCGTTTCGTGGATATGCCGACTCGGGACACATTCCTACAATCACCGCTCACCTTCCACTTCTGAATCACATAGGCCACTGTTGATTTTCGGTAATTCAGCTTGCTAGATATGTCCCTTAAGGATCGGCCATTTCTGTGAGACCCGACGATTACACCTTTCTTGAAATCAGATAACTCTGCACTTCGTGGCATCTGGCATGCGACTAATGACAATGGTGTTTCTCACACGGTATTTTTCGGTGACGCATATCAGGACCGCAGATATTGTCATTTGCATGGGTGTCCATATACTTATTCGTTGATAGTATACAAAGAAAAAAAAAGCAAACCTTGGTTTCATACGCACTACTTACGACTTGTATTGTTTCATGAAAATTAATATTCAATATCAAACAAAAATGTATCATATAGTTCAACGTCAAACAAATATTTTCTTGACATACAGACAATGTAAGGTAGTTGCATCCCCGTCGCACTGGAGTGACACACTGGGCTATTGGCGACGATCCAATATAAGACCCAAGTGAAAAGATTAAAAGACACATCGAAATTTTGAACCATATCAGATGGAAATGTTAACACCTGAATTCATACCCTACTCTCCAGAATTCCTTACCACAGCAGCAAGATTACATTTGCCGCCATGACAATTTTAACGTGTAACAAGTTACACGTACACGAAGCTCTTTGGTCCAATTTTGAACTCGTGAATCTCCGTTGCAACCAGCCTGGCAATTTAGAGGGGCCCACAAGGTGCTATGGTGAGATTCCAAGATCCAATTACCAAAGTAAAATATCCGATAAAAACACCTCATAATTTGAATCCACGGTCAGATGACGAGGTCAAGCAAATTCACAAGTTTGAATGAATTCTACTCTGTGCTTTCAACATATCGATCCAACTATGTTTTTTGACGTGATCAGAGAGTTAATGAAACTTTCAAAATTTCGAGTAAAATAAAGCGATCATTTAAATACGTTTATTATTTCATATGCTCTAACTTTTGATCGTAGATTGGACGATGTTTGTATACTTCGTTTCTGCTTCAAACCCGAAATATTTTTTATTTCCAAATAGCAGAACAAAAATCTGTTGGTGATAATTTTAAGTATACATGTACCATCTTCATGTCATACTTTTCAGTATTATGCAGTACTTCTTTCAAATTATAACGAATACAAGTGAAGTAAAATTGAAAAATATTCATTTATAAATGTGTCGAATAATTTGCATACTCACTTGAATACTTTTCCTGAATTTTGTCGTCCTGAGAATCGCTTTTCCTTTGCTGCAAGAAATTTTTCTAACTTTCTAGTCGTAAAATTGTACTTTTATGTAAATTGATTGTATTAGAATTTCATTCGAAAACTTATCAAAGTATTCAAAATGAATTTCGATCAGGAGGATTCGGATCCAGATGATTTGATTGCATCGCATGTTAAAGCAACAACATCATTTGGTGATCAGAATTCATCAACACCAGAAGTAAGCAAGACCGAAACAGTTGGTGCAACAGTGAATTGGATTCGGGATGGAAATATGGATAAAAGGGCCAAAAAAGCGAAAGGTTCGAAGATGGACAAGGTCTCTGTTGGAGATACATTTTCTACAGATCGACCCCTTTCTCTGGAATTACACCATTCGTCGCCAAACCGGATGTTTAAGGCCTTTGGTGGTAAACACTACAAAGACACTCAATTTGAGAAAAGATTTTTAGAGCACGAAATGGAACCTGAAGTAGCAACTCCGGATATGGGAATACGTCGAAGACGAACGAATGATGCAAAGAGCTCAGCTAGGACCATGCGTCCTTTTGATTACATAGGACATCAAGATCGAAGAGAAGGGAAAGAATTTTCTGACCTTGACAGTGAAAATCTAGCAAGTCGTTGCCTTTCTTCGGCAGAAATCTCTTCAAATTCTTATCGTTCCGAAAGTGTGCAGAAAAACAAAAGCCTTCTTGCTGATTCAGTGATAAGACCATCTGTACCCGTGCAAAGTGGAAAACTCAATCCACGAAAAAACCGCAAATCACAGCATCCGAATACACACAACGAAGATAAAATGTTTAAAAGGGAATTTTCAAATTTGAACAAAAAGGGACGAACGGTAAGTGGACAAAGCCCTTTTTCAACTCGGCACTGCAGAGAAACCGTTCGACAACACCTACAGCCGTCAAAAGAGACAAAATCAAAAGCAGATCCTAGGAATAGTGCATTAAGAGGGAAAAAGCGCACTGAAAATTTAGCGGCAAAAATTAATTCATGCGACCAGTGTGGGGGGAAAAGGTTTTAAAGAGAAAAGTCAACTTAACCGTCATAAAAGACACCACTCTGAGATTAAGTTACATGAGTGCAAAATTTGCTGCAAAGGATTTTCAAATACCTCTAATTTAGAAAGGCACATGCGAGTGCATAGTGGCAAGAAGCCGTTTGAGTGCCAAGTCTGCAAAAAAACATTTGCGCGAAAGGACAGCTTAACAGTCCACATACGCATCCATTCAAATGAGAAACCTTTTACTTGTGAGATTTGTAACAGAGTCTTCTCGATCCTTGGGAACTTGCATAGACACGGACGAACACACACGAAAGAGAAGCCGTATGAGTGTGAAGTATGCATGAAAAGGTTCTCAGAAGCCTTCACCTTGCGGACACATAGTCGTGTGCACACGGGTGACAAACCTTATGAGTGTGAAGTATGCTTAAAAAGGTTCTCAGAAGCCTCCACCTTGCGGACTCATAGTCGTGTGCACACTGGTGACAAAGCTTATGAGTGTGATATCTGCAAGAAAACATTTTGGACGAAGGATCATTTGACAAGGCACAAACGGGTCCATTCAGGTGAGAAACCTTTTAATTGTGAAATTTGTAATAGATCCTTTTCGGATCCTTCGACTCTACATGTACACAGACGTACGCACACTGTAGAAAAACCGTATATGTGTGAAGTATGCGGGAAAAGGTTTTCACATAATCATAACTTAAATACACATAGACGTCGGCATCAAAACGGAGAATAATTAAAAGTGAAAAGCACTAGAAAACAGAGTTGTAGGAAGTGTACTTGGAACAACATAATAGGACATATTAACGTTTTCCAAATTTTAGAAGGGACACTGTAAGAAAATGAGCTTTTTCATGTTATTTGTAATCTGTTTTAAAATATTTAAAAGAATAAATGTGTTTACTTGTTTCTAAATCTCGCTTGTAACCCCTAAATGTTTTTAAAACCTATTTTTTTTATTTATTTATATGTATAAAACAGATTTATGTATTAAAAATTGACTTTAACAAACTTTTAAGAATTAATGCAATAAATAAAAACCTAAATAAATGTCTTGTAATTTATGTGCACTGTTATAACCACATTAATTATATGCACTTGTTTGCATTATAGTTGTGTTTGCAGTGAATTATAGTGTTGGACAGTAGAAGGCAATGTTTAGAAGTATGTTTTTGTACCAAGATATTTTTAGATTAAACCGTTTGAAATTTTCTTAGTTTTATTGATCCTTCGATACTTTTAGTGTTTGTTCTCCATATCTCAAGGACATTTAAAATTTAATTACTTAATTTCCATTTTCTGATCGTTTGTGATCGAAGGTCAAAAAGACCATCCCTATAAGCCTTACTTCAATTTGGAATAATCACTGTGTTGATAAGAGCCCTGTAAAAAGTAAAATATTTTTTTATACTTCATAATATGATGTGCACACACAAAAATTGGTTTTCATCTAAGCATCCTTACAAAAGTTATTATCGACTGTTCTATGAAAATTCTGCAAATATAGCTCATGAACCGCAATAGTGATAAATTACATTGTAGCACGTTAAATCCGTCGTGATCTGAAATATTCTTAGGCTGGAGTG
Source organism: Metellina segmentata (assembly GCA_947359465.1). Classification (NCBI taxonomy): domain Eukaryota; kingdom Metazoa; phylum Arthropoda; class Arachnida; order Araneae; family Tetragnathidae; genus Metellina; species Metellina segmentata. The sequence goes on from OX375883.1 coordinate 100,748,056, forward strand.
ATAGAAATTTTGAGGGTTGGGATCCCAACTCAAGCGTGACCTCGTCACCTTACAGTGGTTCAAAATTACCTCGTACTTTCCTCGTAACTTTCCCTTCTTTATGGTAGTTGGTAATTTTTAACTAACTTCGTACTAGAGCAACACAACTGCCTATCGACGACGATCCGGAATCAATCGATTAAGGGAAAGTTCCGAGGACAACACCTCGTATTTTTGAACCACAGTCATTTGATGACGCAACACCTGAGCTGGAACCCCACTCTCCAAATATCCACAACAACCCAGCGTGAGGTCTTTCGGCCATGACAGATTTTAGGTGTACCAACCGCCTCTACACAATAGGCTTACAACCATCCATGCCCGGACCCAGATTCGAACCAGGAACCTTCCGATCTAGAGTCTAACACTTTAACCACTATCCCGGTTGGTAGGCGCCTTCTTTATGAACTCGAACCGTTTACAATTGCTACTTGTTTACTGCAGCTGATATGTTCATTAAATACCTACAAACCGATGATATGATCTTGTAATTCTGTACCACGCTTACATGACGAGGAATAATAACGGATTAGCAAATGGAATGTGGCGCATTCGAATCCAACCATACACCGTTGTGTAGAGGGGGTCTGGTGCACATTAAATCTGACTTGGCCTTAAATGTCATCACGTTCGCGTGGTGTGGAAGTTTAGAGTGTGAGGTGGCTCCTCATTTGTGATCTCGTCCTCTGACCGTGGTTAGAAATTACGTGGTTCTGTCGTCGGTTCTTTCCCTTCAGTTCTGATCCCTGGCCGTCGCCTATAGCCCGTGAGTAGCTCCAGTGCGACTCTAATTAAAATACGCACAGCTCGTTCGATTTATTTTTAGTTAAAATCTTAATTTTTTTTTTAAACAGACGAATTTACTCAAACGTTTACATGGTGTTGTCATCGGATCTTTCCCTTAAGGTATTGATCCCGGACCGTCGTCCATAGTCAGATCGTTGCTCTAGTGTGATGTTAATGAAGAATTAAAAATTATAACTCTTATGTTTGACGTCGTTAAAATGATATTTTCTTTGGAAAGTTTTGTAATGTTAATATCGTTGTTTATGGAAGATATTTATTTAATTATACGGGTCACGTGTCATGTCTCTGTGTCCTTCGATCTGGCAATCATCGAGTTGTAGACGGCGCAGGTTCGATTCCTGTCGAGTTCATCATCCCTGGTAATATTCTCTTCTCCGTATCAGAGAAACATTTTTTATGTGCGTGTCATGTACTGGATATTGTGTATCTTGTGCCTGGCCCACCATAGCAAACATGACACTTTCGCCATAAAAAAGCCAAACTAACCAACCAGGACCATCGCCAATAGCCGTTGATATTGCTCCAGTTTGACGTCAATTAACTACTTACCTACTTGAAAGTGCTAGTGAAATATTCCTTCTGTATTGAGGTGCAAAGTTATGTGGTGTTGTCCTCGGATCTTTCTTTTGGCGGATTGATCCCGGACGCTATTTTCCAAACCCTCATAGATACTACAACTGGGGGTGGGGCTAACCATAACGGCCAATCAGACTGAAATCAAACAAATATAAAATGATGTCTTCTTTTAAAGAGCTTCTTTTCGTGAAGCGACGATGGTCTAATGGCTAAAGTCACCTACCTTCAGTTTTGCATCGGCAGCGGAGGAGTTCCCGAGTTCTAACCCAGCTGGCGAAAATATTTTTAGATCGTCCAAACTATTTTTAAAAAGGTCCAATTTAATTCCTTTTGATTCTAAATTACTTTTCCTAATTTTTAATACCCTTTTTATATTTTTCCAAGCTTCCGTTGATTTTACATAAATAATCTAAGAACCACTCCTGAACTCACTACCAGCTGATATTTTCCCGCCCCTCTGCCGTCTCCTTTGCTTTAGAATGATGGTGTCGTATCCACCCCTGGTTTAGGACCATTCTGATGTAACAAAAAGCATACATAAAACACTAACTTATCTAATTATTAATTTATATGATAAAAGGATACAATTTTTGGCTCCCCCCTCTTCCCACCCATAGCCATGGATCTGAAAAGAAAAGAAGAAAACAGAAAAATTATTTAACATGTTTCATTTATTACACTGCAAACAGGATCAGACAGGATTTCAGTTGTCTTTAGCGTAGTGAAGGAGATTCCTATCCAGCGCTCGCGATCATTGGCCGTTACGGTTAGCCCCGCCTCCAGTTGTAGTACCTATGAGGGTTTGGAAAATCGCATCCCGGACCATCGTCAGTAGCCCGCTGTGTTGCTCCAGTACGACGTTAATTAAAATACCTATCTACCTACCCTTCTGTATTACTTTTCAAAGAAAACAATTGATGGTAATGGTAATTTTAGTTAACGTCGTACAAGAGCAACATAACGGGCTATTGACGACGGTCCGGGATCAATCCCTTAAGGGAATGTTTCGAGGACAACACCTTGTAATTTTGAACCACGGTCAGATGACGAAGCAACACCTGAGCTGGCTCCCCACTCACCAAACTTCCACACCAACCCAACGTCAGGACTTTCGGCCACGACAGATCTAAGGTGCACCAGAAGCCTCTACACCATACGTTTACAAACATCCATGCCCGAACTCGGATTCGTACCTGGAACCTTCCGATCTAGAGCCTAACACCTTAACCACTAAACCGGTTGGTCGACAAACAAGACAGATTTAGCTTTTGTAACGTCGGTGTATGGTTGAAATTGAACTCGTACATCTCCAGTTGCTAACCCGTTAGTCTTCCTCTTCATTAGACCTTGATAAAAAAAATAACGAGTGTTGTCCTCGGTTGGTAGGTATGCAATTAACATCAAACTGCAGCAAAACAACTCGGTACTGGCGTCGGTCAGGTATTATCCCTTAGGAAAAGATCCGAGGACAATACGAAGTAAATTTGTACCAGGGTCAGATGAATGTTACACCTGAGATTGCACCCAAATCTCCAAACTCTCAATTATTCGAGCATGAGGATATTTCAGGCCACGGCAGATTTAACTTGTTTCCGTGTAATATTTGAGAGTTTTTATAGAACAGAGAGTATAGGACTCTTGTATGCCTCCTGGACTGAAAACCAATTAGCAATACGAATATAATCAAGTACTATAAAAATACTTTACTTTCATTTGTTTTACACGGTTGCTATTACCAATATCAATATAAAAAACTGAAGTCTGGATTTGGGGATTAGTACCTTACGGACCTTTGCTCACAAACGATCAGATAATGGAAATTAGTAAATTAAATTTGAAATGTATTAAAAGCATCGAATAAAAACTCAAGTTATTGAAAATTAAGTAATACCTTAAGATTATTCTAAACGCGTTACCTTTAGACCTTAGTATGAAAAGAGGGTAGTAAATATTGACCATCCAGGCATATAAATCGCATTACAATCTGTCAGTCGATTTCTTTTATTGGTTTTAATATTGTTTAACGCCGAGAGAGAGGAATAAGGTTTCGACGTAGTACGTAAAAGGTAAATTTGTGAAAAAATCCATCGCTAGATTTTTAAAAGTGATGAAAGTGTCTGGTAATCAAATCCCAGTATTCAAAAAAAAAAAAAAAAAAAAAAACTTCAACACCAAGCAAGCGTGAGGACATTTGACTGCACGACGGGCTTATTGTGTTCCCTTTTGACACGACGTCTTTGGCATGACTCGAACTTGCAGCCCACCGGTTGCTAATCTGGACCCCTTTGAAAGGCATCCTTAAATGAAAACCAATTTGTGTGTGCACAGTATATAATCAAGAATCAAAGAATATTTTACTTTTTTAACTGGGTTTCTATCAACACAACGATTTTTCAAAATTGAAGTAAGGCTTATGGGGATGATGCTTTTCGGACCTTCGATCTCAAACGATCAGAAAACGGAAATGAGGAAATTAAATATTTAATGCCTTTGTGATATGGAGAATAAAAACTAAAAGTATCAAAGAATAAATAACACTTTAAGAACATTTCAAACTGTTTAATCTAAAAATACATCTTGGTACAAAACGATACCCTAAACATTGGCTTCTACTGTCCAACACTATAACTCATTACAAACACGACTACAATTCAAACAAGTACATATAATTCATATGGTTATAACACTGCACAAAAAAAAACTAGTAATTTATTTAGGTTTAAATTCTTCACATTAATTTTAAAAAGTTTGTTTAAGTCACAATTTTTATTTCAATACATTAAATCTCTGTATTATACAATTAAATGAAATAAAATACAAAGATCCGAATAGGTTTTAAAAGCGCTTGGGAGGTTACAAGGGAGGTTTAGAAACAACTGAAAATATGTATCCTTTTAAATAACATAAAACAGTTTACAAATACATCAAAAAGAATATTTTCTTAAACAGTTCCTTCTATAAATTGGAAAACGTAAATATGTTATTTTTTTGTTTTTGTAAACACACTTCCCATAAATCTGTTTTCTAGTAATTTTCTACACATTTACTTATTTTCCCTTTTTGATGAATGCATCCATGTCTATTTAAGTTCTTAGTTTGTGAAATCTTCTCCCGAATACTTCACACATATACTGTTTTTCTACAGTGTGTGTACGTCTGTGTACTCGTAAAACATAAAGATCCAAAAAATGCTCTGTTACAAATTTCACTACTAAAAGGTTGGTTTCTGAAATGAATAGACCCGTTTGTGCTTTGTCAAAGTACTCTTTATCGAAAATGTTTTCTTGCAGACATCACACTCATAAGGTTTGTCGCCAGTGTGCACACGGCTATGTGTCCGTAAGGTGGAGGCTCGTGAGAACCTTTTCATGCATACTTCACACTCATACGGCTTCTCTTTAGTGTGTGTTCGTCTGTGTCTACGCAAGTCCCCAAGGTACGAGAAGCCTCTGTTACAAATCTCACAAGTAAAAGGTTTCTCACCTGAATGGATGCGTATGTGTTCTGTCAAGCGTGCAAATGTATTTTTGCAGACATTACACTCAAACGGCTTTTCGCAAGTTATTTGAACACCCTTTGCTGCAAATTTTGCACTTATGTAACTTCATCTTAGAGTGGAGTCCTTGATGTCGGGTAAGTTGCCGTATCTCTTTAAAGCCTTTTCCACACTGGTCGCATATATAACGTTTTGCCGCTGAAATTTCAGTGCCATTCTTTCCCTTTAATGTACTATTCAAACAATCTGCTTTTGATTTTGTCGTTTTTGACGGCTGAAAGTATTTTTGAGCGGTTTCTCTGTAGTTCTGAGTTGAAAACGTGTCGTGTCCACTTTCCGATCGTCCCGTTTTGTTCAAGTTTGAAAATTCCGTTTCAAACATTTTCTCTTCAGTGTGTGTGTTCGGATACTGTGCTTTGTTGTGTGTGTTCGGATACTGTGCTTTGTGGTGTTTTCGTGGATTGAGCTTTCCACATCGCACGGACAGAGATCGTATTATCACTGAATCACCAAGACATTTGTTTTTCTGCACACTTTTGGAACGATAAGAATTTGAAGGGATTTCTACCGAAGAAAGCGGACGACATGCTAGGTTTTCACTGTCAAGTTCAGAAAAATTTTTTCCCTTCACTGCGATCTTGATGTCTTACGTAATCAAAAGGAAGCATGATCCTAACTGAGCTCTGTACATCAGGCGTTCGTCTTCGACCTCTTCCTACATCCGGTTCCATTTTGTGGTCTAAAATTCCACTGCTTTTCTCAAATATAGGGTGTTTGTAGTCTTTGCCTTGTTTGTTGTCAACGTATTTGTTCCTAATAATCCGGTTTGGCGACGAATGGTGTAATTCCAGATTGAGGTGTCGATCTGAAGAAAATCTTTCTCCAACAGAGCCCTTGTCAGTCTTTGAACCTTTCGCTCTTTTCGCCCTTCTATCCACAATTCCAGCTCGAATCCAATTCACTGTTGCACCAGCTGTTTCTATCTTGCTTTCTTCCGGTGATGATCAATTCTGATTACCAAATGAAGTGGTTGCTTGAACATGCGATGGACGTAAATCATCTGGATCCGAATCCTCTTGATCTAAATTCATTTTTAATACTTTGATAAGATTTAGAATCAAATTTGAATCGAATCCAAGTAGATAAAATTAAAATTTTACGTCTGGAGAGTAATAAATTTTCGTTCAGCAAAAGGTAATGGTAATGGTAATTTTAGTTAACGTCGTACTAGAGCAACACAACGGCTATTGACGACGGTCCGGAATCAGTCCCTTAAGGGAAAGATTCGAGGACAACACTTCGTAATTTTGAACCACGGTCAGATGACGAAGCAACACCTGAGCTGGCATCCCACTCACCAAACTTCCACGCCAACCCAACGTGAGGACATTCGGCCACGATAGATTTAAGGTGGACCAGCCGCCTCTACACCATACGTTTACAAACATCCATGCCCGGACCCGGATTCGAACCAGGAACCTTCCGATCTAGAGGCTAACACCTTAATACTATATACACCACTATACCGGTTGGTCGGCTATTCCTTTTTGAAAGAAATGATGGTGGTTAACCTTATATCGTGTTACCTCTCTATATTAAAAAAAAGTTACCGCCGCCGCAGGATTGAAAAATGTGTTGTTTAGCTCGATTCTTAGACGGTTTGCTCAGAAAGTACTGATCGGAAAAAAACGAAATTAACATGGTTTGTTCTTCATCGTCTTCCCTGGACGATTATTAAGATTTTTTTCCGATGCGGCTATTAGTTTAAGGTTTATTAAGTATCAAAATTGAAGAAGCGAAATTTCTTCCACGAGTGAACAAAACACAAACAAATTTCCAGTCTTCAGCCGTGAGTTTTTTTTAAAGAGTACCTCTCAACGTAAATTTTTACATCTCGTCGAGTTTTTTTTTGATATTTCAATTTGGTTCTTAATAATATTTTTTTGAAATTCGGGAAAAATCGGGACATTTTTGCTACTTTTTTTAAAAAACTGCCGAATCTATATCTTATTACTATTAGTTTTTAATTTTTAAAATATCGCATTATACCTCAGAATATACTCTTTCTTACGGTACTATTATTTTTTAAATCGGTTAATAATTAAATTGGATGCGATAAAAAGTTGGTCATACAAAATTCGGAATCTGGATATTTTCGCTACATTTTGTTAAAACGATTATATCTACAGCAAAACCCATTATTTTTTAAATTTGAGAACATCACTGAATACATTACATTACACTCTTTCTTATGATACAATTATTTTTGAAATTGGTTAATAAATAAAATCGATGCAATTAAAAGTTGGTCATACAATTTCAAAGTGAAATCAGGATAATACGAATTACTCAGATAGTTTCACTCTGTGAAAGGAATGTTGGTTTGCGAAGCAAACCAAATGGCATCTGTGAAAGGAGTGTTGGTTTGCCAAGCAAACCAAATGGAATTGCGCAGTAATCCCCAGAGGTTGGCGAGCGTAAGCGAGCAGGGGGCGGAGCCCCCTAGTCTATATACATAAAAATGGAGTGTTTCTTTGTACATTGCATATTTTCCACCCTTTTAAATTTTTTAATCCGTTTTCAACCCTTCTTATGCCAAATCCGTCTTTTTCGCGGCGTTTGGTGTCCATCTGTCTGTATTGTATGTGCCCTATACACGTCCACACGATTTCATACACAGTCCAGTCACATTAATGTGACCACCTGTCAAAAGCCAGAATAACCACCTTTGGCAAAGCAGACCGCTTCTGAAACCTTAGTTTTTAATAAAATTTTAAGGTTTCGTGTGATTTTGTTTGAATATTGAACTTTTTTAAATGCTTATCTTCGATAGATATTTACTTTTAACGATATTCGGTGCAAACCCTGCTGCTTTCAAGTCTTCCTCGCTTCTTTTCTGGTATTTCCTGTGAAACGTCTGCTATCAGCCATACCATGGTTAACACAACTGTACTAGTTGAATCACCGAAGTTAAGCACCTTCGGGCGTGGTCAGTGCTTGGGAGGGTGACCGACCACCTAGGAACACCTCGTGATGTTGGGGCCTCTTAATTTTGGTATTTTTATTTGGAACATAAAGGTTTTTTTCCCACATTTCGTGTTATGCATAGACATCGACTAGAAAAAAGTAAATGGGAAGGACAAAATGGTTGAATGGAATGTTGTTGTTTTGAAGTAAGCATGAATGTGACGAATCGGTAGAAAAACGTTCACCCATTTTTATTCAGTCGTTGCCAGCCACCGGGGTTTTGCCATTGCACAATCATCCGCCAATAGTAAACGGAAGTAGCCACCCCCCGAAATATGTAATGAGCTATTTCAGTTCATTTATTTGAAACTTGATTGTTAAAAAGTTGTTTGAATACAACCGTCGGATAAAACCAGAATAGAGAACAATGAACAAAATTAATATATTGTCAAGGTATTATTAGTTGAAATGACTGTTTCAGGTCTGTGTTCTATGTGGAAAAAACAATCTTTCTTTTGTAAAATCAGTTCAAACATATTGTTGATTGATGAAGAATAAGATAAGATTTCATTGTTGTCGGTTGCTCCCATTCTTGTTTGATTGATACTATACCTAACAATAGATTTCACTTTTTTGCAATTCAAAAGAATTTCATCGTTGATAGAAACTAGAATGTTTCCATTGTTTTCTATTATTGTTCAATTAACTGTTATCGAATTGACTGTTTCGATTACTTTCTTGCTTTAAGGCATTGTCTCGTGGATGAACGATATTTTAATTGTTGTAGAACAACAAATCAAGGCATGTTTTCTTTTGGTTGTTCTGATTGGCAACGTGTATCCCCGCCACGACCAGGAATCGAACTCGCAGCACGAATTCATACGTAGTTGTTGATAATGGTTCTGATAAAAGACTTCGTGATTTTGTTTGAGTATATTTTCTAAATGCTCCTATTAGAATATTTCTTTTTCCTGTTTTCGAACGACACCCTACTGCTTTCAAATCTTTCTCTCTTCTTTTCTGGTGTTTCCAGTCAAACGTCTAACAACAGCCATACCATGGTTAACACACCAGTTCTCGTTTAATCACCTAAGTTAGCACCTTCGAGCGTGGTCAATACTTGGAAGGGTAACCAACAGGGAAACCCCGCACTGTGGCGCCTCCTTGTTTTTGCATTTTTATTTGGATGAAATAATAGTGTTTATCGTTATAATAGTATTTCGTTTTATGCAGAAATAAATCTGTAGAAAAATATAGAAATGAAAGACAAAAATGTAACGGGTAAGGCAATATAGATAATGGTACTTTTTTTAATTGAAGTGAGCATGAATGGGAAGTTTGTAGTAAAATGTTCGGCATTTGATATTCAGGCTCAGGCAGCCAGGAATACGGGCTTTTGCTGTGCACAAACATACGGCAATGGTAAATGGATTTGGCGATCTCCTAAAGGATGTAAAAAACGATTACGGAACATTCAAGTTGAAACTTGATTGTCTTAAAGTTCCTTGTTCAATATTTGGGCACCCGATCAAAGCACCCGTCGAACGCAAGAAGAACAGGGAATAATGCCCAAAGCTAACATGTGTCGGGGTATTGTTAATTGAAATTCATCATTGTGTTTTATGGAAAAAACAATCCCAAAAAATAAGAAAAGATTCCACTGTTGTCAGTTGCTCCCATTCGTGTTCGATAAATACTGTACCCCAAAACAGATTTCACTCTTATGCAATTCAAAAGATTTTCATTGTTGGTAGAATCAAGAATTGTCTCCATTGTATTCCATTATTGTTAACTCAACTGTTATCGAATTGACTCTTTAGATTACTTTTTAAATTTGGGCATTGTCTCTAGGACTCAAAGATATTTTAACTGTAGCAGAACAACAAATCAAGGTATGTTTTCCTTTCGTCGTACTGATTAACAACGTGTATCCCCGCCACGACCAGGAATCGATTCCGAAGCACGAATTCACACCTAGTTGTAGGTTTTGTTATTGATAATATTTTACAATTTCGTGTTTTGTTAAAGAATCAAACTTTTCTAAATGTTCCTCTTCGATAGAACTCACCTTCTAACAATTTTCGAAACAAACCCCATTTTACTTTAAAATTTTCTTGTTTTCTTATCGGTGTTTTCCTGTAAAACGTCAGCCAACGGCCATACCATGCTGAGCACACCGCATCACGATCGGTCACCGAAGTTAAGCACCTATTGGCGTGGTCAGTACTTGGGAGGGTGACCACCTGGGAACACTGTGCTCTTGTCGCATCTGAATTTTTTTAGTCTTTTTTGAAAGAAATGATGGTGTTAACCTTATTTCGTGTAATCTATATAAATAAGTAAGGTATGTGTGTTTGTATATTGCATATTTTCCACCCATTTCAAGTTTTCTATTCGTTTTGGACCCTTCGGATGCCAAATCCGTCTCTTGCGCGTTTGGTGTCCATCTGTCTGTATTGTATGTGCCCTATACACGTCCACATGGTTAAATATATTTTCATGTACATTTGTATACAGTGAGTATCTATCTTCATTTGGTGAGTGAAATTGGTTGCAAAAGACGGTCTGTCCGTCTTTCTGTTCTATTTTCGATTTTGGGGTTATGTGTTTCTGCAGGCATCATATGAATTTTATTCTAGACATTTGATTGCAATATACTTTATTTCATACATTATATATCAGTTTAGTGAATGCAATATAAAACATTTCTTTATTGTTATATTTAGATAAGTTTTATGTTAAAACACCAGAGTAAGTATACTTAAATCAACCATAATTTGGTGGATAAGGAAAAATTGGAATATATATTTAGTTTTACGATTGCTTAGATTGCTTTACGAGTACTGCCAAACAAGCCATTATTTTACCGAAATATTTTTTTGTGGAATTTTAGTTCTGATACTTTATTTATTTCAAGTACTATTTTTGTTCTTTACGCATTGCAAACGATTTCGGAATATTTGGGACGGACGATATTTTTCAACGAACGGGAATAAAATGGAAACTCTAGTTGGTTGCGATCGCGCGCGCGCGTACAGTGATATTTTCCTTTTATTTCGTTCTCAATTAATTGCTCATTTGTAAATTCTGTGTACTTTTTAGTTGTAATCTGTGTCAACTGTGAGATCAAGAGATAAAAAAGGAATCACAAATTAATATTTTTAGAACTTTTTCGCGAAATTGTTTATTTTGTTTTATTTTCCTGTCTTCTGTTTTAAATATTTATTATTTCAATAGATGTATTTTCCTTCTAAATACACGCAACACCACCACAAAGTATTTGACTTATAGAGTCAGGTAAGTCAGAACAAAGCAAATTTAAAATATAATTATGTCATGATTGAAAGAATATTGCCGTTGGAAGAATAGTAATTAAAAAAAATATCCGAACTAGAACTTCTTAAACAATAAAAAATTCTTTGTCATAGTGACTGGAGAAGATTGCACACTTCCACAATGTCACACGCCAGATGTAAGAGTGCCACGAGTAAAAAATATTGTTTTGTTGACAATCAGTGCGAGAGCACTCGCCATAAATCGTCATTTTTATTAATTGAGTTGAACATGAAAAGAACTCCAGAATGGAAATTCAAAGTATCCATCGAATCGTCTTTTGTAGTAGTAACCTTAGTGTCAGCTTTCGTCATTTTGTTGCTTTGTAGCGTCTCTATCCAGATGATTATCTTTGTTTTTTGTGAATACTTTATTTGGTTGTTGCCTTGTGGCAACGGGAAAAAGAGAACGTATAAATACTGTTTCTCAACGCCGTTGAGTAGCAGTTCTGTTGCAGTCAATCAGTGTGTTTCTTTGCCTGCTGTAAAAAATTATTTCTTGGGAGTATTTCTTATTTAATCTTTTGTCTTGTAACTCAAAGAGAGCTACAGCTTTGTCATAAACAAGGGTACGATGCATGTGAAATGTATTACATGGATGGATATGCATGTGTAGGATTTATGTCCAAAGTAAGTTGTAGAAATGTGATGGCGAAAGGTGTTAAAATATTATTTTATTCTACGATAAACGTAAGTTATTATATATTTTTTATCACCTCTTCAATTCAGAGTAAACCAATTCAAACCAAGTAAGAAGGGATATTTTGCTAGTACAGAGATAAATCTCTGTAAATATATGTAACTTAAAGAAAAAAATGTATAGAGGAGGGCAGTATAGATCACTTTAATGTTGAATTGAAATGAGCATGAATGGGACGAGTTATTCTAAAAAGTTCCTCCGTTGATATTTCAGGTGACTGTTTTTTCCCATTGCACAAGTATCCGCCAATTGAAAGCGAAATTGGCCACCCACTGAATGGTGTAAAGAGCGATTTCAAAACATTCAAGTTGAAACTGACAGTCAACAAGTTCCTCGTCCAGTTTTTGGGAGCCCTGTTGGCGCAGCAGTTGAACTCAATAAGAATAGGGAGCTATGAACAAAGCTAACTTGGGTTGGTTTATTGTTAAATGAAATGTCTGTTACAGCTCTGTGTTGTAGGGGGAAAAATCCCTCTTTTGTAAAATCAGCTCAAAGATATTAATGATTGATGAAGAAGAAGAAAAGATTCCATTACTGTCGGTTGCTCCCATTCTTGTTCGATTGATACTATACCTAACAACGGATTTCATTCTTTTGCAATTCAAAAGAATTTCATTGTTGCTAGTCTCGAGAATGGTTCCATTGTTTTCAATTATTGCTCACACTCATCTGTTATCGCATTGACTGTTTACAGTTCTTTCCTTCTTTTTCGCACTGTCTCCAGAACTCAACGATGCTTTACTTGTTGCAGAACAACAACTTAATGTATTTTTCATTTTTATTGTTCTGATTGACAAAGTGTATCCACGCCTCAACCAGAAATCGAACACAGAGCACGAATTCAAACATAAAGAAACCTTAGTTTATAATCAAATTTTAAGATTTCGTGTGATTTTGTTTGAATATTGAACTTTTCTAAATTGAACTTTTTCTCTACGAAAGATATCTACTTTTAACAACATTCGAAGCAAACCCTACAGCTTTCAAATCTTCCTCACTTCTTTTCAAGTATTTCCTTTGAAACGTCTGCCAACGGCAATACCATGGTGAATACAACGATACTTAATCCATCACCGAAGTGCAGCACCTTCGGGCGTACTCAGTACTTAGGAGGGTGACCATCTGGGGAAAATCACTTGTTGTTTCGTCTTTTAATTTTTGTATTATTATTTGAAAGAAATAAGTGTGTTTTTAAACATTTCCCGTTACGCCCATAGATGAATAACTGGAAAAAAACTTATATTTGAAAGACGAAAGTAAAAAGGAAGGAAAAATGGATGAATTTAATGTTATTGAATTGATGTGAGCATAAATGGAACATGTTAGTAGTAAAAACTTTCTCTTTTAATATTCAGTCTCAGGCAGCCCGCAAAATGCGGTAAATGGACAGTGGTAAATGGAACGACGGTGGTAATACGAAAAAATAACGACGGTGGTAAACACGACAGTGGTAAATGGAAGTGGCCACCCCTTGAATGGTATAAAGAGCGAATTCAGTACATCTGTTTAAACTTAATTGTCAAATAGATGCTAGTACAGTTTTCAGGCTTCCGGTCGGGGCAGACGTCGAATGAAAGCAGAACATGGGTAGGGGTATTGTTAGTTGGAATGACTGTTTCAGCACTGTGTTCTTTGGAAAAAAAGAATCCCTCTTTTGTAAAATCAGTTCAGAGATATTGTTGATTGATGAAGCATGAAACAGATTCCATTGTTGTTGGTTGCTCCAATTCTTGTTCCATTAATACTATATTTAACAATAGATTTCACTGTTTTGCAATTCAAAAGAATTCAATTGTTGGAAGACACTGAAATGGTTCCATTGTTTATTATTATTCTTCACTCAACTGTTATCGAATTCACTGTTTCATATGGTTTTTTTTCTTTTGAGCATTGTCTCGAAGACTCAACGATATTTTAGTTGTGGTAGATCAACAAATCAAGGTAAGTTTTCTTTTTGTCGTTCTGATTGACAACGTGTATCATCGCGACGACAAGGAATTGAACTGGGAGTACGAATTCACGCGTAGTCGTAGGTTAAGCTTTCGATTAAATTTTAAGATTTAGTTATTCTGTTGGAATATCAAACTTCTAAATGCTCCTCTTCCACAGATGTCTACTTTTAATGATTTTAGAAGCAAACCCTACAGCTTTCAAATCTTCCTCGCTTCTTTTCTGGCATTTTCTGTGAAAGTTCTGTCATCGGCTATACCATGGTGAACACAACGGTACTCGTTCAATCACCGAAGTTAAGCACCTTTGGTCGTGCTCAGTACTTGGGAAGATGACCACCTGGGAACACCCCGTGCTGTATAGACGCATCTTAATTTTTGTATTTTTATTTGAAAACAAATAAGTATCCTTTTCCACATTTTGGTTTATGCATAGATGAATCTCTGAAAAAATATATAATTGAAAGGAAAAAGTAAAGGGGAAGGAAAAATGGATGACTGGAATGTTGCTGATTTGAAGTGATAATGAATGTGACGAGTCGGTAGAAAAAAGAGTTAACCCATAATTATTCAGTCGCAGAGAGCCACGAAAATGGGGTTTTGCCATTGCATAATCTTACGCAAATGGTAAACGGAAGTGACCACCCCTGAAATGTGTAATGAGAGATTTCACTACATCTATTTGAAACTTGATTGTCAAAAAGTTGATCGTGCAGTTTTTGGGCGCCCGTTCTGCGCATCCGTCAAACACAACCAGAACGTAAAGAATGAACAAAATTAACATATCATCGGGGTATTGTTAATTGAAATGACTGTTTCAGAACTGTGTTCTATGGAGAAAAAAAATCCCTCTATTGTAAAATCAGTTCAAAGATATTGTTTGCTATATATTTAATTGCCGATAATATTTGGTTATTGAATTCTATAATCGGAATTTGTCTATTGGGGAAACACCGGAAATTCTTTTAATCCTCTTCCGTAGTTGTTTACTTGTGGTTTTACTATTTATACCATTTACATAATTCATCCAAAAATCTCTCTGACTACGTCTTTGTAATTTTTGATATGCCGCTTTTGTTTTTTTTATAAATAATATAATTTTCTCTTGTTGGATATGTTTAAAAGATATTCCATGATTTCCTCTGTTTCCGATATGCATCGCTACATTCATCATTGAACTAAGGATTCTTTTGTTTTTTAGACAAATTAATGACTTTTTTAATGGATGCACTAGTACTTGCTGTAATTAAGTCTGTTATTTTAAAAGTAACTTCATCAATGTCATCAATTTTTACTATGTGTTCACCACGGTATGGCTGTTGGCAGACGTATGACGGGATATACCAAAAAAAGAAGCGAGATAGATTTGAAACCATTAGGGTTTGTTTCGAAATCAATAAAAGTAGACATCTATCGAACAAGAGGATTTAGAAAAGTTTGATATTCAAACAAAATACCGAAATCTTATAATTTTATTAAAAGCTTAACCAACAACTATGTGTGACACAGAGCTCCGAGGTCAATTCCTGGTCGTGGCGGGGATACACTTTGTCTATCAGAACGACAAAAACCATAACTTACCTTGATTTGTTGATTTCCAACAATTAAAATATCGTTGAGTCTTCGAGACAATGCTCAAAAGGAAAAAACCATATGAAACGGTGAATTCCATAACAGTTGAGAGAATAATGGTAAACAATGGAACCATTTTAGTGTCTATCAACAATGGAATTCCTTTGAATTGAAAAAGAGTAAAATCTATTGTTAGGTATAGTATCAATCGAACAAGAATGGAAGCAACTGACAACAATGGGATATTTTCTTATCCTTCATCAATCAACAATATCTTTGAAGTGATTTTACAAATGATGCATTGTTTTTTCCTTAGAACACAGTGCTGAAACAGTCATTTCCATAAACAATAACACAAATCTTTGTAGCTTTGTTCAAAGTTCTCTTTTCTCGTTGCATTCGAAACATTTGGGTTTGCTTCAAAAATCATTAAAAGTAGACATCTATGGAATAGGAAGATATAGAAAAGTTCAATATTCAAATAGAATTTTGAAATTTTACTATGATTTCAAAAGCTTAACCAACAACCAAGTATAAAATCGAGATCCGAGTTCTATTCCTGGTCGTTGTGGGGATACACTTTGTCAATCAGAACGACAAAAAAAAACCAGTAACCTTGATTTGTTGATCTAAAACAATTCAAATATCATTGAGTCTTCGAGACAATGCTCGAAAGAAAAAAAGCATATGAAACTGTCTATTCGATAACAGTTGAGTGAACAATAATGGAAAACAATGAAACCATTCAAGTGTCTGCAAACAATGGAATTCTTTTGAATTGCAAAAGAGTGAAATCTATTGTTGGTATAGTATCTTAAGAACAAGAATGGAAGCAACCGACATCAATAAATTTTTTCCTGATTCTTTATCACTGAACAATATTTTTTAACTGATTTTACAAAATATGGAATGTTTTTTCCATAGTTCACAGTGCTGAAACCGTCATTTCTATAAACAATAACCCGAAGCATGTTGGATTTGTTCGTAGTTCTCTTTTCTGGTTCCATGCGACCATTTTGACAAACAGACAGCCGAAAACTGTACGAGCATCTTTCTGACAACAAGTTTTAAGTAGATGTATTGCAATTGCTCTTTACACTATTCAGGGGGTAGTCACTTTTGTTTACCTTTTGCGGATGTTTGTGCAGTGGCAAATTCTCATTTTGTTTGCTGCATCCGACTAAATATAGAAGGGGCGACTTTTTACTATTAACTCGTAACATACATGCTTACTTCAAATATAAAACATTCCATTTATCCCTTTTTCCCTTCCCCTTCAGTTATATACTTTTTTCACAGAATGCATAACCCGAAATGTGGAAAACACACTTCTTCCTTCCAAAAAAAATACAAAAATTAAGAGGCTGCAAGAACATGCGTTGTTTTCAGGTGGTATCCCTATCAAGTACTCACCAATCTCGGAGGTGCTTAACTTCGGGGATCGAACAAGAACCGGTCTGTTCACCATGGTATGGCCGTTGGCAGACTTTTGACAGGAAATACCAAATGCGAAACGAGGAAGATTTGAAAGCATTTGGGTTTACATCGAAAATCAATTACAGTAAACGTTTATCGAACAGAAGGATTTAGAAAAGTTTTGTATTCAAACAGAATAACGAAATATTATTATTATTTTAAAAGCTTAACTAACAACTACATGTGATACCGAGCTACAAAATTAATACCTGTTCGTGGCGGGGATACACGATGTCAATCAGAACGACTAAAAGAACACTTACCTTGATTTGTTTAACCATAACAATTAAAATATCGATGAGTCTTCGAAACAATGCTCGAAAGAAAAAAAGCATATGAAACAACCTATTCGATAACAGTTGAGTGAACAATAATGGAAGACAATGGAACCATTCTACTGTCTAGAAACAATGGAATTCCTTTGAATTGCAAAGGAGTGAAATTTATTGTTAGGTATAGTATCATAAGAATAAAAATGGAAGGAACCGACAACAATAAAATATTTTCTGATTATTTATCACTTAAGAATATTTTTTAACTGATTTCACATAATATGGAATGTTTTTACCATAGATCACAGTGCTGAAACATTTATTTCTATAAACAATAACCCGAAGCATGTTAGATTTGTTCGTTTTTCTTTTTTTGGGTTGCATACAACGGTTTTGCCGAACAGACAGCCGAAAACTGCACGAGCATCTTTTTGACAACAAGTTTTAAGTAGATTTACAACAATCGCTCTTTACACCATTCAAGAGGTGGACACTTTTATTTACCTTTTGCGAATATTTGTGCAATGGCCAATCCTCATTTCGTTAGTTGCATCCGACTGAATATAAAAGGGGCGACTTTTTACTACAAACTCGTAACATTCAAGCTTACTTCAAATACAAAACATTCCATTTATCCTTTTTCCCTACCCCTTCAGTTATATACTTTTTTCAGAGAATGCATAACCCGAAATGTGGACAAACACACTTATTTCTTCCAAAGAAAAAATACAAAAATCAAGAGGCTGCAAGAACATGCGTTGTTTCCAGGTGGTATCCCTCTCAAGTACTGACCATGCTCGAAGGTGTTTAACTTCGTTGATCGAACGACAACCGGTGTGTTCACCATGGTATGGCGTTGGCAGACGTTTGACAGGAAATTCCAAATGAGAGACGAGGAAGATTTGAAAGCATTTGTGTTTGCATCGATAATAATAAACTTACCTTGATTTGTTGATCTATAACAATTAAAATATTGTTGAGTCTTCGAGACAAGAAAAACATATGAAACAGTCAATTCGATAACAGTTGATAGAACAATAATGGAAAACAATGGAACTTTTCTAGTTTCTAACAACAATGGAATTCTTTTGAATTGCAAAAGATTAAATTCTATTGCTAGGTATAGTATCAATCGTACAAAAATGGAACAATCGTCAATAATACAAACATTTCTTATTCTGCATCAATCAACAATATCTTTGAACTGATTTTACAAAAGAATGATTGTTGTTACTTTCGAATTGAGTTCAGAAACAGTCAATTCAATAAACAATAACCCGACGTATGTTAGCTTTGTTCATTGTTTTCTCTTCTGGTTGCATTCGAATGCTATGCCAACCTGGAGACCGAAACTGCACTAGCATCTTTTTGACAGGCAAGTTTGAAATAGATGTACTGAAATTGCTCTTTACACCATTTATTGGGTTGCTAATTCCTTTTACCATTGGCGGATGTTCGTGCAAGGGCAAACCCCATTTTGTTAGCAGCTTCCGCCTGAATATATAGAGGGAACATTTTATTACCAGCTTGTCCGATTCATGCTCACTTTATTTCAACAACATTCACATTCATCCATTTTTCCTTCTCCTTTACTTTCACTTATATTTTTTGCAGAGATTCATCTGTGGTATAACCCGCGAAATGTTGAAAAAAACATATATTTCTTCCAAAAAAAATTTAATATTTAGAGGAGGGCAACAGCAGCGGGGTTCCCTGGTGGTCACCCTTCCAAGTACTGACCACGCCCGAAGGTGCTTAATTTCGGGATCGATCATGTCTGTGATACCTGACGATTACACCTTTCTCGAATTCACATAACTCTGCACTTCGTGGCATCTTGCATGCTGCTACTGCCATTTCTGTTTCCTACACGATATATAACGGGGGAGGGCGTGACGTATATCACTACCGTATGTATCGTGATTTGTATGTACTTAAGCCATTGTCTAAAAACTTATTGGTAGATAGTGAATAATGAAAAAACAGCTTGTTTTCATACGCTCTACTTACCACTTGTATTGTTTGATGAAAATTACAACTCAATGTCAAAGAAAAATGTATCATATAGTTCACCGTCAAGAAAATATTTCCTGGACAGACAGACAAAGTTAGGTAGTTGCATCATCATTACACTGGAGCGACACAGAGGGCTATTGGCGACGATCCTATATAAGTTCCAAATGAAAAGATTAAAACACACATCGTAATTGTGTACCACTATCAGATGAAAAGGTCAACACCGAAACTGATACCCTACTTTCCAGATTATCCATACCACAGCAACACTATTTCATTTGACGCCATCCATGGCAGTTTTAACATGCACCAACTTACACGTACACATCGGTCTTTGGTCAAATTTTGGACTCGAAATTCTACCAGCCGTAAAGGTGTAGTATTCACCCAGTAGATGGCGCTCCACTCTGCCGTAGCGCAGAGTTGTATATAAAGTCGGTCTTTGAATACTAACACCAGCAGACGCACTCGTACTGAAGGCGAGACGAACCATGTAACTAACCTATTATTGTTTATTAAAGTTCTTGTTGTTCCTGTTCCCGAAGTGCATTCTTTCTGCAACCATATACCGATCTCAACATGGTGACCCGGAGCTGAACATTTAAATTATTCTTGAATATTGCTTTGTTCCAATCGGTTTGTTTTTACTGCTTACTTTCCCACTTCACCACTGATTTCTGGACTTCCCACCATGGAGAATATTGCCGCCGTCAAGATTCCGATTGACAACGACGCGGATCCAACCCTTTGGTTCGGTATGTGCGAAGCTACCTTTGCCCTCGCCACGCCCAAGCCCATCACGGATCCGAAAACTAAATACAACTACATTGTTGCTCATCTACCACCCGGCGCAGCTTCTACAGTGCGAGATGTCATCTTAAACCCGGATCCAACCAACCCCTTTCAGCACTTAAAGGATCACATTACTTCTCGTTGTGGCGAAACCAGAACGCAACAAATACGGAAACTTCTAACTGGAGAACAGCTCGGTGATCGTAAACCTTCCGAACTCCTCCGTGTTATGCAAAGACGTGCTGAATCGTACCAGATTGCAGATTCACTTATGCTGGAATTATTCCTCTCACAACTTCCCGTCAATGTCCAAACAATTCTAGCCTCCATGATGCCAACTACATCGCAGAAGGCCGCTGAAGTTGCTGATCGCATATTAGAAGTAACACCAGCCGAGGTAAGTGGAATTTCAATTTCATCTTCCACTGCCGAAGCAGGTCCGAACACTTTGCAACAACTCATGGAAGAAATACATGAACTACGTAAAGAAGTAAACACTCTTCGTCGATCACGTAGTTTCTCCCGCAATCGTAACTCATCCCGCAGAAGCCACAGCACTTCGTCTGAAAGCTCTGTTTGTTGGTACCACGGGAAGTACAAATCCAAGGCCAACAAATGTGTGCAGCCCTGCTCGTTTACGGGAAACGAAAGCAGGCAAGAGTAGAAGCGACATACTTTTTGCCTACTCGTTCAAGTCGCCTATTTGTTAGAGACAAAAAAACGAATTTAAACCTTTTGGTCGATACTGGATCAGATGTTTCGATTATCCCTGCTACCAAATCGCAGCGAAAACAACATCCAACTCAAACCTTTAGTGCTGCAAATGGCACAACAATTCATGTTTATGGTCAAAAACTATTATCTTTAGATTTTGGTTTAAGACGCAATTTTGTTTTCCCATTTTATATTTGTAATGTTACCACAGCGATTCTTGGTGCAGATTTTTTGCATTATTTCAATTTAAAACCTGATTTACGGCGTAAGCGTTTAAATGATTGTACTACTAATCTGAATTCTCACGGTCTTGTTAATAATGCTAATATTTTTTCTGTCAAAATTGTTTCATTGGATAACGATTTTTCTAAATTATTGGTCGATTTTCCTAATATTACTAAAGTGCCATGTGCAAATCAACCTGTAAAACACAATGTCCTGCATCATATTGAAACTCATGGCCCGCCAGTGTTTGCTAAACCTAGACGTCTTGCTCCCGATCGATTAAAAATAGCGAAAACCGAATTTCAATACATGCTTGATTTGGGTCATATGCGACCATCCAAAAGTAATTATGCGTCACCTCTACACATGGTATCTAAAAAAGGATGTGACGATTGGCGTCCTGTGGGTGATTTTCGAGCTTTAAATTCTCAAACAGTCAAAGAAAAATATTTAGTTCCTAGTATATTAGATTTTACTAATGAGCTGCATGGAAAGAAAATATTTTCGCAAATAGATTTAATCAAAGCTTTCCATCAAATTCCTGTTGCACCCCAGGACATCCATAAAACAGCCATTTGCACCCCTTTTGGACTATTTGAAAGTACAAGGATGCAGTTTGGGTTATGTAATGCTTCAAGCACTTTTCAAAGATTTATCGACGAGGTTACACGTGGTCTGGATGGTGTTTTTGCATTTATAGATGATATTTTAATTGCCAGTAATACTAGAGAGAGCGAAGAACATATGATTCATCTTCGCGCACTCTTTGAACGTCTTGATCATTATGGTCTTACGTTAAAATCATCAAAATGTACTTTCGGTGTATCGTCTCTAAATTTTCTTGGCTTTAAAATTTCAGAGCAAGGATTAGAACCACTCCCAGATCGCGTAGAAGCAATTCAAAACTTTCCCAAACCAACTACACTCACTCAACTTCGTAGATTTCTAGGTCTGTATAATTTTTATAGACGTTTCATACCCAGAGCCTCTCACATTTTAGCACCCATGATACAACTTTTAGAAGGTAATCGGAACAAAAGGAAACCTACTCGAACTAGTAAATCCCTTGAAATTCCACTTGATTGGACAACTGCTGCAGATACTGCGTTTTCTGATGCAAAAAAGGCACGTGCCAAAGCAACTTTACTTAGATATCCGATTACCAGTGCTCAACCAAAGGAAAGTGGGAACCTATAGCATTCATGTCCATAAAACTTAACAAATGTCAGAAAAAGTGGTCTACATATGATCGTGAACTTCTAGCAATTTATTCATCAATAAAAAAATTTCGACATATGCTAGAAGGCAGAGACTTTTTCATCTATACCGATCAAAAACCGCTAATATTTGCTTTTCAACAGAAAGCAGATAAATGTTCACCACGCCAGCTAAGACATTTAGATTTCATTTCGCAGTTTTCCTTTGACATTCGGCATGTTAGTGGTAAAGACAATATTGCTGCAGATGCTTTATCTCGGATCGAGATTGATGCCATTTCAAAAACTCCTTCACTTGACTATAAAATGTTTGCAGAGGAACAACTGCACGATGAGGAACTTTCAAACTTACCCAACTCGGAAACATCACTAAAATTGGAAAAACACTACTTTCCACTTGAAGATATACACTTATATTGTGATAAATCCACTGAAAACCCTCGCCCATTTGTTCCGAAATCTCTGCGACTTACTGTTTTTGAAAACCTTCATTATCTCTCCCATCCAGGTATTTTAGCTACAACTAATTTAATCTCTGGCCGATTTGTGTGGCCTGGTATGAAAAAGTTCATCAAAGACAAAGTACGTGGTTGTAATAAATGTCAGAGAGCAAAAGTATTTCAGCATACCAAAGCTCCACTTAGCACATTTGCTTTACCCGACGCGCGTTTTGCGCATATTCACGTTGATTTTATCGGACCTTATCCACCTTCCGATGGCTACCGATATTGCTTAACCATCATTGATAGATTCACCCGATGGACTGAGGCCATTCCCACCACGGATATGACAGCAGAAACCACTGCTAGAGCTCTCCTCCACGGTTGGATTTGCAGATTCGGTACACCAGTCACTATTACTTCGGATCAGGGACAAAATTTTAAATCTAATCTTCTTCGTGAACTCACAAATACTTTAGGCACTGATAGAATTCTTTCTTCTGCTTATCATCCTCAATCAAATGGGATGATTGAACGCTTTCACAGGCACCTCAAAGCAGCCATAACAGCTCATGAACACACTAAGTGGACGGAATTTTAACCCATAGTTTTATTAGGTCTACGCTCTTCTCTTAAGAAGGATATCAATGCGACCAGTTCTCAAATTGTTTATGGTACTACTTTACGTTTACCATCTGATCTTTTTACAACTGATTCCGTACCCCAATCCCTTACTCCTACTTATGTGTCCAATTTCGTTTCAATGATGCGAAAACTAAATCCTATCGCATCTACAAATCATGGTAATACTAAAGTTTATGTAAACCCATAATTAAAAACATGCACCCATATATTTTTAAGAATCGACAAAGTTCGACCTCTTCTCACACCTCCTTATTCTGGACCACATCTGGTTGTTAACCGTACAGACAAAAATTTTGTCATTGAGTTAAATGGTAAGAAAAACACTGTTTCCATCGACAGAGTAAAGCCAGCTTTTTATTTTTCGGATA
The DNA here is from genome assembly GCA_947359465.1 of Metellina segmentata. Taxonomy (NCBI): domain Eukaryota; kingdom Metazoa; phylum Arthropoda; class Arachnida; order Araneae; family Tetragnathidae; genus Metellina; species Metellina segmentata. The sequence goes on from OX375883.1 coordinate 100,771,659, forward strand.
CCATGGAATCCCCAAAGCTATCTTCCCACATTGACAAACTTAAATCGGTCACACCTAAGCCACAATATAAAACACCTGTAATTACACGATCGGGACGGTGTGTACATTTCCCCGATAGACTTGTCATGGAGAAATAACTAAAATTTTTTTCCCTCATTGTGTGTACTTCATTGAATTGTGAATAGCTACATTACTATTTAAAATTGTAAATATCTTCAATTGTATGTGTACTCATTTTCTTATTTTGTCTTGCTTATCTGTGCTGTATTATTACCTATGTTTATCGTTCCTTCGTCACTGGAGGGATACTCTATAGTATTCACCCAGTAGATGGCGCTCCACTCTGCCGTAGCGCAGAGTTGTATATAAAGTCGGTCTTTGAATACTAACACCAGCAGACGCACTCGTACTGAAGGCGAGACGAACCATGTAACTAACCTATTATTGTTTATTAAAGTTCTTGTTGTTCCTGTTCCCGAAGTGCATTCTTTCTGCAACCATATACCGATCTCAACATGGTGACCCGGAGCTGAACATTTAAATTATTCTTGAATATTGCTTTGTTCCAATCGGTTTGTTTTTACTGCTTACTTTCCCACTTCACCACTGATTTCTGGACTTCCCACCATGGAGAATATTGCCGCCGTCAAGATTCCGATTGACAACGACGCGGATCCAACCCTTTGGTTCGGTATGTGCGAAGCTACCTTTGCCCTCGCCACGCCCAAGCCCATCACGGATCCGAAAACTAAATACAACTACATTGTTGCTCATCTACCACCCGGCGCAGCTTCTACAGTGCGAGATGTCATCTTAAACCCGGATCCAACCAACCCCTTTCAGCACTTAAAGGATCACATTACTTCTCGTTGTGGCGAAACCAGAACGCAACAAATACGGAAACTTCTAACTGGAGAACAGCTCGGTGATCGTAAACCTTCCGAACTCCTCCGTGTTATGCAAAGACGTGCTGAATCGTACCAGATTGCAGATTCACTTATGCTGGAATTATTCCTCTCACAACTTCCCGTCAATGTCCAAACAATTCTAGCCTCCATGATGCCAACTACATCGCAGAAGGCCGCTGAAGTTGCTGATCGCATATTAGAAGTAACACCAGCCGAGGTAAGTGGAATTTCAATTTCATCTTCCACTGCCGAAGCAGGTCCGAACACTTTGCAACAACTCATGGAAGAAATACATGAACTACGTAAAGAAGTAAACACTCTTCGTCGATCACGTAGTTTCTCCCGCAATCGTAACTCATCCCGCAGAAGCCACAGCACTTCGTCTGAAAGCTCTGTTTGTTGGTACCACGGGAAGTACAAATCCAAGGCCAACAAATGTGTGCAGCCCTGCTCGTTTACGGGAAACGAAAGCAGGCAAGAGTAGAAGCGACATACTTTTTGCCTACTCGTTCAAGTCGCCTATTTGTTAGAGACAAAAAAACGAATTTAAACCTTTTGGTCGATACTGGATCAGATGTTTCGATTATCCCTGCTACCAAATCGCAGCGAAAACAACATCCAACTCAAACCTTTAGTGCTGCAAATGGCACAACAATTCATGTTTATGGTCAAAAACTATTATCTTTAGATTTTGGTTTAAGACGCAATTTTGTTTTCCCATTTTATATTTGTAATGTTACCACAGCGATTCTTGGTGCAGATTTTTTGCATTATTTCAATTTAAAACCTGATTTACGGCGTAAGCGTTTAAATGATTGTACTACTAATCTGAATTCTCACGGTCTTGTTAATAATGCTAATATTTTTTCTGTCAAAATTGTTTCATTGGATAACGATTTTTCTAAATTATTGGTCGATTTTCCTAATATTACTAAAGTGCCATGTGCAAATCAACCTGTAAAACACAATGTCCTGCATCATATTGAAACTCATGGCCCGCCAGTGTTTGCTAAACCTAGACGTCTTGCTCCCGATCGATTAAAAATAGCGAAAACCGAATTTCAATACATGCTTGATTTGGGTCATATGCGACCATCCAAAAGTAATTATGCGTCACCTCTACACATGGTATCTAAAAAAGGATGTGACGATTGGCGTCCTGTGGGTGATTTTCGAGCTTTAAATTCTCAAACAGTCAAAGAAAAATATTTAGTTCCTAGTATATTAGATTTTACTAATGAGCTGCATGGAAAGAAAATATTTTCGCAAATAGATTTAATCAAAGCTTTCCATCAAATTCCTGTTGCACCCCAGGACATCCATAAAACAGCCATTTGCACCCCTTTTGGACTATTTGAAAGTACAAGGATGCAGTTTGGGTTATGTAATGCTTCAAGCACTTTTCAAAGATTTATCGACGAGGTTACACGTGGTCTGGATGGTGTTTTTGCATTTATAGATGATATTTTAATTGCCAGTAATACTAGAGAGAGCGAAGAACATATGATTCATCTTCGCGCACTCTTTGAACGTCTTGATCATTATGGTCTTACGTTAAAATCATCAAAATGTACTTTCGGTGTATCGTCTCTAAATTTTCTTGGCTTTAAAATTTCAGAGCAAGGATTAGAACCACTCCCAGATCGCGTAGAAGCAATTCAAAACTTTCCCAAACCAACTACACTCACTCAACTTCGTAGATTTCTAGGTCTGTATAATTTTTATAGACGTTTCATACCCAGAGCCTCTCACATTTTAGCACCCATGATACAACTTTTAGAAGGTAATCGGAACAAAAGGAAACCTACTCGAACTAGTAAATCCCTTGAAATTCCACTTGATTGGACAACTGCTGCAGATACTGCGTTTTCTGATGCAAAAAAGGCACGTGCCAAAGCAACTTTACTTAGATATCCGATTACCAGTGCTCAACCAAAGGAAAGTGGGAACCTATAGCATTCATGTCCATAAAACTTAACAAATGTCAGAAAAAGTGGTCTACATATGATCGTGAACTTCTAGCAATTTATTCATCAATAAAAAAATTTCGACATATGCTAGAAGGCAGAGACTTTTTCATCTATACCGATCAAAAACCGCTAATATTTGCTTTTCAACAGAAAGCAGATAAATGTTCACCACGCCAGCTAAGACATTTAGATTTCATTTCGCAGTTTTCCTTTGACATTCGGCATGTTAGTGGTAAAGACAATATTGCTGCAGATGCTTTATCTCGGATCGAGATTGATGCCATTTCAAAAACTCCTTCACTTGACTATAAAATGTTTGCAGAGGAACAACTGCACGATGAGGAACTTTCAAACTTACCCAACTCGGAAACATCACTAAAATTGGAAAAACACTACTTTCCACTTGAAGATATACACTTATATTGTGATAAATCCACTGAAAACCCTCGCCCATTTGTTCCGAAATCTCTGCGACTTACTGTTTTTGAAAACCTTCATTATCTCTCCCATCCAGGTATTTTAGCTACAACTAATTTAATCTCTGGCCGATTTGTGTGGCCTGGTATGAAAAAGTTCATCAAAGACAAAGTACGTGGTTGTAATAAATGTCAGAGAGCAAAAGTATTTCAGCATACCAAAGCTCCACTTAGCACATTTGCTTTACCCGACGCGCGTTTTGCGCATATTCACGTTGATTTTATCGGACCTTATCCACCTTCCGATGGCTACCGATATTGCTTAACCATCATTGATAGATTCACCCGATGGACTGAGGCCATTCCCACCACGGATATGACAGCAGAAACCACTGCTAGAGCTCTCCTCCACGGTTGGATTTGCAGATTCGGTACACCAGTCACTATTACTTCGGATCAGGGACAAAATTTTAAATCTAATCTTCTTCGTGAACTCACAAATACTTTAGGCACTGATAGAATTCTTTCTTCTGCTTATCATCCTCAATCAAATGGGATGATTGAACGCTTTCACAGGCACCTCAAAGCAGCCATAACAGCTCATGAACACACTAAGTGGACGGAATTTTAACCCATAGTTTTATTAGGTCTACGCTCTTCTCTTAAGAAGGATATCAATGCGACCAGTTCTCAAATTGTTTATGGTACTACTTTACGTTTACCATCTGATCTTTTTACAACTGATTCCGTACCCCAATCCCTTACTCCTACTTATGTGTCCAATTTCGTTTCAATGATGCGAAAACTAAATCCTATCGCATCTACAAATCATGGTAATACTAAAGTTTATGTAAACCCATAATTAAAAACATGCACCCATATATTTTTAAGAATCGACAAAGTTCGACCTCTTCTCACACCTCCTTATTCTGGACCACATCTGGTTGTTAACCGTACAGACAAAAATTTTGTCATTGAGTTAAATGGTAAGAAAAACACTGTTTCCATCGACAGAGTAAAGCCAGCTTTTTATTTTTCGGATACCATGGAATCCCCAAAGCTATCTTCCCACATTGACAAACTTAAATCGGTCACACCTAAGCCACAATATAAAACACCTGTAATTACACGATCGGGACGGTGTGTACATTTCCCCGATAGACTTGTCATGGAGAAATAACTAAAATTTTTTTCCCTCATTGTGTGTACTTCATTGAATTGTGAATAGCTACATTACTATTTAAAATTGTAAATATCTTCAATTGTATGTGTACTCATTTTCTTATTTTGTCTTGCTTATCTGTGCTGTATTATTACCTATGTTTATCGTTCCTTCGTCACTGGAGGGATACTCTATAGTATTCACCCAGTAGATGGCGCTCCACTCTGCCGTAGCGCAGAGTTGTATATAAAGTCGGTCTTTGAATACTAACACCAGCAGACGCACTCGTACTGAAGGCGAGACGAACCATGTAACTAACCTATTATTGTTTATTAAAGTTCTTGTTGTTCCTGTTCCCGAAGTGCATTCTTTCTGCAACCATATACCGATCTCAACATGGTGACCCGGAGCTGAACATTTAAATTATTCTTGAATATTGCTTTGTTCCAATCGGTTTGTTTTTACTGCTTACTTTCCCACTTCACCACTGATTTCTGGACTTCCCACCATGGAGAATATTGCCGCCGTCAAGATTCCGATTGACAACGACGCGGATCCAACCCTTTGGTTCGGTATGTGCGAAGCTACCTTTGCCCTCGCCACGCCCAAGCCCATCACGGATCCGAAAACTAAATACAACTACATTGTTGCTCATCTACCACCCGGCGCAGCTTCTACAGTGCGAGATGTCATCTTAAACCCGGATCCAACCAACCCCTTTCAGCACTTAAAGGATCACATTACTTCTCGTTGTGGCGAAACCAGAACGCAACAAATACGGAAACTTCTAACTGGAGAACAGCTCGGTGATCGTAAACCTTCCGAACTCCTCCGTGTTATGCAAAGACGTGCTGAATCGTACCAGATTGCAGATTCACTTATGCTGGAATTATTCCTCTCACAACTTCCCGTCAATGTCCAAACAATTCTAGCCTCCATGATGCCAACTACATCGCAGAAGGCCGCTGAAGTTGCTGATCGCATATTAGAAGTAACACCAGCCGAGGTAAGTGGAATTTCAATTTCATCTTCCACTGCCGAAGCAGGTCCGAACACTTTGCAACAACTCATGGAAGAAATACATGAACTACGTAAAGAAGTAAACACTCTTCGTCGATCACGTAGTTTCTCCCGCAATCGTAACTCATCCCGCAGAAGCCACAGCACTTCGTCTGAAAGCTCTGTTTGTTGGTACCACGGGAAGTACAAATCCAAGGCCAACAAATGTGTGCAGCCCTGCTCGTTTACGGGAAACGAAAGCAGGCAAGAGTAGAAGCGACATACTTTTTGCCTACTCGTTCAAGTCGCCTATTTGTTAGAGACAAAAAAACGAATTTAAACCTTTTGGTCGATACTGGATCAGATGTTTCGATTATCCCTGCTACCAAATCGCAGCGAAAACAACATCCAACTCAAACCTTTAGTGCTGCAAATGGCACAACAATTCATGTTTATGGTCAAAAACTATTATCTTTAGATTTTGGTTTAAGACGCAATTTTGTTTTCCCATTTTATATTTGTAATGTTACCACAGCGATTCTTGGTGCAGATTTTTTGCATTATTTCAATTTAAAACCTGATTTACGGCGTAAGCGTTTAAATGATTGTACTACTAATCTGAATTCTCACGGTCTTGTTAATAATGCTAATATTTTTTCTGTCAAAATTGTTTCATTGGATAACGATTTTTCTAAATTATTGGTCGATTTTCCTAATATTACTAAAGTGCCATGTGCAAATCAACCTGTAAAACACAATGTCCTGCATCATATTGAAACTCATGGCCCGCCAGTGTTTGCTAAACCTAGACGTCTTGCTCCCGATCGATTAAAAATAGCGAAAACCGAATTTCAATACATGCTTGATTTGGGTCATATGCGACCATCCAAAAGTAATTATGCGTCACCTCTACACATGGTATCTAAAAAAGGATGTGACGATTGGCGTCCTGTGGGTGATTTTCGAGCTTTAAATTCTCAAACAGTCAAAGAAAAATATTTAGTTCCTAGTATATTAGATTTTACTAATGAGCTGCATGGAAAGAAAATATTTTCGCAAATAGATTTAATCAAAGCTTTCCATCAAATTCCTGTTGCACCCCAGGACATCCATAAAACAGCCATTTGCACCCCTTTTGGACTATTTGAAAGTACAAGGATGCAGTTTGGGTTATGTAATGCTTCAAGCACTTTTCAAAGATTTATCGACGAGGTTACACGTGGTCTGGATGGTGTTTTTGCATTTATAGATGATATTTTAATTGCCAGTAATACTAGAGAGAGCGAAGAACATATGATTCATCTTCGCGCACTCTTTGAACGTCTTGATCATTATGGTCTTACGTTAAAATCATCAAAATGTACTTTCGGTGTATCGTCTCTAAATTTTCTTGGCTTTAAAATTTCAGAGCAAGGATTAGAACCACTCCCAGATCGCGTAGAAGCAATTCAAAACTTTCCCAAACCAACTACACTCACTCAACTTCGTAGATTTCTAGGTCTGTATAATTTTTATAGACGTTTCATACCCAGAGCCTCTCACATTTTAGCACCCATGATACAACTTTTAGAAGGTAATCGGAACAAAAGGAAACCTACTCGAACTAGTAAATCCCTTGAAATTCCACTTGATTGGACAACTGCTGCAGATACTGCGTTTTCTGATGCAAAAAAGGCACGTGCCAAAGCAACTTTACTTAGATATCCGATTACCAGTGCTCAACCAAAGGAAAGTGGGAACCTATAGCATTCATGTCCATAAAACTTAACAAATGTCAGAAAAAGTGGTCTACATATGATCGTGAACTTCTAGCAATTTATTCATCAATAAAAAAATTTCGACATATGCTAGAAGGCAGAGACTTTTTCATCTATACCGATCAAAAACCGCTAATATTTGCTTTTCAACAGAAAGCAGATAAATGTTCACCACGCCAGCTAAGACATTTAGATTTCATTTCGCAGTTTTCCTTTGACATTCGGCATGTTAGTGGTAAAGACAATATTGCTGCAGATGCTTTATCTCGGATCGAGATTGATGCCATTTCAAAAACTCCTTCACTTGACTATAAAATGTTTGCAGAGGAACAACTGCACGATGAGGAACTTTCAAACTTACCCAACTCGGAAACATCACTAAAATTGGAAAAACACTACTTTCCACTTGAAGATATACACTTATATTGTGATAAATCCACTGAAAACCCTCGCCCATTTGTTCCGAAATCTCTGCGACTTACTGTTTTTGAAAACCTTCATTATCTCTCCCATCCAGGTATTTTAGCTACAACTAATTTAATCTCTGGCCGATTTGTGTGGCCTGGTATGAAAAAGTTCATCAAAGACAAAGTACGTGGTTGTAATAAATGTCAGAGAGCAAAAGTATTTCAGCATACCAAAGCTCCACTTAGCACATTTGCTTTACCCGACGCGCGTTTTGCGCATATTCACGTTGATTTTATCGGACCTTATCCACCTTCCGATGGCTACCGATATTGCTTAACCATCATTGATAGATTCACCCGATGGACTGAGGCCATTCCCACCACGGATATGACAGCAGAAACCACTGCTAGAGCTCTCCTCCACGGTTGGATTTGCAGATTCGGTACACCAGTCACTATTACTTCGGATCAGGGACAAAATTTTAAATCTAATCTTCTTCGTGAACTCACAAATACTTTAGGCACTGATAGAATTCTTTCTTCTGCTTATCATCCTCAATCAAATGGGATGATTGAACGCTTTCACAGGCACCTCAAAGCAGCCATAACAGCTCATGAACACACTAAGTGGACGGAATTTTAACCCATAGTTTTATTAGGTCTACGCTCTTCTCTTAAGAAGGATATCAATGCGACCAGTTCTCAAATTGTTTATGGTACTACTTTACGTTTACCATCTGATCTTTTTACAACTGATTCCGTACCCCAATCCCTTACTCCTACTTATGTGTCCAATTTCGTTTCAATGATGCGAAAACTAAATCCTATCGCATCTACAAATCATGGTAATACTAAAGTTTATGTAAACCCATAATTAAAAACATGCACCCATATATTTTTAAGAATCGACAAAGTTCGACCTCTTCTCACACCTCCTTATTCTGGACCACATCTGGTTGTTAACCGTACAGACAAAAATTTTGTCATTGAGTTAAATGGTAAGAAAAACACTGTTTCCATCGACAGAGTAAAGCCAGCTTTTTATTTTTCGGATACCATGGAATCCCCAAAGCTATCTTCCCACATTGACAAACTTAAATCGGTCACACCTAAGCCACAATATAAAACACCTGTAATTACACGATCGGGACGGTGTGTACATTTCCCCGATAGACTTGTCATGGAGAAATAACTAAAATTTTTTTCCCTCATTGTGTGTACTTCATTGAATTGTGAATAGCTACATTACTATTTAAAATTGTAAATATCTTCAATTGTATGTGTACTCATTTTCTTATTTTGTCTTGCTTATCTGTGCTGTATTATTACCTATGTTTATCGTTCCTTCGTCACTGGAGGGATACTCTATAGTATTCACCCAGTAGATGGCGCTCCACTCTGCCGTAGCGCAGAGTTGTATATAAAGTCGGTCTTTGAATACTAACACCAGCAGACGCACTCGTACTGAAGGCGAGACGAACCATGTAACTAACCTATTATTGTTTATTAAAGTTCTTGTTGTTCCTGTTCCCGAAGTGCATTCTTTCTGCAACCATATACCGATCTCAACATGGTGACCCGGAGCTGAACATTTAAATTATTCTTGAATATTGCTTTGTTCCAATCGGTTTGTTTTTACTGCTTACTTTCCCACTTCACCACTGATTTCTGGACTTCCCACCATGGAGAATATTGCCGCCGTCAAGATTCCGATTGACAACGACGCGGATCCAACCCTTTGGTTCGGTATGTGCGAAGCTACCTTTGCCCTCGCCACGCCCAAGCCCATCACGGATCCGAAAACTAAATACAACTACATTGTTGCTCATCTACCACCCGGCGCAGCTTCTACAGTGCGAGATGTCATCTTAAACCCGGATCCAACCAACCCCTTTCAGCACTTAAAGGATCACATTACTTCTCGTTGTGGCGAAACCAGAACGCAACAAATACGGAAACTTCTAACTGGAGAACAGCTCGGTGATCGTAAACCTTCCGAACTCCTCCGTGTTATGCAAAGACGTGCTGAATCGTACCAGATTGCAGATTCACTTATGCTGGAATTATTCCTCTCACAACTTCCCGTCAATGTCCAAACAATTCTAGCCTCCATGATGCCAACTACATCGCAGAAGGCCGCTGAAGTTGCTGATCGCATATTAGAAGTAACACCAGCCGAGGTAAGTGGAATTTCAATTTCATCTTCCACTGCCGAAGCAGGTCCGAACACTTTGCAACAACTCATGGAAGAAATACATGAACTACGTAAAGAAGTAAACACTCTTCGTCGATCACGTAGTTTCTCCCGCAATCGTAACTCATCCCGCAGAAGCCACAGCACTTCGTCTGAAAGCTCTGTTTGTTGGTACCACGGGAAGTACAAATCCAAGGCCAACAAATGTGTGCAGCCCTGCTCGTTTACGGGAAACGAAAGCAGGCAAGAGTAGAAGCGACATACTTTTTGCCTACTCGTTCAAGTCGCCTATTTGTTAGAGACAAAAAAACGAATTTAAACCTTTTGGTCGATACTGGATCAGATGTTTCGATTATCCCTGCTACCAAATCGCAGCGAAAACAACATCCAACTCAAACCTTTAGTGCTGCAAATGGCACAACAATTCATGTTTATGGTCAAAAACTATTATCTTTAGATTTTGGTTTAAGACGCAATTTTGTTTTCCCATTTTATATTTGTAATGTTACCACAGCGATTCTTGGTGCAGATTTTTTGCATTATTTCAATTTAAAACCTGATTTACGGCGTAAGCGTTTAAATGATTGTACTACTAATCTGAATTCTCACGGTCTTGTTAATAATGCTAATATTTTTTCTGTCAAAATTGTTTCATTGGATAACGATTTTTCTAAATTATTGGTCGATTTTCCTAATATTACTAAAGTGCCATGTGCAAATCAACCTGTAAAACACAATGTCCTGCATCATATTGAAACTCATGGCCCGCCAGTGTTTGCTAAACCTAGACGTCTTGCTCCCGATCGATTAAAAATAGCGAAAACCGAATTTCAATACATGCTTGATTTGGGTCATATGCGACCATCCAAAAGTAATTATGCGTCACCTCTACACATGGTATCTAAAAAAGGATGTGACGATTGGCGTCCTGTGGGTGATTTTCGAGCTTTAAATTCTCAAACAGTCAAAGAAAAATATTTAGTTCCTAGTATATTAGATTTTACTAATGAGCTGCATGGAAAGAAAATATTTTCGCAAATAGATTTAATCAAAGCTTTCCATCAAATTCCTGTTGCACCCCAGGACATCCATAAAACAGCCATTTGCACCCCTTTTGGACTATTTGAAAGTACAAGGATGCAGTTTGGGTTATGTAATGCTTCAAGCACTTTTCAAAGATTTATCGACGAGGTTACACGTGGTCTGGATGGTGTTTTTGCATTTATAGATGATATTTTAATTGCCAGTAATACTAGCGAAGAACATATGATTCATCTTCGCGCACTCTTTGAACGTCTTGATCATTATGGTCTTACGTTAAAATCATCAAAATGTACTTTCGGTGTATCGTCTCTAAATTTTCTTGGCTTTAAAATTTCAGAGCAAGGATTAGAACCACTCCCAGATCGCGTAGAAGCAATTCAAAACTTTCCCAAACCAACTACACTCACTCAACTTCGTAGATTTCTAGGTCTGTATAATTTTTATAGACGTTTCATACCCAGAGCCTCTCACATTTTAGCACCCATGATACAACTTTTAGAAGGTAATCGGAACAAAAGGAAACCTACTCGAACTAGTAAATCCCTTGAAATTCCACTTGATTGGACAACTGCTGCAGATACTGCGTTTTCTGATGCAAAAAAGGCACGTGCCAAAGCAACTTTACTTAGATATCCGATTACCAGTGCTCAACCAAAGGAAAGTGGGAACCTATAGCATTCATGTCCATAAAACTTAACAAATGTCAGAAAAAGTGGTCTACATATGATCGTGAACTTCTAGCAATTTATTCATCAATAAAAAAATTTCGACATATGCTAGAAGGCAGAGACTTTTTCATCTATACCGATCAAAAACCGCTAATATTTGCTTTTCAACAGAAAGCAGATAAATGTTCACCACGCCAGCTAAGACATTTAGATTTCATTTCGCAGTTTTCCTTTGACATTCGGCATGTTAGTGGTAAAGACAATATTGCTGCAGATGCTTTATCTCGGATCGAGATTGATGCCATTTCAAAAACTCCTTCACTTGACTATAAAATGTTTGCAGAGGAACAACTGCACGATGAGGAACTTTCAAACTTACCCAACTCGGAAACATCACTAAAATTGGAAAAACACTACTTTCCACTTGAAGATATACACTTATATTGTGATAAATCCACTGAAAACCCTCGCCCATTTGTTCCGAAATCTCTGCGACTTACTGTTTTTGAAAACCTTCATTATCTCTCCCATCCAGGTATTTTAGCTACAACTAATTTAATCTCTGGCCGATTTGTGTGGCCTGGTATGAAAAAGTTCATCAAAGACAAAGTACGTGGTTGTAATAAATGTCAGAGAGCAAAAGTATTTCAGCATACCAAAGCTCCACTTAGCACATTTGCTTTACCCGACGCGCGTTTTGCGCATATTCACGTTGATTTTATCGGACCTTATCCACCTTCCGATGGCTACCGATATTGCTTAACCATCATTGATAGATTCACCCGATGGACTGAGGCCATTCCCACCACGGATATGACAGCAGAAACCACTGCTAGAGCTCTCCTCCACGGTTGGATTTGCAGATTCGGTACACCAGTCACTATTACTTCGGATCAGGGACAAAATTTTAAATCTAATCTTCTTCGTGAACTCACAAATACTTTAGGCACTGATAGAATTCTTTCTTCTGCTTATCATCCTCAATCAAATGGGATGATTGAACGCTTTCACAGGCACCTCAAAGCAGCCATAACAGCTCATGAACACACTAAGTGGACGGAATTTTAACCCATAGTTTTATTAGGTCTACGCTCTTCTCTTAAGAAGGATATCAATGCGACCAGTTCTCAAATTGTTTATGGTACTACTTTACGTTTACCATCTGATCTTTTTACAACTGATTCCGTACCCCAATCCCTTACTCCTACTTATGTGTCCAATTTCGTTTCAATGATGCGAAAACTAAATCCTATCGCATCTACAAATCATGGTAATACTAAAGTTTATGTAAACCCATAATTAAAAACATGCACCCATATATTTTTAAGAATCGACAAAGTTCGACCTCTTCTCACACCTCCTTATTCTGGACCACATCTGGTTGTTAACCGTACAGACAAAAATTTTGTCATTGAGTTAAATGGTAAGAAAAACACTGTTTCCATCGACAGAGTAAAGCCAGCTTTTTATTTTTCGGATACCATGGAATCCCCAAAGCTATCTTCCCACATTGACAAACTTAAATCGGTCACACCTAAGCCACAATATAAAACACCTGTAATTACACGATCGGGACGGTGTGTACATTTCCCCGATAGACTTGTCATGGAGAAATAACTAAAATTTTTTTCCCTCATTGTGTGTACTTCATTGAATTGTGAATAGCTACATTACTATTTAAAATTGTAAATATCTTCAATTGTATGTGTACTCATTTTCTTATTTTGTCTTGCTTATCTGTGCTGTATTATTACCTATGTTTATCGTTCCTTCGTCACTGGAGGGATACTCTATAGTATTCACCCAGTAGATGGCGCTCCACTCTGCCGTAGCGCAGAGTTGTATATAAAGTCGGTCTTTGAATACTAACACCAGCAGACGCACTCGTACTGAAGGCGAGACGAACCATGTAACTAACCTATTATTGTTTATTAAAGTTCGTGTTGTTCCTGTTCCCGAAGTGCATTCTTTCTGCAACCATATACCGATCTCAACAAAGGAACCAGAAGTAATAGCAACTCCGGATATAGCAAGAGGTCGAAGACGAATGCCTGAATCCCAAAGCTCAGTTAGGACTATGCTTCATTTTGATTTTTATAGGATATCAAAATAGGATTGAATGGGTAAAATTTTCTGAGCTTGAGAGTGAAAACCTAGTAGGTTGTTGTCTTTCTTCGGTAGAAATCCCTTCAAAATTTTATCATTCCAAAAGTGTGCAGAAAAACAAAAGCCATGGTGATTCAGTGATAAGACCATCTGGATCCGTGCAAAGTGGAAAGCTCAATCCACGAAAACACCACAAAGCACAGCTTCCGAACACACACACCAAACAGAAAATGTTTAGAATTGAATTTTCAAACTAATTTGAATTTTTCAACATAAAAGAACGATCGGGAAGTGGACACAGTCCTTTTTTTACTCAGCACTGCAGAGGAACCGTTAAAAAATACCCACAGTTGTCAAACACGACGAAATCAAAAGCAGATTCTTTGATTAGTATATTAAAAGGAAAGAATCGCACGGAAAATTCTGCGGCAAAATGTTATACATGCGACTAGAGTGGTAAAGGTTTTTAAGAAATTCGTCAACTTACCCGACATCAAGGACTCCACTCTGAGAAGAAGTTTCATGAGTGCAAAATTTATTTGTGGCAAAGGGTTTTGAAAAAACTTCGATTTAGAAAGGCACATGCAAGTGCAAAGTGTCGAGAAGCCGATTGAGTGCAAAGTGTGAAAAAAGCATTTGCACGGAATTGCAGCTCTTGACAGGACAGATACGCATCCATTCAGGTGAGAAACCTTTTACTTGTGAAATTTGTAACAGGGGTTTCTTGAACCTTAGGAACTTGCGTAGACACAGACGAACACACTCTGAAGAGAAGCCGTATGAGTGTGAAGAATGCATCAAAAGGTTCTCACAAGTTTACATCTTACGAAAACATAGTCGTGTACACAGTGGTGAGATACATTATGAGTGTGAAGTCTGCAAGAAAACATTCTCGATTAAGAGTAATTTGACAAGGCACAAACGGGTCCATTTTGGTGAGAAACCTTTTGATTATGAAATTTGTAGCAGATACTTTTCAGATAGTTGAAATTAACGATTACACAGACGTACACGTAATGTAGGAAAATGTGTGAAGTATACGGGAGAAAGTTTTCAAAAACTGAGAACTTATATAGACATAGATGTAGGCATTGAGAACGGAAAATAATTAAATGCGAAGAGTGCTAGAAAATAAATTTTTGGGAAGTGTACTTGCAACGACATAAAAGGATATATTTACGATTGTTGTTTGAAAGCGAGGTACTCCATTTTGTTAATAAGCTCAAAATCGTAAAACTGAAGGTAATTTAGAATTTTGTTACAACTGCAATTTTTATCTACACCTTAAACAATCAAATAATTAATCTAATTTTGTTGGAAATAGAAGAAACGTTTACTACTTAAATTACATAATATAATTTGTGTCACAAATTCTTTTAGATTAAAAAAAAGTTTTTATTGCAAAAGATTGGTCCTATATCGAACAAGGTTACTTAATTCAATTCTTAAACACTTCTAGGAACAGTTTACCATACACCAGGTGTAAATAAATCATGATTTTTTAACAATAAAATAATCGGAATTTTAATATTTAAATCTGATTTTTTTTTATTTAATTCAGATTTTTTAATTTAAATTTCTGAAGGCCCTATCACTGTTTTTATAATATGTATAAATTTGTTAAATAAAACATCGTGTTTCTGACATGACATGTAAACCAAAATTTATTATAAATAAACAATCAGAATTTGTGCCATGATAAATCAATATTTATTTTACTAAAAATCATAGTTTGTTACAGGGTAATGAATCTAAAAAGTGAATTTTTCAAATAAAAGCTCAAGGTAAAACACTTGTTTAACTTTAAAACACAAACTGCCTTCCTTCATAGCTTTTCTTGAGTAAATAACATCACGTTAACAAATTTATCAGTAAGTGTATGTTACAGACCTAAATAATAATCTGATTAGATATATATTAGTTATGGATCCCTACACTTAAAATGACATGTGATTGTTTCATGGTGCTATTTGCAAAATGATTATAGTGTTAATTACACTCATGTCCATAAACTAAGGATAATTCAGAATCACACAGAAATCGAACTCAAAACTAAAAATTTCACCTAAAGAATTATCGCATACATCTTCAAAAATAATATCAAAAATTACAGGAAGCCATCAGATTACGCCGATAGTACGTCACAATAACGAGAGTTTAAGAGAGTTGTATATAAGCAATTGTAGCAAAGAAGTAAAATTGTTCACAAGCGTTCTGTAAGCCGCTTATTGCCACAACCGAATAGTTATGGCACAGAGGGCGCAAGTCGATGATTTTTTACGTGATTTTTACGTACGATGGTTTTTATCGGCTGCCTGGAATATGGGCGTACTCAGATGGAAGTTTCATTGGAACTTGGAATCGCTCAAAGTGTCATCTCTTGGCTTTGGCAACGATTCCAAAATGATGGAAATGTCAGTAGACGTTACAGAACAGTTTGCCCCCGAGTTACAACGCCGAATGACGACTAGTATTTGGCAGTAACTGCAAAAAGAAGCAGACGGAGCACAGCATTCGATCTTTCTCGTCAGCTATCTTTAGCCACACGTACGACAGTTTCAAAGCAAACCGTTTACAGACGTTTGGGACAGGTTGGTCTATATGCTCGCAGGCCTGCCAAATGTGTTCCACTCACTGTCGAAAGCTGTTAGCCTGGAGTAGAGAACATGCAATGTGGATATCGCACAGTTGGCTTGTGTGATGATTTCCGACGAGTCCAGGTGTAGATTGCAGTCTTATTGACGGCGGACGTTCATATGGAGAACGCTAAGTACCCGCTACTACCTAGACAACATCATTCAATGACACCGTTACGGTTGTGCAGGATTGCTCGTTTGGGGCGGATTTATACTGGGCTCCAGAACAGTTGTACTTGTTCAAATCGGAACCATGAGAAGCCAAATTTATCGGGACATCATTCTGGAACAACATGTACGTTTGTTTAGGGGCGCCATGGGAGCATAATTTATGTTTATGAATGACAATGCCCGTTCTCAACGTGCAAACATTGTAAAACAATGCCTTGAATCTGAGGATATAACCCGTATGGAATGGCCAGCATTCTCAGCTGACTTGAATCCGATAGAGCATGTGTGGGACATGCTTGGCCGACGAGTTGCAGTCGGTCAACGACCTCCTACATTTGAACCAGAACTTTGGAGAGCATTGCTTACTGAGTGGAATGATATACCCCAAGATCAGCTCGATAATTTGTTCCTCAGCATGCCTAGGCGTTTTACGGACTGTGTTTCATCGTCTAGAAGACATACAATGTATTAACCATGGTACCAACCATGTCATGTTAAGTTTTTGTAAGGTCGATATGTTTTCTAATTGCTCCCAGTGAGCAAAAATCATAGTTTTTATGAATGGTATCTTACATACACAATCTTTTTTGTTCTTTATCTTTTGTTCAGTAAATTGGTTTATGAATAAGTCACGTTTGTTTCGTTTCTGAACCTTTACTTTCGGAGCTGGTATCATCCTAATTTATGGATATGACTGTAATTCATGGTGTTTTAACTTTCATCCTTTAACAAATAGAAACCTTCCTCGAAATCATATAGCTCGGCACTTCGTGGCATCTTGCATGCGACTAATGCCAATATTAATTAATACAGAATATTTAACGGCCGAGGGCGTGACGAAAATGAGGATTGGATGTATCGTCATTTGCATGGGTGTCGTAATACCTATTGGTAGATAGTGAATAATTAAAAAAAAAAGCCAACCTTGGTTTCATACGAACTACTTACAGCTTGTATTGTGAAAATGTTTGATGAAAATTACTATTCAGTCTCAAACAGAAATGTATCATATAGTTCAACGTAAAAATAATAGTTTCTTCACAGTCAAAGTAAGGTAGTTGCATCACCTACGAACTGGAGCGATGCAGCGGGCTATTGGCAACGATCTGATATTTATCCCGAATTAAAAGATTAAAAGACAAATCGTAATTTTGAAGCGCTATCTGATAAAAATGTCAACACCTGAACTGATATCCTACTCTCCAAATTTCCGTACCACTGCAACAAGATTACATTTGACGCCCTGACAGTTTTAGCATGCACCTACCTACACGTACACTGTGGTCTTTGGTCAAATTTAGAACTCGCAAATCTCCGTTTCTACCAGCCTGCCAATTTAAAGGGGCCCACAACCAAACGTTGAGAAAAGAAAAATTCACCCAGGAAAGAACTTCATTGGAATCAAACCTGCAAAGCCTACAAGTTCGTGGTACCTAGCATAGTGGGTAAAATCACAGAACTAGGGTTCTTAGACAAGTAGAAAGATAGGTAGGTAGTTAATTTGCGTCTAACAGGAGAACGAGGTCAAGCAAATTCACGAGTTTAAACCAATTCCACTCTGTTTGTGCTTTGAACATTGTGATCCAATTTAGCTTTTGACGTGATAAAAGAATTGATGAAACTTTCAAATTTTCGTTTAAAATAAAACAAACTTATAAATATTTTGACTATTACATATACAGTATACATGTGTCATCTTAATGTCATAGTTTTCTGTATTATGGTTAGTAGTTTTCTGTATTATATATTTTCAAATTATAACGAATACAAGTGAAGTAAAAGTCAAGAGTTTCCTCTTATAAAGGTGTCAAATAGTTTGCTGATACTCACTTGAATACAGTTCCTGAACTTTCAAGTCATGACAATCGCTTTTCCTTTTGCTGAACGAATATTTATTATTTTCCAGACGTAATATTTTACTTTTATTTAATTGAATTCTATTCGAACTTTATTTGAAAACCTATCGAAGTATTCAAAATGAATTCAGATCAGGAGGATTCGGATCCAGATGATTTACGTCCAACGCATGTTCAAGCAACGCCATTATTTGGTGATCAGAATTCCCTAGCACACGAAGAAAGCAAGACTGAGACAGCTGATGCAACCGTGCATCGGATTCGGGCCGGAAATATGGATAGAAGGGCCAAAAGAGCGAAAGGTTAGAAGATGGACAAGAGCTCTGTTGGAGATAGATTTTCTTCAGATCGATACCTCAATCTACAATTACATCAATCTTCTCCAAATCGGATTATGGGGAAGAAAGGCGATGAACACTACAAACACCCTCAAGTTGAGAAGAGCAGTGGAATATTAGAGCACCTAATGGAACCAGAAGTAATACCGACTCCGGATATAGCAACAGTTCTAAGACGAACGCCTGAGGCACAGAGCTCAGTTAGGACCATGTGTCCTTCTGATTACATAGGACATCAAGATCGAAGTGAAGGAAAAAAAAATTCTGAATTTGAGAGTGAAAACCTTGCAAGTCGTCGCCTTTCTTCGTTAGAAATCCCTTCAAATTCTTATCGTTCCAAAAGTGTGCAGAAAAACAAAAGCCTTGGGGATTCAGTGATAAGACCATCTCTATCCGCGCTAAGTGGAAAACTCAATCCACAAAAGCACCACAAAGCACAGCATCCGAAGACGCACACAGAAGATAAAATGTTTAAAAGGGAATTTTCAAACTTGAACAAAAAGGAACTATCGGGAAGTAGACAAAGCCCTATTTCAACTCAGCACGACAGAGAAACCGTACTAAAATACCCACAGACATCAAAATCTAAAGCAGATTCTTCTAATAGTTTATTAAGGGGAAAGAATCGCACTGAAAATTCTGCGACAAAAGGTTATTCATGCGAACAGTGGGGGGGGAAAAGCTTTTAAAGAGAAACGACAACTTACACGACATCAAGGACTCCACTCTGGGATGAAATTACATGAGTGCAAAATTTGCAGCAAAAGGTTTTCAAAAAACTTTCATTTAGAAAGGCACATGTTAGTGCATAGTGGCGAGAAGCCATTTGATTGCAAATTGTGCAAAAAAACATTTGCTCGGAAGGACAACTTAACCCAACACATACGCATCCATACAGGTGAGAAATCTTTTATTTGTGAAATTTGTAACAGAGGCTTCAGGAACCTTGGGGACTTGGGTAGCCACAGACGAACACACACTAAAGAGAAGCCGTATGAGTGTGAAGTATGCATGAAAAATTTTTCACAAGCTGCCATCTTGCGGAGACATAGACGTGTGCACACTGGTGAAAAACCTTATGAATGTGAAGTTTGCATGAAAAGGTTCTCACAAGCCTCCACCTTGCGGACACATAGTCGTGTGCACACTGGTGACAAACCTTATGAGTGTGAAGTTTGCATGAAAAGGTTCTCAGAAGCCTCCACCTTGCGGACACATAGTCGTGTGCACACTGGTGACAAACCTTATGAGTGTGATATCTGCAAGAAAACATTTTCGATGAAGGGTAATTTGACAAAACACAAACGGGTCCATTCAGGTGAGAAACCTTTTAATTGTGAAATTTGTAACAGAGCATTTTCGGGTCTTTCGGCGTTACGAGTACACAGACGCACACACACTGTAGAAAAACCGTATATGTGTGAAGTATGCGGGAAAAGGTTTTCACAAAATCATAACTTAAATACACATAGACGTCGGCATCAAAACGGAGAATAATTAAAAGTGAAAAGCACTAGAAAACAGATTTGTGGGAAGTGTACTTGCAACAACATAAAAGGACATATTAACGTTTTCCAAATTTTAAAATGGACGCTGTAAGAAAGTGCGCTCTTTCATGTTATTTGTAATCTGTTTTAAAATATTTATATATATATATATATATATATATATATATATATATATATATATATATATATATATATATATATATATATATATATATATATATATATATATATATATATATATATATATATATATATATATATATATATATATATATATATATATATATATATATATATATATATATATATATATATATATATATATAAGAATAAATGTGTTCACTTGTTTCTAAATCTCCCTTGTAACCTCTAAATGTTTTTAAAACCTATTCGGTTCTGTGTATTTTATTTATATGTATAAAACCGATTTATGTATAAAAATTGAGGAAAATAAACTTTTCAAAATGAATGCAATAAATTAAAACCTAAATAAATGTCTTGTAATTAATGTGCACTGTTATAACCACATTAATTATATGCACTTGTTTAAATTATAGTTGTGTTTGCAGTGTTGGACAGTAGAAGGCAATGTTTAGAGGTATGCTTTTGTACCAAGATATTTTTAGATTAAACCGTTCGAAATTTTCTTAGTTTTATTGATCCTTCGATACTTTTAGTGTTTGTTCTCCATATCTCAAAGACATTTAAAATTTAATTTCTTAATTTCCATTTTCTGAACTATTGTAATCGAAAGTCCGAAAGGCACTCATCCCATTAAGCCTTACTTTAATTTATAATATTCATTGTGTTGATAAGAGCCCTGTAAAAAGTAAAATATTTTTTATACTTGATTATATGCTGTGCACACATAGATTGGTTTTCATTTAAGCATCCTTACAAAAGTTATTATCGACTGTTCTATGAAAATTCTGCAAATATAGCTCATGAACTACAATAGTGATAAATTACACTGTAGCGTTGTTAATCCGTCGTGACCTAAGTGTCCTTACGCTGGAGTGATAGAAATTTTGGGGGTTGGGGTCCCAACTCAAGTGTGACCTCGTCACCTTACAGTGGTTCAAAATTCCCTCTTACTTTCCTCGGTAATTTGATAATTTTAGTTAACGTGGTACTAGAGCAACACAACGGGCTATTGACGACGGTCCGGGATCAGTCCTTTAAGGGAAAGATCCGAGGACAACACCTCGTAATTTTGAACCACGGTCAGAGGACGAAACAACATCTGAGCTGGCACCCCACTCTCCAAACTTCCACGCCAACCCAACGTGAGGACTTTCGGCCACGACAGATTTAAGGTGCACCAGCTGCCTCTACACCATACGCTTACAAACATCCATGCCCGGACCCGGATTCGAACCAGGAACCTTCCGATCTAGAGGCGAACACCTTAATCACTATACCGGTTGGTCGGCCTTACTTTCCTCGGATCTTTCCCTTCTTTATGGTAGTTGGTAATTTTTAACTAACGTCGTACTAGAGCAACACAACTGCCTATCGACGACTATCCGGAATCAATCGCTTAAGGGAAAGTTCCGAGGACAATACCTCGTATTTTTGAACCACAATCATTTGATGACGCAATGCCTGAGATGGCACCCCACTCTCCAAATATCCACAACAACCCATCGTGAGGTTCCCCCCTTTCGGCCACGACAGATTTAAGGTGCTCCAACCGCCTCTACACAATTGTCTTACAAACATCCATTCCCGGACCCGGATTCGAACCAGGAACTTTCCGATCTAGAGGCTAACACCTTAACCACCATGCCGGTTGGTAGGCGCCTTTTTTATGAACTCGAACCGTTTACAAATGCGACTTGTTTATTGCAGCTGATGTTCATTATATATAAATACCTACATACCGATGACAAGATCTTGTGATTCTGTACCACGCTTACATGACGAGGAAGAATAACGGATTAGCAAATGGAAGGTGACGAATTCGAGTCCAGCCATACATCGTTTTGTAGAGGTGGTCTGGTGCACATTAAATCTGACTTTTCCGAAAATGTCATCACGCTCGTGTGGTGTGGAAGTTTAGAGTGTGAGGTGGCTCCTCATTTGTGATCTTGTCCTCTGACCGTGGTTAGAAATTACGTGGTTCTGTCGTCGGATCTTTCCCTTCAGTTCTGATCCCTGACCGTCGCCTATAGCCCGTGAGTAGCTCCAGTGCGACTCTAATTAAAATACACACAGCTTGTTCGATTTGTTTTCAGTTAAAATTTTAATGTGTTTAAACAGGCGAATTTACTCCATACGTTTACGTGGTGTTGCGTCGGTTCTTACGCTTAAGGGATTGTTTCCAGACCGTTGTTAAAAGCCCGTTGTGAAGCTCTAGTACGACGTTACTTAAAAAGTACCAATTATTACTCATATGTTTAATGTCGTTAAAATAATATCTTCTTTGCATAGTTTTGTAATGTCAATATCGTAGTTTATGCAAGAAATCTTGTTAAAACACAGGTTCGTCGAGTCTTAGGGGGTATATCTGGCAACCTTCAAGCCGACCAACCGGTATAGTGGTTAAGGTGTTAACCTCTAGATCGGAAAGTTTCTGGTTCGAATCCGGGTCCGGGAATGGATTTTTGTAAGCGTATGGTGTAGAGGCGGCTGGTGCACCTTAAATCTGTCGTGGCCGAAAGTCCTCACGTTGGGTGGGTGTGGAAGTTTAGAGAGTGGACTGCAAGCTCAGGTCTTGCTTAGTCATCTGACCGTGGTTCAAAATTACGAGGTGTTGTCCTCGAATCTTTCCCTTAAGGGGCTGATTCCAGACCGTAGTCAAGAGCCCGTTGTGTTGCTATAGTACGACGTTAACTAAAATTACCATTACCATTACCATCGAGTTGTAGACCGCCCAGGTTCGATTCCTCTCTGGGTGTATTCTCTCCTCCGTGTCAGCAAAACTTTATTTATGTGTTTGTCATTTACAGGATATCTTGTGTCTGGACCACCAAGGCCAAACATGACACTATCGCCATAAAAACGCTAAACTAACTAACCAGAACCATCGCCAATAGCCCTTGATATTGCTCCAGTTTGACGTCAATTAACTACCTACTTGATAGTGCTAATGAAATGTTCCTTCTGTATTTGTGGTTCAAAGTTACGTGGTGGTTGTCCTCGGATCTCTCCATTGGGGGATTGATCCCGGACCGTTGTCAATAGACCGTTGTCTTGCTCTAGTACAACGTTAATTGTCAATTACTAATTACCTTTTTAAATTCTTTGTTAATGGTAATAGTAATTTTTATTTAACGTCGCACTAGGACAACACAACTTAAATTCTTTGGTAATAATTCAATTTTTTAATCAACGTCGTACTAGAGCTACACAATAAGCTTTTGACGACGGTCCGGGTAATTGGTGATTGGTAATTTTAGTTTAACTTCGTACTAGAGCAACACAACGGGCTATTGACGACGGTCAGGGATCAGTCTCTTAGGGGAAAGATACGAGGACAACGCCCTGTAATTTTGAACCACGGTCAGATGACGAGGCAATCCCTGAGCAAGCAGCCCCCTCTCGAAACTTCCACACCAATCCAACAGGAGGACTTTCGGCCACGACAGATTTAAGGTTTACCAGTCGCCTCAACCTGGCATCACGCTCTCCAAACTTCCCAAAGTGGCGATATTTGAGGCCACGACAGATACGGTGTGCACTAGCACCCCCCCCCCCCTCCTTGTACACGACGGCCTTTGGTTGGATTCAAACTCACGATAATCCCGTTGCTAATCCGATAATCTTCCAACCGGACTACCTCGGCTCAAAAATCACTTGCATACAGTTCCTGAGTTCTAAAAATTACATTTATTTTTACAGTACTGAAATTTCGTAATCTTAGTTCTCTAATTTAAGTTACATCCTAATTGCAGTCTTAGATATCACTTCGAAAAACTTATCAAAATAGGTCAAGAGCATTTTGATCCAGATTCTTTACATCCATTGCTTGTTCAAGCAACGACATCCTTTCACGATACGAACTCATTAACATCCGTAGAAAACAAACCCAAAGCAGTTCGAGCAACAGCGATTGGAATTCCTGTCCTTAATAAGGAGAGAAGGGACAAGAGAACAAAAATTTCCATCATCGACGTTGGTCTGTTTGCCAAAAACAGTTGATAAAAATCGACACATTAAACCTACTCCCGTTGTATTCGGGGTAAGGTTAGATGATTTTCAACAGGAGGTTCGTGGGTTCGAAATTTGATTCCATTAACAAACGTGGACGAAGAAGACGGTGCAGATTAAAACAATTCTGACCACAAAGATCTTTAAGTTGACTTGGCATGAACGTTTGGACATTGGGATCTCAACTCATGAGTTGCCACATCAACTGACCTTAGTTTAAAAAGATGAATTGTGCTCGTGTATATCCCTTGGGGATGGATCTTCAATTTCCTGTTGAATTGCTCAATAGGACGTAAAATCAACTACTTACGTTCAAATAAATCTGGGAAATGCACAGAACTTTACTGTTCTTGTGTTTCATTGAATTGAAGAGAAAAAAGGAATCCATTATTCTGGTAAATAAATAGCTATCTGAATTAATGTCACACAGGAACAACGGAACAACAGACTGAGCTATTGGCGGATATCTGGGATCAATCTCAAAGAGGAAGGGTCGAGGACAACTCGTAATTTTGAACCACGGTCATATATATATACCTTAGTTTTTTACCTTACCTGTATACCTTATACCTGAGTAAATTATATACCTTAGTTACCAGTGGTCACACGTGACACCACGAACAGATTTGCGTGCTGGCCAAGCAGTGGTTAATTTGAAATATGTCAAAACGGCAGCTTCTCATAACAACTTGAATCACAAGATGCATGACGTGGATGCACGGGTATTTTTGGGGATTATATAATAGAATAGAAACGTACGAACTGCGCCTCATACTATAATTCAGTGATGGTGAACCTGTGACATGTGTGTCAAAGGTGACACCCCAAGGAATTTTAGGTGATACGTATCGTTTACTTAACTTAAAATTTTAAACAAGTTTCAGAGACTAAAACTTTTAAGTACTTTTCGGCGATTTAAAAAAAGCACCTCGGTGATTTTTACAAAGAGCTCATAGAGAAAAATAATGTGAATCTCGTGGAGATTGTAAGGACAGGTGGGCAAAAATATTTTTTGGGGAGGACGTGTTGCCTCATAATGCGGTGCGTCGTATACTACCTTAGGAATAAATGTGGCGTGCACTGGGCAATACAATGCACTTTTTGTGTAAAAAATATGCTTGTACTGTTTCTCCTATTGAGAACTAAGATTGGTAAACGAATTGTATCCAATATAATCCTTAACTTTATTGTATACACTTAAACACGAAAAATGACAATTAACTACAGACAGAAATAATAGAAATACTAACATACATATAACACAAGTAAATAATACATAAGGATTTGGATCAACCATGAGAATTTATATCTAAATAATAAGCGCATTTTGACTAGTTAGAATTCTGCTCAACAATTATAATGACTGGATTTTGATTTGCGGCTTTAAAAAAAAGGCTGGCTAGTTAACAGCGCGATTTCTTTTCTAAATACAAGACTTTTTATTCGGCGTCGTCCGTTTCTGCTTCCTTCTCCCGATTTCACTTACTATCCTGACTCGAACTAAATTTTCATTGGTTGATCGTTCACATTCATATACACTAGCGCAAGCTCTGCCGGGCAGAAGTAAAGACACCTTTGAGATAGGTCGCCTCACCTCTCCCGACCAAGTCTTGAGATTGGCCACGCGGACGTGGCCATCTTCTCCATGAAAGGGTTTGGACACACGCCCTAAATGCCATTTTAAAGGTGGTAAAGAGATCTTGTGAATTATCACAAGACCTCCAACCCTTAGCCCACGACAAGGAGTACTCCATGTTTTCGGTCTCGGTTGGAGTTGATTTAGACAGTCACAAGACCAGCAATCCCTAAATTGGGATTTCATTTTTTGAATGATTTTCCACCGTTGACTCAGTGTAAAAATAATATGACTGGCGGACTCTGGAATGTCTAGCAGTTGAGCATATCAAGAAATGTCCCGGAGTTAGTGCTGCTAAGTCCGATGGATCCGATGACATAGAAACCAGAGGTCTAGAGTTTAATATAGCCTCTATTTAATAGGGAAACTTTGTCAGTTCCTCAAAGTTCAAAACTGCAGATTCACACTCTTACTAATAGCGTTTTTGTAAATTTTACAGCAGATTCCCATATACCTCTAAAGTTTGGAGAACATTGAGCAATGAAACGCCACTTAATGGATTGCGATGAAGCAAAATGTTAAACCTTTTCAGTGTTCAGAAGACTGGAAAGATTTTTAAGTTTGTTAGCTATACCTACAAAGTTTTCCCTTTATCTGAGAACACTTCGGATGGAAGTCCCCTTCGGCTTACAAATATTCTGAGGCATTCTAAAAGAGTTTGAGTCGATAGATCAGAAACAGAGTTCAAGTGAACGGCCTTTGTGCACATACAGATAATTACACAAATATAAGATTTGATTTTAACTCTGCTTCTAGGTAGGTTAGGTTTTGTAAGAAGATTAGAAGGTGGGGAAAATATCCAACTCAATACCATTTGCGAATCAGTCCACAAATGAATTTCTTTGATTTACAGAGGCAGTGACTCTAACACTTTCATAGTTAGCTGAGACAGTAATAAAGGAGCTGAGAGTTCGAGTCTGGGAGGTATCACAGGTGACAATGGTCCAACCTTTGTTTTTGCAGCAAGAAGACGGACTTCGTTGCCAGCAGGGTTGAGCTTCAAGAGATATACGACACATGCATAAGCCTTCCGAGGAGCATCAAAAAGCCCATGGATTTGGAATTGACTTTCAGTGGCAGAATCATCGGTGTCTACGTATCGAGGGAGTTTGATTTCTTTCAAGAGTTCCATTTGCGACTCGAATTCTCTTCACAATGTCAGAATGTGATCGGGTATAATATCGTTCCATGATTGTCCATCCTTCCATAGCTCTTGGAACATCATCTTCAGGACAGTTGTAGTTGGTGTCAACAGTCCTAAAGGAGTGAACGTCTTTGCTATGACATAGCAGATCGCATTTAGTTGCGACTTCAGATAGCTTGCTGATTTTCTGTTGAAAAGTGTCATCAGTTGAGTTCCAAACCAAACCCAACAGCTTTATTGTCTGGTCTTCTTGGATTATGATGTCTGTTTTCTTGTATTTTTTATCCTCTGGCAATACTGCAATGGCATCTGGAATGTTGGAAGTCCACTTTCTCAAGGAAAATCCTCCATCCTGCATGACTTAAATCAATTCTACTATCAGATTTTTGGCATCTTCTATTAACTGGGAACCGCAGAGAAGATCTTCTCCATATAGAAGTTCTCAACTATCACTTTGAATACTTGAGGATGCTCGAGTTTATCGTCTTGTAATCTCAATCAATCAATTGTATTGCCAATCTCTGCAAAGTTCTTATTGCCAAATAAAGAACGCAGGTGTCCTGTATGTGTCAGTAAGCAACCTGTATATTGAGATTGGTTGCGTTTCTTTGAACCTCCAACGAATTCTCTGAAAATCTGTGTGTCTAGGATTTAGAAATATTTGTCTGAACATCTTTTCAATGTCAGCAGAGAATACTACACGATACGTTCGGAATTTTACCAGGATTTTGAAAAGTTCTGGAAGCAGCTTAGGTCCAATTTCAAGGAAGTCTTTTAAGAAATGCCCGTTTGAATCTTCAGAAGAAACGTCAAAGACAACCCGTAACTTGGTTGTTGTACTGTCTTTCCTCAGTACTCCATGATGAGGTAAGTAGAAGCTAGAAATATTTTCATCTGAGGCGGGAACTAAATCCATACGATTTAGTGAGATGTATTCTTCCATAAACTGGCTATACTAAGATTTGAATTGTGAATGTTTCCTGAACCTTGATTCTAAATACTGGAACCACTTCAAAGCTTGGGATTTTGAATCACCTATCTTGTTCTATCTACAGGATACCTCCCATTCGTGTTCGATTGATATTATACCTAACAATAGATTTCACTTTTTAGCAATTCAAAAGAATTCCATCGTTGATAGACAATAGAATGGTTCCATTGTTTTCTACTATTGTTCAAGTAACTGTTATGGAATTGACTGTTTCGATTACTTCCTTTCTTTTAGGCATTATCTCGTGGATAAACGATATTTTAATTGTTGTAGAACAACACATCAAGGAGTGTTTTCTTTTGGTCGTTCTGAATGACAGCGTATATCGCCGCCACAACCAGGAATCGAACTCGGAGCACGAATTCAAACGTACTTATAGATAATGTTTATGATAAAAGATTTCGTGATTTTGTTTCAGTATAAAAATTTTCTAAATGCACCTATTAGATAGAACTCTTCTTTTAACTATTTTCGAAGCAAACCCTATTGCTTTCGAATCTTCCTCGCTTCTTTTTCGGTATTTTCCTATCAAACGTTTTCCAACGGCCATACTATGGTTAACATACCAGTTCTCGTTCAATCACCGAAGTTAGCACCTTCGAGCGTGGTCAGTATTTGGAAGGGTTACCACCTGGGATGCCCCATGCTGTTGGCACACCCTTATTTTTGTATTTTTATATGGAAGAAATAATAGTGTTTATCGTAATAATAGTATCTCGTGTTATAAAGATATAAATCTATAAAAAAATATAAAACTAAAAGAAAAAATGTAAAGGGTAGAGCAATATAGATAAATGGAACTTTGTTTAATTGAAGTGAGCAAGAATGGGACGAGTTTGTAGTAAAATATTCTGCATTTGATAACACGGCCATGAATTATAGGCTAACACAGCCATGAATATGTGCTTTTGCTGTGCACAAGAATACGGCAGTGGAAAATTCAAATGGCCACCTCCTAAAGGGTGCATAAATCAATTACAGAACATTCAAGTTGAAACTTGATTATCATAAAGTCCCATGTTCAGTATTCGGGCACCCAATCAGCGCACCCGTCGAACACAGAAGGACAGGAAACAATACACATATCTAACATGTGTCGTGGTATTGTTAATTAAAATTACTGTGTTCTATGGAAAAAACAATCTCTCTTTTGTAAAATCAGTTTAAATATAGTGTGGCTCGATGAATAAAAGGAAAAGATTCCATTGTTGTCGGTTGCTCCCATTCTTTTTCGATAAATACTGTACCCAACAACAGATTTCACTCTTATGCAATTCAAAAGATTTCCATTCTTGGTAGACTCGAGAATAAATCCATTGTTTTCCATTATTGTTCATACACATGTGTTATCGAATTGACTGATCGATATCCTTTTCTTCTTTTTCCCATTGTCACCAGGACTTAACGATTCCTTACTTGTTGCAGAACAATCGATTTTTACAACATTCAGGGGTTGGCCACTTTTGTTTACCTTTTGTGGATGCTTGTGCAATGGGAAATCCTCATTTTGTTAGCTGCATCCGACTGAATATAAAAGGGGCTACTTTTTACTACCAACTCGTGACACTCATGCTTACTTCAAATAAAAAAACATTCCATTTATCCCTTTTTCCTTCCCATTTACTTTCTGTTATATATATATTTTTCAGACAATGCATACCCGAAATGTGGAAAAACACACTTATTTCTTCCAAAACAATTACAAAAATTAAGAGGCTACAACAACATGCGTTGTTTCCAGATGAGGTGGTATCACTCTCAAGTACTGATCATGCTCGAAGATGCTTAACTTCGGTGATCGAAATAGAACCGGTGTGTTCACTATGTTATGGCCGTTGACAGACGTTTGACAGGAAATACCAAATTTAAAACGAGGAAGATTTAAAAGCATCTGGGTTTGCATCGAAAATCATTAAAAGTAGACACCTAGGATTTTAGAAAAGTTCAATATTCAAACAGAATCACGAAATCTTATTGTGTTATCTTATTATACTTAACCACAACAACAACATGCTAAATCAAGCTCCGAGTTCAATTCCTGGTCTAGGTGGTGATACATGTTCTCAATCAGAAAGACAAAAAGAACACTTACCTTGATTTGTTGATCTCTAACAATTTAAAGTATCGTTTAGTCTTCGAGACAATGCTCGAAAGAAAAAAAACATATGAAACAGTCTATTCGATAACAGTTGAGTGAACAATAATGGAAGACAATGGAACATTCTTGTGTCTAGAAACAATGGAATTCCTTTGAATTGCAAGAGAATGAAATCTATTGTTAGATATAGTATCATAAGAAGAAGAATGGAAGCCAACCGACATTAAACATTTTTTTTCTGATTCTTTCTCACTGAACAATATTTTTTAACTGATTTTACAAATTATGGAATGTTTTTTTCCATAGATCACAGTGTTGAAACCGTCATTTCTATAAACAAACACCCGAAGTATGTTGGATTTGTTCGTAGTTCTCTTTTCTGGTTGCATACGACGATTTTGCGTAACAAAGAGCCGAGTATCTTTCTGACGACAAGTTTTAAGTAGATGTAGTGAATCGCTCCTTTCACTATTCAGGGGGTGGCCACTTTTGTCTACCTTTTGCGGATGCTTGTGCAATGGCAAACCCTCATTTTGTTAGCTGCATCCGACTGAATATAAAAGGGGCGACTTTTTACTACCAACTCGTAACACTCATGCTTACTTCAAATAAAAAAGCATTCCATTTATCCCTTTTTCCTTCCCATTTACTTTCAGTTATATATTTTTTTCTGAGAATACTTTACCCGAAATGTCGAAAAACACACTTATTTCTTCCAAAATAATTACAAAAATTAAGAGGCTGCAACAACATGCGTTGTTCTCAGGTGGTATCACTCTCAAGTATTGACCATGCTCGAAGGTGCTTAACTTCGGTGATCGAACGAGAACCGGTGTGTTCACCATGCTATGGGCGTTCGAAGACGTTTGACAGGAAATATCAAATGAGAAACGAGGAAGATTTCAAAGCATTTGGGTTTGCATCAAAAATTATTAAAAGTAGTCTACCGAACAGATGGACTTAGAAAAGTTTTATATTTAAACAGAATAACGAAATATTATTATTTTATAAAAAACTTAAACCAACAACTACGTGTGACAACGAGCTCCGAGTTCAATTCCTGGTCGTGGCGGGGTTAAACGTTGTCAATCAGAACGACAAAAATAAAACTTACCTTTATTTTTTTTATCTATTACAATTAAAATATCGTTGAGTCTTCGAGACAATGCTCGAAAGAAAAAAAAGTATATGAAACAGTCAATTCGATAACAGTTGAGGGAACAATAATGGAAAACAATGGAACCTTTCTAGTTGCTACCAACAATGGAATTCTTTTGAATTGCAAAAGATTAAATTCTATCGTTAGATATAGTATCAATCAAACAAAAATGGGAACAATCGTTAATAATAGAAACATTTCTTAGTCTGCATCAATCAACAATATCTTTGAACTGATTTTACAAAAGAGAGATTGTTGTTTCTTTCGAAATGAGTTCAGAAACATTCATTTCAATAAACAATAACCCGACGAATGGTAGCTTTGTTTATAGTTTTTTTTTTTTTTTCATTCGAAGGGAAAGGTGCGCTGAACGAGCAGCTGAGAACA
Organism: Metellina segmentata; assembly: GCA_947359465.1. NCBI lineage: Eukaryota > Metazoa > Arthropoda > Arachnida > Araneae > Tetragnathidae > Metellina > Metellina segmentata. The sequence continues at coordinate 100,803,366 of OX375883.1, forward strand.
GCCCGGGCATTTTTGACAGTCAAGTTTTAAAAAGATATATGAAATCGCTCTTTACACCATTCATTGGGTTGCCACTTTACCATTCGCGGTTCGTTTATCATTGGCGGATGTTCGTGCAAGGGCAAAACCCCATTTTGTTGGCAGCTTCCGCCTGAATATATAGAGGGAACTTTTTATTACCAGCTTTTCCCATTCACGCTCACTTTATTTCAACAACATTCACATTCATCCATTTTTCCTTCTCCTTTACTTTGACTTATATATTTTTTGCAGAGATTCATCTGTGGTATAACCCGCGAAATGTTGAAAAAAACATTTATTTCTTCCAAAAAAAATTTAATATTTAGAGGAGGCAACAGCAGGCGGTGTTCCCTGGTGGTCACCCTTCCAAGTACTGACCTCGCCCGAAGCTGCTTAATTTCGGGATCGGTCATTTCTGTGATACCTGACAATTACACCTTTCTCGAAATCATATAGTTCTGCACTTCATGGTATCTTGCATGCGACTAATGCCACGGTTGTTTCTTACAGGATATTTAACGGTGGAGGATGTGACTTATATCAGGACCTAAGATATCGTCATTTGCATTTATGTCCATAAACGTATTGGTAGATAGTGAATAATGAAAAAACAGCTTGTTTTCATACGCTCTACTTACCACTTGTATTGTTTGATGAAAATTACAACTCAATGTCAAACAAAAATGTATCATATAGTTCACCGTCAAGAAAATATTTCCTGGACAGACAGACAAAGTTAGGTAGTTGCATCATCATTGCACTGGAATGACACAGCGGGCTATTGGCGACGATCCTATTTTAGTTCCGAATGAAAAGATTAAAACACCACTATCAGATGAAAAGGTCAACACCGAAACTGATACCCTACTCTCCAGATATTCCATACCACAGCAACAAGATTTCATTTGACGCCATCCATGACAGTTTTAACATGCACCAACTTACACGCACACATCGGTCTTTGGTCAAATTTTGGACTCGAAATTCTACCAGCCGTAAAGGAACCAGAAGTAATAGCAACTCCGGATATAGCAAGAGGTCGAAGACGAATGCCTGAATCCCAAAGCTCAGTTAGGACTATGCTTCATTTTGATTTTTATAGGATATCAAAATAGGATTGAATGGGTAAAATTTTCTGAGCTTGAGAGTGAAAACCTAGTAGGTTGTTGTCTTTCTTCGGTAGAAATCCCTTCAAAATTTTATCATTCCAAAAGTGTGCAGAAAAACAAAAGCCATGGTGATTCAGTGATAAGACCATCTGTATCCGTGCAAAGTGGAAAGCTCAATCCACGAAAACACCACAAATCACAGTTTCCGAACACACACACCAAAGAGAAAATGTTTACAAGGGAATTTTCAAACTTGAACAAAAAAGAACGATCGGGAAGTGGACAAAGCCCTTTTTTAACTTAGCAGTGCAGAGAAACCGTTAAAAAATACCCACAGCCGTCAAACACGACAAAATCAAAAGCAGATATTTTGTATAGTATATTGAAGGGAAAGAATCGCACGGAAAATTCAGCGGCAAAATGTTATACATGCGGCCAGAGTGGTAAAGGTTTTTAAAGAAAGTCGCCAACTTACCCGACATTAAGGACTCCACTCTGAGAAGAAGTTACATGAGTGCAAAATTGATTTGTAGCAAAGGGTTTTGAAAAAACTTCGATTTAGAAAGGCACATGCAAGTGCAAAGTGTCGAGAAGCCGATTGAGTGCAAAGTGTGAAAACAGCATTTGCACTGAATTGCAGCTCTTGACAGGACAGATACGCATCCATTCAGGTGAGAAACCTTTTACCTGTGAAATTTGTCACAGGGGCTTCTTGAACCTTAGGAACTTGCGTAGACACAGACGAACACACTCTGAAGAGAAGTCGTATGAGTGTGAAGTATGCATCAAAAGGTTCTCACAAGTTTACATCTTACGAAAACATAGTCGTGTACTCAGTGGTGAGAAACATTATGAGTGTGAAGTCTGCAAGAAAACATTCTCGATTATGAGTAATTTGACAAGGCACAAACGGGTCCATTTTGGTGAGAAACCTTTTGATTATGAAATTTGCAGCAGAGACTTTTCAGATAGTTGAAATTAACGATTACACAGACGTACACGTACTGTAGCAAAATGGTATATGTGTGAAGTGTATATAGACACTTGTTTGAAATTTATATATACAGTGAATTATAGTCTTGGACAGTAGATGCCAATATTTAGTTACCTTTTTGTACCAAACAACATTTTTTGATTAAAGCGTTTGAAATGTTTTTAAAGTGTTATTTATTCTTCAATACTTTTAGTTCTTGTTCTCCATATCTCAAAGACATTAAAAATTTATCTTCCTCATTTCCATTTTCTGATTGTTTGTAAGCGAAGATCCGAAAGGCACTCATCCCTATAAGCCTTACTTAAAATTTGAAAATTCGTCGTTTTTATAGTTACCCTAAAAAAAGTGAAAAAGTGTAATCTTCTATGATACTTGATAATATGCAGTGGATACACAAGTTAGTTTTCCTTAAAGGATGCTTACCAAAAATCTTTAGCGACTGTTCTATATAATTCTATAAATTTTGCTCATGTACTACAAAACAACATTGATAGATTACATTGTAGCTCGCTAAATCCGTCGTGACCTGAAATATCCTTAAGCTGGGGTGATTGAGTGTTCGGTGGTTCGGGTCCCAGCTCCAGCGTGACCTCGTCAGATTACAGTGGTTAAAAATTACCTCTTATTTTCCTCCGATATTTCCCTTCTAAATAAACTAGGACCGTTGACAATTGCGAGTTGTTTACTGCAGATGAGAGTTTCATTAAATACCTAGCAAAAGATGACAACATCTTGTAATTCTGTACAGCGGTTTGATGACTAGGAAGTATAACGGGTAAGCAAATGGAAGGTGACGAGTTCGAATCCAACCATTCACCGTTGTGTAGATGTTGTCTGGAACACATTAAATCTAACTCGGCCTAAAATGACAAAACGTTGGCGTGGTTTGGAAGTTTGGAGTGTGGGGAGGCTCTTCATATGTGATCTCGCCATCTGTTTTGCATCTATCGTCCATCTTGAAAATTACGTGGTAATCTTGTCGGACCTTTACCTTCAGTTCTGATCCCGGAACGTCGCCAATAGCCCGAGGTCAGCTCCAGTGCGATTCTAATTAAAATACAAACAGCTGCTTCCCCCCGATTTGTTTTTAATAAAAATACACTCATTGCCATAAAAATTTGCGCACAAAAAAATAATTGTGGGATCGTACTGAAACTTGGCATGAAGGTACATGTCGGCCAGATATGCAAATGATTAGAAATGCAGCCTGATTGCGCATTACGTAATACCAATAGAGGGCGTTGAACGTTCTCTTTGGAGTATAAAACAGGTAAGCAGATCTTGTTTGAATGTACTTAATTTTTGCAAAGGAAACGCTGAGGTAGACATGCCATTACGCCGCCATCGAAGACAATATGAGCAGCTGTCAGAGTTAAGAGGGGAAGAATCATCGGGATGATGGAAGCTGGATGGTAAGCTCGGTGAGTAGCTCCTCAAGTATGCCGTTCTGATTTTACTGTGAGGAGGTGTTGGGACCAGTAAACGGAAGAGACTTCATTTACACGTCGACCAGGATCAGGATGCCCTCGACTGGCCAGTCATCCAGAAGACCGTCTCATCATACGAAACGCTTGCGTAGAGCCATTTGCCTCATTGGCCGCTATCCAGACACAAACCGCCTTCACTTACGGGCCCATGTGTCTTCCTGTCACAGCTGATGTGATGGTATTGGGTGCCATTGCTTACGATACACGGTCACCCCTAATATTGATCCAGGGCACAATGACAGCCCAGCAGTATATCCATGACATCCTTCAGCCACATGTGATGCCACTCATGGCAGGGCTACAGGAGCGATTTTCAACAAGACAATGCTCGGACACACACAGCAAGGTTGTCATAAGACTGTCTCCGCCACATTACCACCCTTCCCTGGCCTGATAGTTCCCCAGATTTGTCACCAATCGAGCAAATCTGGGATCATTTGGGACGGCAAGTTGGACACCGTACAAGTTGGGTCGAACAAGATGCGCGTTTACAGCAACTGTGGAACGAGATATCTCAGGGCATCATACGGAACTTGTATGCCTCAATGCCCGCTCATCTCGAATTGTGCATTCGCGCTAGAGGGGGTCCAACAGAGTACTAAAACTTCCGTTCATTTGTACTTTTTTCTGCAATAAATGATCCTTTATCTTTGATTTTCTAATCACTTATATCAAAGTAGTACTTACATGTGTAAAATTTCTTTCCTTTTGAAGACTTTCTTGGTGCGCTAACTTTTATGGCAATGAGTGTATACTGTGTCTGAACAGACGAATTTACTCTTACGTTTACGTGGTGTTGTCCTCGAATCTTTTCATAAAGTGATTAATCCCAGACCGTCGTCAATAGTCCGTTGTCTTGCTCTTGTACGACGTTAGTTAAGAATTACCAATTATTACTCTTATGTTTAACCCTTCTTTGCATGATTTTTTCTTTTTTGGTGAAATAAATCAAGATGATATTAGGGATGTTACTAACAGTGATTTGACAGTAACAGTTCTAACTGTGACTGCTACTGACGAATATCTGTGATTCAAAACTGTGATTGTGATTCAAACTGTGAATGAATCTGATTGGTTGACTGCAAAGTATCTCTAGTCACTCGTAGCAATGGAATGCTTTTATTTATGTGTTGAATATTTTCAATAATACGATTTCGTCGAAGGAATACATAGCTAAGTCGGTAACGTCGTGGGCCTTACAGTGCTCTAGTTTACAGTTCGAACCCCAGTATTTTTTTCATCCAGATCAACTGGAATATATTTAATAAAACGCACAACTGCCACTCAATAAACCTTCAATTATAAAATGAATTTTTCATTTTCACTCTGCCACTATGAGCCGTTTTTTATTTAAGGTACTTTTTCTCCTCATTAAATTAATATTGGTGACTAAGATGGTTTCAACTATATTGAAATTTTCATATTAATTAAACTTTATAATTAATTTCACATTAAAATCAAGAGATATACATTAGAATGCGTGATCATTTTACTTCTAATTGAATTCAAATTATGGATTTTTAATCTTTAAATAAATATATATAATTGACAAACCTATTTTTTATCTTTAAATCCGTTTCACTAAATAACCTTTATCTAAAATATTTGTTTGTTGAAGAAAAATGTTTTCATCGTAGTATGTGTAGCAAGACAATTTCCTTACATTTGATAATCTGACAATTTCAAAACATTAAGTAATTTTTCTAAATCTCTAGTAACATTCAAATTAATTTGTTTTGTTGTAGTTTGAGTAGTTCAGTTTCCACACAACTCTGGAGTAACCACGTATTATTGTCAACGGTCCGGGATCCACCCCGAAGACAAAAGATGAAGATATTATCTTTAGTAGCACTTTAAAATTGATAAGCTGAGTGAAAGTATATAATTTAATTCTAAGGCAAACAGGGAATATTCTTCCGAGTAACATTCTTATTTATTTTGAAAACAGTCTGACAAGGAATTCCAGAGAATCAGTGTTTACAAACAACAAATTATACGCTTTAAAAATTAAACATTCAGTCATCAAAATCTTTTGTACTTGCATTACGATATTTCAGAATGCATTCTTTACCGCTGTAAACGTTGTTGTGTTGATCCTCCCTCTGAAACGGTTTCATCTTAAGAGACAAACTTTAAAGAAGGCAGAAACTCGTAAAACGTATTCTAATCACTAGCGAAATTAAATAAATATCTCCCCCCCCCCTCCCCCTCCTGTGATTTCGACTCATTCAAGTTATACTTTCAGAAGCACATAATTCATATTTTAGTATTAGAAACAATTTGCAAGAGGTTAAACAGAACAATTTTAATCATAAACAAACCAAAAAATATATATATATAAACAAGTTCTAGTTATGTTACTCTAAAAAAAATAATAATAATAAATAATCAGTGATAGTTTAAGAACAAACAAAAAATTATTTAAAACAGAGAATTTAAAATGTTTTTATATGAACTATCCTTAAAACTGTCGAGAGATTTTTTTTTTCTTTAGAAAAAGGCGCGGGAATCTGGTGAGTCATAAAGCAACCTATTACCTTCTTAAACATCCGGTTAAAAATCCTCCAGAGAAATCTCAATCCGTCACAGACCAACTGGCACCGCTACCAAATAACCAAAACTCAGTCACAGCTTTCACTACTACCGAATCACCGATCCAGGTCGCAATCACCGATCGCAGTAATAGTATCAATATCAGCCAAGGTATCAGCTAAGGTATCAGCCAAGGTATCAGCTTAGCGATATCAGTTTAGTAACTGTTACCGAATCACTGATACCAAATCACTGATACTGAATCACTGATACCCAATCACTGTTACCCAATCACTGTTACCCAATCACTGTTACCCAAACACTGATATTTTGATATTTGAGTAACAGGTATGAACTGTGATTCACAAGTATCTGTGATTGAGTAGCAGTTCTGTGATTTGCTTAACATCCCTAGATGATATAATTCATGTTCAAAATTAAAGAAAAAATGGTTAAAAAAATATTAGTATATATTTATACTATAAATTTAGCAAGAAACAATATGATGGTATCATATGGTAATTTTCAAATTAAACGCAAACTTTTTCAGAAATTGCTCTAAAAATAACAGAAACACATGTAACAAACCTTTCTTCCACTCATTTTCACTTTTTTAGCAATAGAAACTCAAATATAATAAAACAAAATTAAAAACGAATTCATACGTTTATTGCAACTACAGCAAACAGCGGAATGACAACTTCAAGCTCGTTTTACTGATAGTGACACTTGCTTATTTTTGACAGCTATGTTTTTTTTTTATGCAATGGACATTAAAAAGGTATCCAGACACGATCAACTTAAAGTGAACTTGTTCCTTTTATATAATTTTTGGGCATTCAATGTAATGATGGAAATTTCCACCATTATGCAAAGAAGGGTTAATGTCGTTGAAAGGAGATTCTCTTTGTATAGTTTTGTGATGTCAATAGCGTAGTTTATGGAAGCATTCTATTTAATTACTCGGGTCCGTCATGTCCCAGTGGGTATATCTGGCAACCTTCGAGTTGTAGAGAGCGCAGTTTCGTTTCCTGTCGGGTTCATTCCTCCCTGGGTGTATTCTCTCCTCTGTGTCAGCAAAGTTTTCTTTATGTGTTTGTTGTTTAGTGGATGTTGTGTATCTTGTGTCAGTTTTGTTAATATTTAGAAGGTGGCACACACACAAAATGTCGTACGTCTTTTTCTTTCAGTTTACGAGAAAGCAAAGGTGGGAAAATTGTAATAAATCTAAAACCACAGAACCACATGTTAAATCTTGAATCTTAACATTGCTCTCACTGAAAATTAAAAAAGTGACTTATAACATTTTGACATCTGAGCACAGATTTGAGGCCACGACAGATATAATGTGCAGTGCCCCCCTTTGTATACGACGGCGTTTGGTTGGATTCAAAGTCATGATCTTTCGGTTGGTTATCCGATAATCTTCCATCCGGGGTACCTCGGCCCAGAAATCACTTGAATTCGGCCACTGAGTTCTCTCGTTCTGAAAAATAGTTTTTCGATTTCTGTACAAAAATTTAACAATTTTTAGTCCTATAATTTAAGTTATATCTAATTGTAGACTTAGATTTCAATTAGAAAAATTAGCAAAATAGATCTAGAGCATGTTCAAGCAACGACATCCTTTCACGATTCGAATTCACTAACATCCGTAGTAAACAAGATCAAAGCAGTTCGAGCAAACAGTGATTGCAATTCCTGTCTGGAAAAAGGACAGAAGGGACAAGAGAAACTGAAAGTTCCAGCATCGACGTTGGTCAAAAACAATTGACAAAATAATGAACATATTACACCTACTCCCGTTGTTTTCGAACAAAGTTAGCGGATTAGCAACAGGAGGTTCGTGGATTTGAAACGTATTTCCAATAAAAGACGTGGACGTGGAGAACGATGCAGATTAAATCAATCCCAATCTCTACGATCCTCAAGTTGACTTGGCATGAATGTTTGGAGAGTGGGGTGTCAGATCATGTGTTGCCACATCAACTGACCAAAGTTTAAAAAGACTAAGTGTGATTGTATATATATCTATCCCTTGAAGATGGGCCGACCAACCGGTATAGTGGTTAAGGTGTTAGCCTCTAGATTGGAAGGTCCCTGGTTCGAATCCGGGTTCGGGCATGGATGTTTGTAAGCGTATGGTGTAGAGGCGGCTGGTGCACCTTAAATCTGTCGTGGCCGAAAGTCCTCACGTTGGGTTGGCGTGGAAGTTTGGAGAGTGAGGTGCCAGCTCAGGTGTTGCTTCGTCATCTGACCGTGGTTCAAAATTACGAGGTATTGTCCTCGGATCTTTCCCTTAAGGGACTGATCCCGGACCGTCGTCAACAGCCCGTTGTGCTGCTCTAGTACGACGTTAACTAAAATTACCTTACCTTAACCTTGAAGATGGATCTTCAATATCCTCTTGAATAGATTATCAATATGATGTTGAATTGATCATGAATATCCAGTTGAATTGATCATCAATATCCAGTTGAATTTATCAATATGACGTAAAGTCAACTACCTACGTTCTAGCAAATCTGGGAAATGTACGTACTTTACTGTTCTCATGTTTCATTAAATTGAAGGGAAGAATTGAAATCCATTGGTTTGGTAAATAAGTAGCTACCTGATTTAACGTCACACAGAAACAACGAAACCTCAGACCGAGCTATTGGCGGCAATCTGGGATCAATATCAAAGAGGAAGATCCGAAGACAACTCGTAATTTTGAACCACGATCAGATGACGAGGGAACGCCTGATACGACACCCCACACCAGCAAATTTTGAAGCTCCACCAACGTGAATTCATTTGAAACTTCAACAGATTTAACGTTCATCAGCTCCTGTATAGGTAATTGGTAATTTTGGTAATTTTTAATCAACGTCGTACTAGAGCAACTCAACGGGCTATTTATGACGGTCTGGAATCAATCCCTTAAGGGAAATTTCCGAGAACAACACCTCGTAAATTTGAACCACGGTTAGAGGACGAAGCAACACCTGAGGTGACACCCCACTCTCCAATCTTCCACACCCACCCAACGTGAGGACTTTCAGTCACGACAGATTTAAAGCGCACCAGCCGCCTCAACACCATTCGTTTATAAATATCCATGCCCTGACCCTGATTCGATACCAGGAACCTTCCTATCTAGAGGCTAACACCTTAACCACTATACGGATTGGTCGACTCAGCTCCTGTATAGACGACGGACCCAGTTTCCGACTCGGAACCCCCAGTTGCTAATCCGTTGCTCTACAGACTGAGCTACCGCGGCCTTATTTATATTATACACCTACGGAACCAAACCCGATATTTCATATCCTAATGATTTAGTTGCTATATTAAAAGCCCTGCCATATATTCCATGTAATCTTACAAAATGGTGAACAACATCCACTTGTACTCTGATGAAGAGATACATATTCGATACTTTTTCTAACCACATTATCTTAATTATAATTATTTCAAATTATAACGAATAGAAGCGAAGTGAAAAGAACTGAATTCTTCAAAAAAAGTGTCGAATAGTTTCGTGATGACCACTAGAATAGGGTTCCTGAACTGTCTCCGTCTCCCAAAAAATGCATTTAATTTCGCAGTACTGCAATTTCAGATATTGTCACCTGTATCTAGTTTTATGTAATTGCATCGTCTTAGATTTCAGTTCGAAAAAATTGTTAGACCTTTAAAACTGACTCCTCAGGATCAGACGGAACAGGATCATTCGGACCCAGATGTTGTAAATCCATAGCATATTCAAACAGCTACTTTCTTTGATGATCAATTGGAAAGTGGGGTGCCAGTTCAAGAGTTACCTCGTCATCTGATTGGTGTCCTCGGATTTTTCAAAAAGGGGATCGTTCCCAGACCGTCGTCAATAGCCCGTTGTGATCCTGTAGTACGACGTTCATTAAAATTGCCACTACCGTTGATGATCAGAATTCACCAATATCCGAAGAAAACAAGACTGTAAAAGCTCGTGCAACAGTGAATTGGATTCAGGTCAGAAATAAGATGGAACTAGAGTACTAAAAGTTACAGCATAGACGTTGGCTGTGTTGTCGAAAGGTGTTTTTACAGATCAAAACCCCAATCGTGGAGCACTCCGCTCATAGCAAAGCCGGATGATTACGAACCAATACTGTTACTAACATTCGCACTTGGAGAACAGCACTGTAATTTTAGAGCTCTCCATGGATTCACAGGTAGAATTGAAATTTAGAGATTTTAATTAACGAGCTATTAGCGACGGTCCCGTATCAATACCGAAGAGAAGTAAATTTCGGAGAATAAATAAGAATATTCATATGCTAAAAAATATACATAAGAGATTTACACGACAAGGGCCGAAATAGCCCGTTTCAAAGAACAAGCTTATTAACAACAGTAGGGTTGGGTGTTCGAAACTAGGTTCCGTCGACGGCCGTCGTGTACACCGGGGCTGGTGCGTGTTAAATCTGTTGCGGGTGCAAATATCCTCAAGTTCGCGTGAAGTGCAACTTCGGAGAGTTTCGACCCATCACAAATATCGTCCTCGTCTAGATCGAAAGGTTCCTGGTTCGAATCCGAGTTAGTGAGGTAAAACATTTGTTTAACTTTAAAACACAAACTGCCTTCCTTCAGAGCTTTTCTTGAGTAAATAACATCACGTTAACAAATTTATCAGTAAGTGTATGTGACAGACCTAAATAATAATCTGATTAGATATATATTAGTTATGGATCCCTACACTTAAAATGACATGTGATTATTTCATGGTGCTATTTGCAAAATGATTATAGTGTTAATTACACTCATGTCCATAAACTAAGGATAATTCAGAATCACACGGAAATCGAACTCAAAACTAAAAATTTCACCTTAAGAATTATCGCATACATCTTCAAGAATAATATAAAAAATTACAGGAAGCCATCAGATTACGCCGATAGTACGTCACAATAACGAGAGTTTAAGAGAGTTGTATATAAGCAATGTTAGCAAAGAAGTAAAATTGTTCACAAGCGTTCTGTAAGCCGCTCATTGCCACAACCGAATAGTTATGGCACAGAGGGCAAATGTCGATGATTTTTTACGTGATTTTTACGTACGATGGTTTTTATCGGCTGCCTGGAATATGGGCGTACTCAGATGGAAGTTTCATTGGAACTTGGAATCGCTCAAAGTGTCATCTCTTGGCTTTGGCAACGATTCCAAAATGATGGAAATGTCAGTGGACGTTACAGAACAGTTTGCCCCCTAGTTACAACGCCGAATAACGACTAGCATTTGGCAGTAACTGCAAAAAGAAGCAGACGGAGCACAGCATTCGATCTTTCTCGTCAGCTATCTTTAGCCACACGTACGACAGTTTCAAAGCAAACCGTTTACAGACGTTTGGGACAGGTTGGTCTATATGCTCGCAGGCCTGTCAAATGTGTTCCACTCACTGTCGAAAGCTGTTAGCCTGGAGTAGAGAACATGCAATGTGGATATCGCACAGTGGGCTTGTGTGATGATTTCAGACGAGTCCAGGTGTAGATTGCAGTCTGATTGACGGCGGACGTTCATATGGAGAACGCTAAGTACCCGCTACTACCTAGACAACATCATTCAATGACACCGTTACGGTTGTGCAGGATTGCTCGTTTGGGGCGGATTTATACTGGGCTCCAGAACAGTTGTACTTGTTCAAATCGGAACCATGAGAGGCGAAATTTATCGGGACATCATTCTGGAACAACATGTACGTTTGTTTAGGGGTGCCATGGGAGCAGAATTTATGTTTATGGATGACAATGCCCGTTCTCAACGTGCAAACATTGTAAAACAATGCCTTGAATCTGAGAATATAACCCGTATGGAATGGCCAGCATTCTCAGCTGACTTGAATCCGATAGAGCATATGTGGGACATGCTTGGCCGACGTGTTGCAGTCGGTCAACGACCTCCTACATTTGTACCAGAACTTTGGAGAGCATTGCTTACTGAGTGGAATGATCTATCCCAAGATCAGCTCGATAATTTTATCCTCAGCATGCCTAGGCGTTTTACGGAATGTGTTTCATCGTCTAGGAGACAAACAATGTATTAACCATGGTACCAACCATGTCGCTCAGGTGTTGCTTCGTCATCTGACCGTGGTTCAAAATTACGAGGTGTTGTCCTCGAATCTTTCCCTTAAGGGACTGATTCCGGACCGTCGTCAATAGCCCGTTGTGTTGCACTAGTACGACGTTAATTAAAATTACCATTACCATTACCATTACCAACCATGTCATGTTAAGTTTTTGTAAGGTCGATATGTTTTCTAATTGCTCCAGTGAGCAAAAATCATAGTTTTTATGAATGGTATCATACATACACCATCTTTTGTGTTCTTTAATCTTTTGTTCAGTAAATTGGTTTATGAATAAGTCACGTTTGTTTTGTTTCTGAACCTTTACTTTCGGAGCTGGTATTATCCTTAATTTATGGACATGACTGTAATTCATGGTGTTTTAACTTTCATCCTTTAACAAATAGATACCTTCCTCGACATGATATAGCTCTGCACTTCGTGGCATCTTGCTTGCGACTAATGCCAATATTAATTAATACAGAATATTTAACGGCCGAGGGCGTGACGAAAATAAGGATTGGATGTATCATCATTTGCATATGTGTCGTAATACCTATTGGTAGATAGTGAATAATTAAAAAAAAAGCCAACCTTGTGGTTTCATAAGAACTACTTACAACTTGTATTGTTTGATGAAAATTACTATTCAGTCTCAAACGGAAATGTATCATATAGTTCAACGTAAAAATAATAGTTTATTCACAGTCAAAGTAAGGTAGTAGCATCACCTACGCACTGGAGCGATATAGCGGGCTATTGGCAACGATCTGATATTTATCCCGAATGAAAAGATTAAAAGACAAAGCTTAATTTTGAACCGCTATCAGATAAAAATGTCAACACCTGAACTGATATCCTACTCTCCAAATTTCCGTACCACTGCAACAAGATTACATTTGACGCCCTGACAGTTTTAACATGCACCTACCTACACGTACACTGTGGTCTTTGGTCAAACTTAGAACTCGCAAATCTCCGTTTCTACCAGCCTGCCAATTTCAAGGGGCCCACAACCAAACGTTGAGAAAAGAAAAATTTACCCAGGAAAGAACTTCATAAGAATCAAACCTGCACAACCTACACGTTCCTGGTACCTAGCATAGGGGGTAAAATCACAGCACTTGGGTTCTTAGATAAGTAGAAAGATAGGTAGGTAGTTAATTTGCGTCTAACAGGATAACGAGGTCAAGCAAATTCACGAGTTTAAACCAATTCCACTCTGTTTGTGCTTTGATTATTGTGATCCAATTTAGTTTTTGACGTGATAAAAGAATTGATGAAACTTTCAAATTTTCGTTTAAAATAAAACAAACTTATAAATACTTTGACTATTACATATACAGTATACATGTGTCATCTTAATGTCATAGTTTTCTGTATTATGGTTAGTAGTTTTCTGTATTATATTTTTTCAAATTATAACGAATACAAGTGAAGTAAAAGTCAAGAGTTTCCTCTTATAAAGGTGTCAAATAGTTTGCTGATACTCACTTGAATACAGTTCCTGAACTTTCAAGTCATGACAATCGCTTTTCCTTTTGCTGAACGAATATTTATTATTTTCCAGACGTAATATTTTACTTTTATTTAATTGAATTCTATTCGAACTTTATTTGAAAACCTATCGAAGTATTCAAAATGAATTCAGATCAGGAGGATTCGGATCCAGATGATTTACGTCCAACGCATGTTCAAGCAACGCCATTATTTGGTGATCAGAATTCCCTAGCACACGAAGAAAGCAAGACTGAGACAGCTGATGCAACCGTGTATCGGATTCGGGCCGGAAATATGGATAGAAGGGCCAAAAGAGCGAAAGGTTCGAAGATGGACAAGAGCTGTGTTGGAGATAGATTTTCTTCAGATCGATACCTCAATGTGGAATTACACCAATCTTCTCCAAATCGGATTATGGGGAAGAAAGGCGATGAACACTACAAACACCCTCAAGTTGAGAAGAGCAGTGGAATATTAGAGCACGTAATGGAACCAGAAGTAATACCGACTCCGGATATAGCAACAATTCTAAGACGAACGCCTGAGGCACAGAGCTCAGTTAGGACCATGTGTCCTTCTGATTACATAGGACATCAAGATCGAAGTGAAGGAAAAAAAAATTCTGAATTTGAGAGTGAAAACCTTGCAAGTCGTCGCCTTTCTTCTTTAGAAATCCCTTCAAATTCTTATCGTTCCAAAAGTGTGCAGAAAAACAAAAGCCTTGGTGATTCAGTGATAAGACCATCTCTATCCGCGCTAAGTGGAAAACTCAATCCACGAAAGCACCACAAAGCACAGCATCCGAAGACGCACACAGAAGATAAAATGTTTAAAAGGGAATTTTCAAACTTGAACAAAAAGGAACTATCGGGAAGTAGACAAAGCCCTTTTTCAACTCAGCACGACAGAGAAACCGTACTAAAATACCCACAGACATCAAAATCTAAAGCAGATTCTTCTAATAGTTTATTAAGGGGAAAGAATCGCACTGAAAATTCTGCGACAAAAGGTTATTCATGCGAACAGTGTGGAAAAGCTTTTAAAGAGAAACGACAACTTACCCGACATCAAGGACTCCACTCTGGGATGAAATTACATGAGTGCAAAATTTGCAGCAAAAGGTTTTCAAAAAACTTTCATTTAGAAAGGCACATGTTAGTGCATAGTGGCGAGAAGCCATTTGATTGCAAATTGTGCAAAAAAACATTTGCTCGGAAGGACAACTTAACCCAACACATACGCATCCATTCAGGTGAGAAATCTTTTATTTGTGAAATTTGTAACAGAGGCTTCACGAACCTTGGGGACTTGGGTAGCCACAGACGAACACACACTAACAAGAAGCCGTATGAGTGTGAAGTATGCATGAAAACATTTTCACAAGCTGCCACCTTGCGGACACATAGACGTGTGCACACTGGTGAAAAACCTTATGAATGTGAAGTATGCATGAAAAGGTTCTCACACGCTTCCACCTTACGGACACATTGTCGTATGCACACTGGTGACAAACCTTATGAGTGTGAAGTTTGCATGAAAAGGTTCTCACAAGCCTCCACCTTGCGGACACATAGTCGTGTGCACACTGGTGACAAACCTTATGAGTGTGAAGTTTGCATGAAAAGGTTCTCAGAAGCCTCCACCTTGCGGACACATAGTCGTGTGCACACTGGTGACAAACCTTATGAGTGTGATATCTGCAAGAAAACATTTTCGATGAAGGGTAATTTGACAAAACACAAACGGGTCCATTCAGGTGAGAAACCTTTTAATTGTGAAATTTGCAACAGAGCATTTTCGGGTCTTTCGGCGTTACGAGTACACAGACGCACACACACTGTAGAAAAACCGTATATGTGTGAAGTATGCGGGAAAAGGTTTTCACAAAATCATAACTTAAATACACATAGACGTCGGCATCAAAACGGAGAATAATTAAAAGTGAAAAGCACTAGAAAACAGATTTGTGGGAAGTGTACTTGCAACAACATAAAATGACATATTAACGTCTTCCAAATTTTAAAAGGGACGCAGTAAGAAAGTTCGCTTTTTCATGTTATTTGTAATCCGTTTTAAAATATTTAAAAGAATAAACGTGTTCACTTGTTTCTAAATCTCCTTTGTAACTCCTAAATGTTTTTAAAACCTATTCGGTTCTGTGTATTTTATTTATATGTATAAAACAGATTTATGTATAAAATATTGACGTAAACAAACTTTTAAAAATGAATGCAATAAATTAAAACCTAAATAAATGTCTTGTAATTTATTTGTGTTTTGTAATTTATGTGCACTGTTATAACCACATTAATTATATGCACTTGTTTGAATTATAGTTGTGTTTGCAGTGAATTATAGTGTTGGACAGTAGAATGTAATGTTTAGAGGTATGTTTTTGTACCAACCAAGATATTTTAAGATTAAACCTTTCGAAATTTTCTTAGTTTTATTGATCCTTCGATACTTTTTAGTGGTTGTCCTCCATATCTCAAGGACATTTAAAATTTATTACTTAATTTCCATTTTCTGATCTTTGTGATCGAAGGTCAAAAAGGCCATCCCAATATGCCTTATTTAAATTAGGAATAATCATTGTGTTGATAAGAGCGCTGTAAAAAGTAAAATATTTTTTTATTCTTGATTATATTTTGTGCAAACATAGAGTGGTTTTCATTTAAGCACGATTACAAAAGTTATTATCGACTGTTCTATGAAAATTCTACAAATATAGCTCATCAACTGCAATAGTGCTAAATTACATTGTAGCACGTTAAATCGTCGTGAACTGAAATGTCCTTATGCTGGAGTGATATAAAGGGGGTTGGGGTCCCGATTCAAGCGTGACCTCGTCACCTTACAGTGGTTCAAAATTAACAAGTATTTTCCTCGGATCTTTCCCTTCTTTATGAACTCGGACCGTTGACAATTGCGAGTTGTTTACTGCAGCTGATGTTCATTAAATATCTACCAATTGATGACAAGATCTAATAATTCTGTACCACGGTTAGATGACGAGGAAGAATAACGGATTTACAAAATGGAATGTGACAGATTCGAATCCAACCATACACCGTTGTGTAGAGGGGGTCTGGTGCACATTAAATCTGACGGCCTTAAATGTCATCACGTTGGGTTAGTGTGGAAGTTTGGAGAGTGGGGTTCCAGCTCAGGTGTTGCTTCGTCATCTGACCGTGGTTCAAAATTACGAGGTGTTGTCATCGGATCTATCGTAACAATAAAGTTTGTGTATTTTCCAGATTTACTAGAACGTAGGTAGTTGACTTTATGTCCTATTGATAAATTCCACTGGATATCGATGATAAATTCAACAGGATATTGATGATCAGTTCAAGAGGATATTGAAGATCCATCTTCAAGGGATATATATATATATATATATATATATATATTGGTGTTTTTAAACTTTGGTCAGTTGATGCGGCAACACCTGAAATGACACACCACTTGTCAACTTGAGGATCGTAGAGGTCAGGATTGATTTAATCTGCACCGTCATCCAAGTCCACGGCCGACCAACCCGTATAGTGGTTAAGGTGTTATCCTCTAGATCGGAAGGTCCCTGGTTCGAATCTGGGTCCGGGCATGGTTGTTTGTAAGCGTATGGTGTAGATGTGGCTGGTGCACCTTAAATCTGTCGTGGCCGAGAGTCCTCACGTTGGGTGGGTGTGGAAGTTTGGAGAGTGGGGTTCCAGCTCAGGTGTTGCTTCGTCATCTGACCATGGTTCAAAATTACGAAGTGTTGTCCTCGAATCTTTCCCTTAAGGGACTGATTCCGGACCGTCGTCAATAGCCCGTTGTGTTGCTCTAGTACGACGTTAACTAAAATTACCATTACCATTACCATTCCATTTGTTTTTAATTAAAATTTTAATGTGCTTAAACAGTCGAATTTACTCCATACGTGTACGTGGTGTTGTCATCGGATCTTTCCCTTAAGGTATTTATCCCGGACCGTCGTCCATAGTCCGTTCTGTTGCTCTAGTACGATGTTAATGAAGAATTACCAATTATAACTCGTATGTTTGACTTTGTTAAAATTATATTTTCTTTGCAAAGTTTTGTAATGTTAACTGCGTTGTGTATGGAAGATATTTATTTAACTATATATACACTTCACGTGTCATGTCTCTGTGTTTATATCTGGCAACCTTCGAGTTGTAGACGGCGCAGGTTCGATTCCTGTCGAGTTCATCATCCCGGGTAATATTCTCTCCTCCGTATCAAAGAAGCATTTTTTTATGTGTTTGTCATGTACTGGATATTGTGTATCTTGTGCCTGGCCCACCATAGCCAAACATGACCCTTTCGCCATAAAGACGTCAAACCAACCAATCAGGACTATCGCCAATAGCCGTTGATATTTCTCCAGTTTGACGTCAATTAACTACTTACCTACTTGAAAGTGCGAGTGAAATATTCCTTCTGTATTGTGGTGCAACGTTACGTGGTGTTGTCCTCGGATCTTTCCCTTGGGGTATTGGTCCCGGACCATCGTCAGTAGCCCGCTGTTTTGCTCCAGTGCGACGTTAATTAAAATACCTATCTACCTACCCTTCTGTATTACTTTTCAAAGAAAACAATTGATGGTAATGGTAATTTTAGTTAACGTCGTACAAGAGCAACACAACGGGCTATTGGCGACGGTCCGGGATCAATCACTTAAGGGAACGATTCGAGGGCAACACCTTGTAATTTTGAACCACGGTCAGATGACGAAGCAACACCTGAGCTGGCACCCCACTCTCCAAACTTCCACACCAACCTAACGTGAGGTCTTTCGAGCACGACAGATTTAAAGTGCACCAGCCGCCTCTACACCATACGTTTACAAGCATCCATGCCCGAACTCGGATTCGAACCAGGAACCTTCCGGTCTAGGGGCTAACACCTTAACCACTAAACCGGTTGGTTGACAAACAAGACAGATTTAGCTTTTGTAGCGTCGGTATATGGTTATAATTGAACCCGTTACTCTTTCTTTTCATTTGATCTTGATAAAAAAATAACGAGTGTTGTCCTCGGTTGGTAGGTATGCAATTAACATCAAACTGCAGCAAAACAACTCGTACTGGCGACGGTCAGGCATTACCCCTTAGGGAAAGATCCGAGGACAATACGAAGTAAATTTGTACCAGGGTCAGATGAATGTCACACCTGAGATTGCATCCAAATCTCCAAACTCTCAATTACCCCAGCATGAGGATATTTCAGGCCACGGCAGATTTAACGTGCTTCCTTGGAAACTATGAGTATTGGGGAAATGAGCTATATTTGAGAATATTTATAGAACAGAGGGTATAGGACTTTTGTATGCCTCCTGGACTGAAACCAATTAGCAATACGAATATAATCAAGTACTATAAAAAATACTTTACTTTCACATTTTTTTTACACGGTTGCTATTACCAATATCAATATTAAAAACTGAAGTCAGGATTTGGGCATTAGTACCTTACGGACCTTTGCTCACAAGCGATCAGATATTAGAAATTAGGAAATTAAATTTGAAATGTATTAAAAGAATCGAATAAAAACTCAAATTATTGGAGATTAAGATTAATATTGTTGAATTGAGAGAGAAACAGGCTTGAATGGGACAAGTTGTTAGTAAAAAATTCCCCATCCCCTTATAATAAGGCTGAACCAGATAGAAAATTTTGGTTTTTCATTGCACAAACATCCGCCAGTGGTAAAAATTAAGTTGCCACCCCCTCAATGGTGTAAAGCGAGATTTCAGTAAATCTTTTTCAAAGATGATATTCTAAAAGCAGCTCGTACAGTTTTTCGTCGACCGGCCGGAACAGACGTCGAATGCAAAAAGAATAGAGAACAATGAACAAAGCTAACATGTGTCGGGGTATTGTTAGTTGAAATGACTGTTTCAGCACTGTGTTCTATAGAAAAAATTATTCCTTTTTCGTAAAATCGGTTCAAAGGTATTGTTATTGATGAATAATAATATGAGATAACTTTGTTGTCGGTTGCTCCCATTCTTTTTCCTTTAATACTATCCCCAACAATAGATTTCATTCTTTTGCAATTCAAAAGAATTCCATTGTTCGTAGACACTAGAATTGTTCCATTGTTTTCCATTATTGTTCACTCAACTGTTACCGAATTTTTTTTTTTCAAATGCATTTTTTCTTAAGGCATTCTATCGAGTATAAACGGTATTTTAATTGTTGTTGAACATCAAGTCAAGATATGTGTTCTTTATGTCGTTCTAATTGATAGCGTGTATCCCCGTCATGAACAGGAATTGAACTCGGAGTACGAATTCACACGTACTTGTAGGTTACGTTTACGACACAATTTTAGGATTTCGTGATTTTGTTTGAATTTCAAACTTTTGTAAATGCTCCTCTTTTATATATGTTTAATTTTAACGTTTTTTGTATCTCATCCTACTGCTTTAAAATCTTCCTCGCTTCTTATATGATGTTTCCTGTCAAACGTCTAACAACAGCCATATCATGGCGAACACAGCGGTTCTCTTTTGATCAAGGAAGTTAAGCACCATCGGGCGTTGTCATTACTTGGCAGAGTGACCACCTGGGAATCCAACGAACTGTTGGAGCCCCTTGATGCTTTTATTTTTGTTAAGAAGAAATAGGTGTGTTTTTCCACATTTCGGGTTATGCATAGATGAATCTATTAAAAAAATATATAATTGAAAGGAAAAAGTAAAGAGGAATTAAAAATAGATAAATGGAATATTGTTGAATTGAAATAGGCATGAATGGGACAAGTTGTTAGTAAAAATTCCCCATCCCCTTAGAATAAGGCTGAATCAGATAGAAAATTTTGGTTTTTCCACTGCACAAACATCCGCTAGTGGTAAAAATTAAGTTGCCATCCCCTGAATGGTGTAAAGAGAGATTTCAGTACATCTTTTTCAAAGTTGATATTCTAAAATCAGCTAGTAAAGTTTTTGGTCGACCGGCCGGAACAGCCGTCGAATGCAAAAAGTATAGAGAACAATGAACAAAGCTAACATGTGTCGGGGTATTGTTAGTTGAAATGACTGTTTCAGCACTGTGTTCTATATAAAAAAGTATTCCTCTTTCGTAAAATAGGTTCAAACGTATTGTTATTGATGAAGAATAAGATAAGATAACATTATTGTCGGTTGCTCCCATTCTTCTTCCATTAAGTATACCAGAAAGCCTCGGTGTCGTCCTACCATTGTCGGAGCACCTTCATTAGAAACGGAGAGGATATTACTCAAGGGTATAGATTTCTAATCGACAAATCTTTTTAATTCATTGAATATTGCTACACATTTCGTATCAGTTTCTAAACATTTGATAAATAACAATATTCTTAGAATTTTTTTTCGGTTAAAAATCTCACATAAGCTAAAAGTAAAGCTTCGTTCTTCTGCAAAGTCGCCACACAAGCTGTATAGAGTATTCAGGTGTTTTTAAGTACACACATAAAGAATTTTCTACGCACTGAGGCATTTCGTCACTCCTTCTTTGAATTGTATTATAACTGTGATATTCTTATAACACCGAAAGCTGGTTTATACAGCACGGTGTGACTTTTCGGACTTCAGTAAAAAAATGTTATAAGAAATATTATAAGATGAACGCAGTCCATCGTTGTCTCGCTCAGATGTTGTCGCTAAGAGTTGTCGTAATGACGGTGTTTTCCAATATTATTATTAGACTATTTGAAAAATGTAAAATATTTATCTTTTTTTATCGCTATGGACTATTATCAATTGTTACTTAAGCGTAGAAAAATTCATTGATTCGTTTGACAAAGTTTTATAGCATAGAAGGCATATAGGTAAAGTAATATTTCCTCATAACGGAATAAATCCACATTCTAAATATTCAACAATTATCAGCATTTTTTCTTTGTCTCACATCATACTGTTATCAGTAAAAAAGACACAAATTTAAGACATAAGAAAATAAAAAAAATTATTTCTTTTCTCAGGACGTAATAATCCTTACTAATTTATTTATTATTAGTTATTTTAACTTATATAATAATGAATACGGGTCACAATTATTTTATGTTTATTAAACCTTTCGCGGATCCCCCGAAGTTGATCATACACCCCAAATTAATTTTATTTTGACACCTGTGATAAAAAGGAAAAACAAAATTCATTCATATACAATAGTTTGTAGATCCTCCACGAAAGATGATTACAACCTCAACCCTCCACGGCATACTTTCCACAAGTTCTTGTATGACGGCTGGTGGTATTTTATTCCACTCGACTTGGAAAAGACTTTTCCTTCGCCGATTTTGGACGGTTGTTGCACCTTTTAATTCGGCGATCTAACTCATCCCAGATGTTCTCGATAGGGTACAGTCTGAACTCTGGTTAACCCCATTGTCACCCTCCAATCCAAGCTGACAGCAATCGTTATCGTCCTGGAAGCAACATAGGTCCAACCCGTAAAACTGCCACAACGTACGAAGCACATTGTCCTCTAAAAAAGTTCAGTATGCAACGGAATTAAGCTTACCATGAATTTCGTCCAAGGGTTACTGTCCATATTAGAAGAAAAAACACCAGTCCATAATTCCACCTCCGCCGAACTTTACTGTTGGCACAATACATTCGGGCAGAAGACCCTGCTAACCGGACGGTAGAGGGTGAACCTTGATTCGTCGCTATAGTGAACCCGTTTCCATTGATCTACGGTCCACTTTCGACGTGGTTTGCATCACATTTACCGAGCAGCGCGTTCGGACTTTGTAAATCAAACGCTTATGGGCTGCAGCTGGTCCTCGAAAACCAAGCAGATATGTTTCTTTACGAATAGTATTAGTCGAAACAACACTCCTGGTTGCTTGTTGAAATTTCTGGATAGCTATGCCATCGGTTGGGTGAGTTTCTTCTGAATTTCTCTGGACAGCGCCTTCGATATCTATCTTCCCGTTTCGTGGACATGCCGACTCGGGACGCATTCCTACAATCACCGCTCACCTTCCACTTCTGAATCACATAGGCCACTGCTGATTTTCGGTAATTCAGCTTGCTAGATATGTCCCTTAAGGATCGGCCATTTCTGTAATACCCGACGATTACACCTTTCTTGAAATCATATAACTCTGCACTTCGTGGCATCTGGCATGCGACTAATGACAATGGTGTTTTTCACACGGTATTTTTCGGTGACGCATATCAGGACCGCATATATTGTCATTTGCATGGGTGTCCAAATACTTATTGGTAGATAGTATATAAAGAAAAGAAAAAGCAAACCTTGATTTTATACGCACTACTTAGGACTTGTATTGTTACTTGAAAATTACTACTCAATGTCAAACAAAAATGTACCATATAGTAGAACGTCAAACAAATATTTTCTTGACATACAGACAAAGTAAGGTAGTTGCATCACCGCCGCACTGGAATGACACAGCGGGCTATTGGCGACGATCCGATATAAGTCTCAAAAGAAAAGACTGAAAGATACATCGACATTTAAAACCATATCAGATGGAAATGTTAACACCTGAATTCATACCCTACTCTCCAGAATTCCTTACCACAGCAGCAAGATTACATTTGCCGCCATGACAATTTTAACGTGTAACAACTTACACGTACACGAAGGTCTTTGGTCAAATTTTGAACTCGTGAATCTCCGTTGCAACCATCCTGGCAATTTGGAAAGGCCCACAACCAAAATAAAAAAAGGACAAAAAAATAACCCAGTATAGAACTTGACTGGAATCAAACCTGTGTAAAGCCTACAACTCCCAGGTATCTGGCAAAGTGAGAAAAATCACAGATGCAGGGTTCTTCGATAAGTTATAAGATGGATAGGTAGTTCATTTACGTGAAACAGTAGAAACACAAGGTGCTATGGTGAGATTCCAAGATCCAATTACCAAAGTAAAAGATCCGATAAAAACACCTCATAATTTTAATCCACGGTCAGATGACGAGGTCAAGCAAATTCACAAGTTTGAATGAATTCTACTATGTGCTTTCAACATATCGATCCAACTATGTTTTTTGACGTGATCAGAGAGTTAATGAAACTTTCAAAATTTCGAGTAAAATAAAGCGATCATTTAAATACGTTTATTATTTCATATGCTCTAACTTTTGATCGTAGATTGGACGATGTTTGTATACTTCGTTTCTGCTTCAAACCCGAAATATTTTTTATTTCCAAATAGCAGAACAAATATCTGTTGGTGATAATTTTAAGTATACATGTACCATCTTCATGTCATACTTTTCAGTATTATGCAGTACTTCTTTCAAATTATAACGAATACAAGTGAAGTAAAATTGAAAAATATTCATTTATAAATGTGTCGAATAATTTGCATACTCACTTGAATACTTTTCCTGAATTTTGTCGTCCTGAGAATCGCTTTTCCTTTGCTGCAAGAAATTTTCCTAACTTTCTAGTCGTAAAATTGTACTTTTATGTAAATTGATTGTATTAGAATTTCATTCGAAAACTTATCAAAGTATTCAAAATGAATTTCGATCAGGAGGATTCGAATCCAGATGATTTGATTGCATCGCATGTTAAAGCAACAACATCATTTGGTGATCAGAATTCATCAACACCAGAAGTAAGCAAGACCAAAACAGTTGGTGCAACAGTGAATTGGATTCGGGATGGAAATATGGATAAAAGGGCCAAAAAAGCGAAAGGTTCGAAGATGGACAAGGTCTCTGTTGGAGATACATTTTCTACAGATCGACCCCTTTCTCTGGAATTACACCATTCGTCGCCAAACCGGATGTTTAAGGCCTTTGGTGGTAAACACTACAAAGACACTCAATTTGAGAAAAGATTTTTAGAGCACGAAATGGAACCTGAAGTAGCAACTCCGGATATGGGAATACGTCGAAGACGAACGAATGATGCACAGAGCTCAGCTATGACCATGCGTCCTTCTGATTACATAGGACATCAAGATCGAAGAGAAGGGAAAGAATTTTCTGACCTTGACAGTGAAAATCTAACAAGTCGTTGCCTTTCTTCGGCAGAAATCTCTTCAAATTCTTATCGTTCCGAAAGTGTGCAGAAAAACAAAAGCCTTCTTGGTGATTCAGTGATAAGACCATCTGTACCCGTGCAAAGTGGAAAACTCAATCCACGAAAAAACCGCAAATCACAGCATCCGAATACACACAACGAAGAGAAAATGTTTAAAAGGGAATTTTCAAATTTGAACAAAAAGGGACGAACGGTAAGTGGACAAAGCCCTTTTCCAACTCGGCACTGCAGAGAAACCGTTCAACAACACCTACAGCCGTCAAAAGAGACAAAATCAAAAGCAGATCCTAGGAATAGTGCATTAAGAGGGAAAAAGCGCACTGAAAATTTAGCGGCAAAAATTAATTCATGCGACCAGTGTGGAAAAGGTTTTAAAGAGAAAAGTCAACTTAACCGTCATAAAAGACACCACTCTGAGATTAAGTTACATGAGTGCAAAATTTGCTGCAAAGGATTTTCAAATACCTCTAATTTAGAAAGGCACATGCGAGTGCATAGTGGCAAGAAGCCGTTTGAGTGCCAAGTCTGCAAAAAAACATTTGCGCGAAAGGACAGCTTAACAGTCCACATACGCATCCATTCAAATGAGAAACCTTTTACTTGTGAGATTTGTAACAGAGTCTTCTCGATCCTTGGGAACTTGCATAGACACGGACGAACACACACGAAAGAGAAGCCGTATGAGTGTGAAGTATGCATGAAAAGGTTCTCAGAAGCCTTCACCTTGCGGACACATAGTCGTGTGCACACGGGTGACAAACCTTATGAGTGTGAAGTATGCTTAAAAAGGTTCTCAGAAGCCTCCACCTTGCGGACTCATAGTCGTGTGCACACTGGTGACAAAGCTTATGAGTGTGATATCTGCAAGAAAACATTTTGGACGAAGGATCATTTGACAAGGCACAAACGGGTCCATTCAGGTGAGAAACCTTTTAATTGTGAAATTTGTAATAGATCCTTTTCGGATCCTTCGACTTTACATGTACACAGACGTACGCACACTGTAGAAAAACCGTATATGTGTGAAGTATGCGGGAAAAGGTTTTCACATAATCATAACTTAAATACACATAGACGTAGGCATCATAACGGAGAATAATTAAAAGTGAAAAGCACTAGAAAACAGAGTTGTAGGAAGTGTACTTGCAACAACATAATAGGACATATTAACGTTTTCCAAATTTTAGAAGGGACACGGTAAGAAAATGAGCTTTTTCATGTTATTTGTAATCTGTTTTAAAATATTTAAAAGAATAAATGTGTTTACTTGTTTCTAAATCTCGCTTGCTTGTAACCCCTAAATGTTTTTAAAACCTATTTTTTTTTATTTATTTATATGTATAAAACAGATTTATGTATTAAAAATTGACTTTAACAAACTTTTAAGAATTAATGCAATAAATAAAAACCTAAATAAATGTCTTGTAATTTATGTGCACTGTTATAACCACTTTAATTATATGCACTTGTTTGCATTATAGTTGTGTTTGCAGTGAATTATAGTGTTGGACAGTAGAAGGCAATGTTTAGAAGTATGTTTTTGTACCAAGATATTTTTAGATTAAACCGTTTGAAATTTTCTTAGTTTTATTGATCCTTCGATACTTTTAGTGTTTGTTCTCCATATCTCAAGGACATTTAAAATTTAATTACTTAATTTCCATTTTCTGATCGTTTGTGATCGAAGGTCAAAAAGACCATCCCTATAAGCCTTACTTCAATTTGGAATAATCACTGTGTTGATAAGAGCCCTGTAAAAAGTAAAATATTTTTTTATACTTGATAATATGATGTGCACACACAAAAATTGGTTTTCATCCAAGCATCCTTACAAAAGTTATTATCGACTGTTCTATGAAAATTCTGCAAATATAGCTCATGAACCGCAATAGTGATAAATTACATTGTAGCACGTTAAATCCGTCGTGATCTGAAATATCCTTAGGCTGGAGTGATAGAAATTTTGAGGGTTGGGATCCCAACTCAAGCGTGACCTCGTCACCTTACAGTGGTTCAAAATTACCTCGTACTTTCCTCGTAACTTTCCCTTCTTTATGGTAGTTGGTAATTTTTAACTAACTTCGTACTAGAGCAACACAACTGCCTATCGACGACGATCCGGAATCAATCGATTAAGGGAAAGTTCCGAGGACAACACCTCGTATTTTTGAACCACAGTCATTTGATGACGCAACACCTGAGCTGGAACCCCACTCTCCAAATATCCACAACAACCCAGCGTGAGGTCTTTCGGCCATGACAGATTTTAGGTGTACCAACCGCCTCTACACAATAGGCTTACAACCATCCATGCCCGGACCCAGATTCGAACCAGGAACCTTCCGATCTAGAGGCTAACACTTTAACCACTATCCCGGTTGGTAGGCGCCTTCTTTATGAACTCGAACCGTTTACAATTGCTACTTGTTTACTGCAGCTGATATGTTCATTAAATACCTACAAACCGATGATATGATCTTGTAATTCGTACCACGCTTACATGACGAGGAATAATAACGGATTAGCAAATGGAATGTGGCGCATTCGAATCCAACCATACACCGTTGTGTAGAGGGGGTCTGGTGCACATTAAATCTGACTTGGCCTTAAATGTCATCACGTTCGCGTGGTGTGGAAGTTTAGAGTGTGGGGTGGCTCCTCATTTGTGATCTCGTCCTCTGAACGTGGTTAGAAATTACGTGGTTCTGTCGTCGGATCTTTCCCTTCAGTTCTGATCCCTGACCGTCGCCTATAGCCCGTGAGTAGCTCCAGTGCGACTCTAATTAAAATACACACAGCTTGTTTGATTTGTTTTTAGTTAAAATTTAAAATTTTTTTTTAAACAGACGAATTTACTAAAACGTTTACATGGTGTAGTCATCGGATCTTTCCCTTAAGGTATTGATCCCGGACCGTCGTCCATAGTCAGATCGTTGCTCTAGTATGATGTTAATGAAGAATTGAAAATTATAACTCTTATGTTTGACGTCGTTAAAATGATATTTTCTTTGGAAAGTTTTGTAATGTTAATATCGTTGTTTATGGAAGATATTTATTTAATTATACGGGTCACGTGTCATGTCTCTGTGTCCTTCGATCTGGCAATCATCGAGTTGTAGACGGCGCAGGTTCGATTCCTGTCGAGTTCATCATCCCTGGTAATATTCTCTTCTCCGTATCAGAGAAACATTTTTTATGTGCGTGTCATGTACTGGATATTGTGTATCTTGTGCCTGGCCCACCATAGCAAACATGACACTTTCGCCATAAAAACGCCAAACTAACCAACCAGGACCATCGCCAATAGCCGTTGATATTGTTCCAGTTTGACGTCAAGTAACTACTTACCTACTTGAAAGTGCTAGTGAAATATTCCTTCTGTATTGAGGTGCAAAGTTATGTGGTGTTGTCCTCGGATCTTTCTTTTGGCGGATTGATCCCGGACGCTATTTTCCAAACCCTCATAGATACTACAACTGGGGGTGGGGCTAACCATAACGGCCAATCAGACTGAAATCAAACAAATATAAAATGATGTCTTCTTTTAAAGAGCTTCTTTTCGTGAAGCGACGATGGTCTAATGGCTAAAGTCACCTACCTTCAGTTTTGCATCGGCAGCGGAGGAGTTCCCGAGTTCTAACCCAGCTGGCGAAAATATTTTTAGATCGTCCAAATTATTTTTAAAAAGGTCCAATTTAATTCCTTTTGATTCTAAATTACTTTTCCTAATTTTTAATACCCTTTTTATATTTTTCCAAGCTTCCGTTGATTTTACATAAATAATCTAAGAACCACTCCTGAACTCACTACCAGCTGATATTTTCCCGCCCCTCTGCCGTCTCCTTTGCTTTAGAATGATGGTGTCGTATCCACCTCTGGTTTAGGACCATTCTGATGTAACAAAAAGCATACATAAAACACTAACTTATCTAATTATTAATTTATATGATAAAAGGATACAATTTTTGGCTCCCCCCTCTTCCCACCCATAGCCATGGATCTGAAAAGAAAAGAAGAAAACAGAAAAATTATTTAACATGTTTCATTTATTACACTGCAAACA
This sequence comes from Metellina segmentata, assembly GCA_947359465.1. Taxonomy (NCBI): domain Eukaryota; kingdom Metazoa; phylum Arthropoda; class Arachnida; order Araneae; family Tetragnathidae; genus Metellina; species Metellina segmentata. Next base: position 100,832,181 of record OX375883.1, read on the forward strand.
GGATCAGACAGGATTTCAGTTGTCTTTAGCGTAGTGAAGGAGATTCCTATCCAGCGCTCGCGATCATTGGCCGTTACGGTTAGCCCCGCCTCCAGTTGTAGTACCTATGAGGGTTTGGAAAATCGCATCCCGGACCATCGTCAGTAGCCCGCTGTGTTGCTCCAGTACGACGTTAATTAAAATACCTATCTACCTACCCTTCTGTATTACTTTTCAAAGAAAACAATTGATGGTAATGGTAATTTTAGTTAACGTCGTACAAGAGCAACATAACGGGCTATTGACGACGGTCCGGGATCAATCCCTTAAGGGAATGTTTCGAGGACAACACCTTGTAATTTTGAACCACGGTCAGATGACGAAGCAACACCTGAGCTGGCTCCCCACTCACCAAACTTCCACACCAACCCAACGTCAGGACTTTCGGCCACGACAGATCTAAGGTGCACCAGAAGCCTCTACACCATACGTTTACAAACATCCATGCCCGAACTCGGATTCGTACCTGGAACCTTCCGATCTAGAGCCTAACACCTTAACCACTAAACCGGTTGGTCGACAAACAAGACAGATTTAGCTTTTGTAACGTCGGAGTATGGTTGAAATTGAACTCGTACATCTCCAGTTGCTAACCCGTTAGTCTTCCTCTTCATTAGACCTTGATAAAAAAAATAACGAGTGTTGTCCTCGGTTGGTAGGTATGCAATTAACATCAAACTGCAGCAAAACAACTCGGTACTGGCGTCGGTCAGGTATTATCCCTTAGGAAAAGATTCGAGGACAATACGAAGTAAATTTGTACCAGGGTCAGATGAATGTTACACCTGAGATTGCACCCAAATCTCCAAACTCTCAATTATTCGAGCATGAGGATATTTCAGGCCACGGCAGATTTAACTTGTTTCCGTGTAATATTTGAGAGTTTTTATAGAACACAGAGAGTATAGGACTCTTGTATGCCTCCTGGACTGAAAACCAATTAGCAATACGAATATAATCAAGTACTATAAAAATACTTTACTTTCATTTGTTTTACACACGGTTGCTATTACCAATATCAATATAAAAAACTGAAGTCTGGATTTGGGGATTAGTACCTTACGGACCTTTGCTCACAAACGATCAGATAATGGAAATTAGTAAATTAAATTTGAAATGTATTAAAAGCATCGAATAAAAACTCAAGTTATTGAAAATTAAGTAATACCTTAAGATTATTCTAAACGCGTTACCTTTAGACCTTAGTATGAAAAGAGGGTAGTAAATATTGACCATCCAGGCATATAAATCGCATTACAATCTGTCAGTCGATTTCTTTTATTGGTTTTAATATTGTTTAACGCCGAGAGAGAGGAATAAGGTTTCGACGTAGTACGTAAAAGGTAAATTTGTGAAAAAATCCATCGCTAGATTTTTAAAAGTGATGAAAGTGTCTGGTAATCAAATCCAAGTATTCAAAAAAAAAAAAAAAAGTATTACTCGTCATCTGACAGTGGTTCAAATTACTGTGTAGCACAAGGGTTTCCCTTTGGGTTTGATACCAGACAGTCTCCAGAGCAAGGTTAATTAAGTACTTACCTACAATGATATATCCTTAATTTTCTTCAGTTGGATTGTTACTTTTTCTCACCATGTTATGTCTTGAGGCTTTGACGCGTAAACACGAAGTTCCGTTTGACTGATGTTTAATTCCCGTTTTCTTAGCTCGTCATCTGACCGTGGTTCACAATTCCGAGGTGCTGTTCTCGAAACTTTTGTTTAGGCGATTGATCCCGAACCGTCTTCAAAACCCGTTGTGTTGCTCTGGTATTGGTTTTTTAACCAACGCAGTACTAGAAGCAACACAACGGGCAATTGACAACGGTCCAGGATCAATCATAAGAGGAAAGACAACTTAATTTTGATCCACGGTCACATAACGAGGCCACATCTGAGCTGGTACTCCCAGTCTGCAAACTTCAACACCAAGCAAGCGTGAGGACATTTGAGTGCACGACGGGCTTATTGTGTTCCCTTTTGACACGACGTCTTTGGCATGACTCGAACTTGCAGCCCACCGGTTGCTAATCTGGACCCCTTTGAAAGGCATCCTTAAATGAAAACCAATTTGTGTGTGCACAGTATATAATCAAGAATCAAAGAATATTTTACTTTTTTAACTGGGTTTCTATCAACACAACGATTTTTCAAAATTGAAGTAAGGCTTATGGGGATGATGCTTTTCGGACCTTCGATCTCAAACGATCAGAAAACGGAAATGAGGAAATTAAATATTTAATGCCTTTGTTGTTGTTGTTGTCGTATGTTTTTCTGGGATGCATATGAAAGCAAGTGGTGAACAGAAACATTCAAGACAATACAGAAGAATATTTTTATTATAACAAACGATGATCCCAGCAAAGAACAGAAGGTGTGCGCTGCTTTCCTTTCAAGACGGGAATCCATTCCAGGCGAAAGTCCGACTTCTTTCCCAGTTTTTACATCCATGCCTTATCCGGGATTCGAACCCGGGCCCACTCGGTGACAACCGAGGATCATAACCACCATACTGGCTGGGCGGCAATGCCTTTGTGATATGGAGAATAAAAACTAAAAGTATCAAAGAATAAATAACACTTTAAGAACATTTCAAACTGTTTAATCTAAAAATACATCTTGGTACAAAACGATACCCTAAACATTGGCTTCTACTGTCCAACACTATAACTCATTACAAACACGACTACAATTCAAACAAGTACATATAATTCATATGGTTATAACACTGCACAAAAAAAACTAGTAATTTATTTAGGTTTAAATTCTTCACATTAATTTTAAAAAGTTTGTTTAAGTCACAATTTTTATTTCAATACATTAAATCTCTGTATTATACAATTAAATGAAATAAAATACAAAGATCCGAATAGGTTTTAAAAGCGCTTGGGAGGTTACAAGGGAGGTTTAGAAACAACTGAAAATATGTATCCTTTTAAATAACATAAAACAGTTTACAAATACATCAAAAAGGATATTTTCTTAAACAGTTCCTTCTATAAATTGGAAAACGTAAATATGTTATTTTTTTGTTTTTGTAAATACACTTCCCATAAATCTGTTTTCTAGTAATTTTCTACACATTTACTTATTTTCCCTTTTTGATGAATGCGTCCATGTCTATTTAAGTTCTTAGTTTGTGAAATCTTCTCCCGAATACTTCACACATATACTGTTTTTCTACAGTGTGTGTACGTCTGTGTACTCGTAAAACATAAAGATCCAAAAAATGCTCTGTTACAAATTTCACTACTAAAAGGTTGGTTTTTGAAATGAATGGACCCGTTTGTGCTTTGTCAAAGTACTCTTTATCGAAAATGTTTTCTTGCAGACATCACACTCATAAGGTTTGTCGCCAGTGTGCACACGGCTATGTATCCGTAAGGTGGAGGCTCGTGAGAACCTTTTCATGCATACTTCACACTCATACGGCTTCTCTTTTGTGTGTGTTCGTCTGTGTCTACGCAAGTCCCCAAGGTACGAGAAGCCTCTGTTACAAATCTCACAAGTAAAAGGTTTCTCACCTGAATGGATGCGTATGTGTTCTGTCAAGCGTGCAAATGTATTTTTGCAGACATTACACTCAAACGGCTTTTCGCAAGTTATTTGAACACCCTTTGCTGCAAATTTTGCACTTATGTAACTTCATCTTAGAGTGGAGTCCTTGATGTCGGGTAAGTTGCCGTATCTCTTTAAAGCCTTTTCCACACTGGTCGCATATATAACGTTTTGCCGCTGAAATTTCAGTGCCATTCTTTCCCTTTAATGTACTATTCAAACAATCTGCTTTTGATTTTGTCGTTTTTGACGGCTGTAAGTATTTTTGAGCGGTTTCTCTGTAGTGCTGAGTTGAAAACGTGTCGTGTCCACTTCCCGATCGTCCCGTTTTGTTCAAGTTTGAAAATTCCCTTTCAAACATTTTCTCTTCAGTGTGTGTGTTCGGATACTGTGCTTTGTGGTGTTTTCGTGGACTGAGCTTTCCACATCGCACGGACAGAGATCGTATTAACACTGAATCACCAAGACATTTGTTTTTCTGCACACTTTTGGAACGATAAGAATTTGAAGGGATTTCTACCGAAGAAAGCGGACGACATGCTAGGTTTTCACTGTCAAGTTCAGAAAAATTTTTTCCCTTCACTGCGATCTTGATGTCTTACGTAATCAAAAGGAAGCATGATCCTAACTGAGCTCTGTACATCAGGCGTTCGTCTTCGACCTCTTCCTACATCCGGTTCCATTTTGTGGTCTAAAATTCCACTGCTTTTCTCAAATATAGGGTGTTTGTAGTCTTTGCCTTGTTTGTTGTCAACGTATTTGTTCCTAATAATCCGGTTTGGCGACGAATGGTGTAATTCCAGATTGAGGTGTCGATCTGAAGAAAATCTTTCTCCAACAGAGCCCTTGTCAGTCTTTGAACCTTTCGCTCTTTTCGCCCTTCTATCCACAATTCCAGCTCGAATCCAATTCACTGTTGCACCAGCTGTTTCTATCTTGCTTTCTTCCGGTGATGATCAATTCTGATTACCAAATGAAGTGGTTGCTTGAACATGCGATGGACGTAAATCATCCGAATCCGAATCCTCTTGATCTAAATTCATTTTTAATACTTTGATATGATTTAGAATCAAATTTGAATAGAATCCAAGTAGATAAAATTAAAATTTTACGTCTGGAGAGTAATAAATTTTCGTTCAGCAAAAGGTAATGGTAATGGTAATTTTAGTTAACGTCGTACTAGAGCAACACAACGGCTATTGACGACGGTCCGGAATCAGTCCCTTAAGGGAAAGATTCGAGGACAACACTTCGTAATTTTGGACCACGGTCAGATGACGAAGCAACACCTGAGCTGGCATCCCACTCACCAAACTTCCACGCCAACCCAACGTGAGGACATTCGGCCACGATAGATTTAAGGTGCACCAGCCGCCTCTACACCATACGTTTACAAACATCCATGCCCGGACCCGGATTCGAACCAGGAACCTTCCGATCTAGAGGCTAACACCTTAATACTATATACACCACTATACCGGTTGGTCGGCTATTCCTTTTTGAAAGAAATGATGGTGGTTAACCTTATTTCGTGTTACCTCTCTATATTAAAAAAAAGTTACCGCCGCCGCAGGATTGAAAAATGTGTTGTTTAGCTCGATTCTTAGACGGTTTGCTCAGAAAGTACTGATCGGAAAAAAACGAAATTAACATGGTTTGTTCTTCATCGTCTTCCCTGGACGATTATTAAGATTTTTTTCCGATGCGGCTATTAGTTTAAGGTTTATTAAGTATCAAAATTGAAGAAGCGAAATTTCTTCCACGAGTGAACAAAACACAAACAAATTTCCAGTCTTTAGCCGTGAGTTTTTTTTAAAGAGTACCTCTCAACGTAAATTTTTACATCTCGTCGAGTTTTTTTTTGATATTTCAATTTGGTTCTTAATAATATTTTTTTGAAATTCGGGAAAAATCGGGACATTTTTGCTACTTTTTTTAAAAAACTGCCGAATCTATATCTTATTACTATTAGTTTTTAATTTTTAAAATATCGCATTATACCTCAGAATATACTCTTTCTTACGGTACTATTATTTTTTAAATCGGTTAATAATTAAATTGGATGCGATCCAAAGTTCGTGATACAAAATTCGGAATCTGGATATTTTCGCTACATTTTGTTAAAACGATTATATCTACAGCAAAACCCATTATTTTTTAAATTTGAGAACATCACTGAATACATTACATTACACTCTTTCTTATGATACAATTATTTTTGAAATTGGTTAATAAATAAAATCGATGCAATTAAAAGTTGGTCATACAATTTTCGGAACTTTCAGATCGTAACTTCCGATACAAACCTAAAACGGTCATATCTATATCGTATTACTGTTAATTTTAATTTTAAAAATATCGCAGTATACATCAGAATGTATTCTTTCTTATGGTACAATTATTTTTAAAACTGGTTCATAAATAAATTCGATGCAATCAAAACTTGGTGACACAAATTTCGTATTTTTCAGTTCGCATAACAGGTTTAGCAAGCAGTAGTGGGTTGCATTTTTGACTATCGGGTTTGCCAGGTATCAAATTTATAGTAACAACAATTGCCATAAAAACGATTTCTTTTTATTTGGCGAGGAAAAAGGCTCGCTTTTTTCCCTCTGTTCTCAGACAGTTTACCGATTAACACTGTTTACTTAAAATTGTACAGGGAACAAGATGCAGAAGATTTTTTACTGATGCGGCTATTAGTTTAGGGTGCATTAAGTGTTAAAGCAAAAAAAAAAAAATGAATTCACTTGCGAAAGAAGTATTGGTTTGCGAAGCAAAACAAACGGGATTGCGTTGCAATCCCCGGGGACGGCGAGCGTAAGCAAGCAGGGGGCGAAGCCCTCGCTATGACGTCATGTACCGGAAAGTGAAATCAGGATAATACGAATTACTCAGATAGTTTCACTCTGTGAAAGGAATGTTGGTTTGCGAAGCAAACCAAATGGAATCTGTGAAAGGAGTGTTGGTTTGCCAAGCAAACCAAATGGAATTGCGCAGTAATCCCCAGAGGTTGGCGAGCGTAAGCGAGCAGGGGGCGGAGCCCCCTAGTCTATATACATAAAAATGGAGTTTTTCTTTGTACATTGCATATTTTCCACCCTTTTAAATTTTTTAATTCGTTTTCAACCCTTCTTATGCCAAATCCGTCTTTTTCGCGGCGTTTGGTGTCCATCTGTCTGTATTGTATGTGCCCTATACACGTCCACACTATTTCATACACAGTCCAGTCACATTAATGTGACCACCTGTCAAAAGCCAGAATAACCACCTTTGGCAAAGCAGACCGCTTCTGAAACCTTAGTTTTTAATAAAATTTTAAGGTTTCGTGTGATTTTGTTTGAATATTGAACTTTTCTAAATTGAACTTTTTCTCTACGAAAGATATCTACTTTTAACAACATTCGAAGCAAACCCTACTGCTTTCAAATCTTCCTCACTTCTTTTCAAGTATTTCCTTTGAAACGTCTGCCAACGGCCATACCATGGTGAATACAACGATACTTATTCCATCATCGTACTCAGTACTTAGGAGGGTGACCATCTGGGGAAAATCACTTGTTGTTTCGTCTTTTAATTTTTGTATTATTATTTGAAAGAAATAAGTGTGTTTTTAAACATTTCCCGTTACGCCCATAGATGAATAACTGGAAAAAAACTTATATTTGAAAGACGAAAGTAAAAAGGAAGGAAAAATGGATGAATTTAATGTTATTGAATTGATGTGAGCATAAATGGAACATGTTAGTAGTAAAAACTTTCTCTTTTAATATTCAGTCTCAGGCAGCCCGCAAAATGCGGTTTTGCCGTCACACAAATTTCCGACAGTGGTAAATGGAAGTGGCCACCCCTTGAATGGTATAAAGAGCGAATTCAGTACATCTGTTTAAACTTAATTGTCAAATAGATGCTAGTACAGTTTTCAGGCTTCCGGTCGGGGCAGACGTCGAATGAAAGCAGAACATGGGTAGGGGTATTGTTAGTTGGAATGACTGTTTCAGCACTGTGTTCTTTGGAAAAAAAGAATCCCTCTTTTGTAAAATCAGTTCAGAGATATTGTTGATTGATGAAGCATGAAACAGATTCCATTGTTGTTGGTTGCTCCAATTCTTGTTCCATTAATACTATATTTAACAATAGATTTCACTGTTTTGCAATTCAAAAGAATTCCATTGTTGGAAGACACTGAAATGGTTCCATTGTTTATTATTATTCTTCACTCAACTGTTATCGAATTCACTGTTTCATATGGTTTTTTTTCTTTTGAGCATTGTCTCGAAGACTCAACGATATTTTAGTTGTGGTAGATCAACAAATCAAGGTAAGTTTTCTTTTTGTCGTTCTGATTGACAACGTGTATCATCGCGACGACAAGGAATTGAACTGGGAGTACGAATTCACGCGTAGTCGTAGGTTAAGCTTTCGATTAAATTTTAAGATTTAGTTATTCTGTTGGAATATCAAACTTCTAAATGCTCCTCTTCCACAGATGTCTACTTTTAATGATTTTAGAAGCAAACCCTACAGCTTTCAAATCTTCCTCGCTTCTTTTCTGGCATTTTCTGTGAAAGTTCTGTCATCGGCTATACCATGGTGAACACAACGGTACTCGTTCGATCACCGAAGTTAAGCACCTTTGGTCGTGCTCAGTACTTGGGAAGATGACCACCTGGGAACACCCCGTGCTGTATAGACGCATCTTAATTTTTGTATTTTTATTTGAAAACAAATAAGTATCCTTTTCCACATTTTGGGTTATGCATAGATGAATCTCTGAAAAAATATATAATTGAAAGGAAAAAGTAAAGGGGAAAGAAAAATGGATGACTGGAATGTTGCTGACTTGAAGTGATAATGAATGTGACGAGTCGGTAGAAAAAAGAGTTAACCCATAATTATTCAGTCGCAGAGAGCCACGAAAATGGGGTTTTGCCATTGCATAATCTTACGCAAATGGTAAACGGAAGTGACCACCCCTGAAATGTGTAATGAGAGATTTCACTACATCTATTTGAAACTTGATTGTCAAAAAGTTGATCGTGCAGTTTTTGGGCGCCCGTTCTGCGCATCCGTCAAACACAACCAGAACGTAAACAATGAACAAAATTAACATATCATCGGGGTATTGTTAATTGAAATGACTGTTTCAGAACTGTGTTCTATGGAAAAAAAACAATCCCTCTATTGTAAAATCAGTTCAAAGATATTGTTTGCTATATATTTAATTGCCGATAATATTTGGTTATTGAATTCTATAATCGGAATTTGTCTATTGGGGAAACACCGGAAATTCTTTTAATCCTCTTCCGTAGTTGTTTACTTGTGGTTTTACTATATATACCATTTACATAATTCATCCAAAAATCTCTCTGACTACGTCTTTGTAATTTTTGATATGCCGCTTTTGTTTTTTTTATAAATAATATAATTTTCTCTTGTTGGATATGTTTAAAAGATATTCCATGATTTCCTCTGTTTCCGATATGCATCGCTACATTCATCATTGAACTACGGATTCTTTTGTTTTTTAGACAAATTAATGACTTTTTTAATGGATGCACTAGTACTTGCTGTAATTAAGTCTGTTATTTTAAAAGTAACTTCATCAATGTCATCAATTTTTACTATGTGTTCACCACGGTATGGCTGTTGGCAGACGTATGACGGGATATACCAAAAAAGAAGCGAGATAGATTTGAAACCATTAGGGTTTGTTGCGAAATCAATAAAAGTAGACATCTATCGAACAAGAGGATTTAGAAAAGTTTGATATTCAAACAAAATACCGAAATCTTATAATTTTATTAAAAGCTTAACCAACAACTACGTGTGACACAGAGCTCCGAGGTCAATTCCTGGTCGTGGCGGGGATACACTTTGTCTATCAGAACGACAAAAACCATAACTTACCTTGATTTGTTGATTTCCAACAATTAAAATATCGTTGAGTCTTCGAGACAATGCTCAAAAGGCAAAAACCATATGAAACGGTGAATTCCATAACAGTTGAGAGAATAATGGTAAACAATGGAACCATTTTAGTGTCTATTAACAATGGAATTCCTTTGAATTGAAAAAGAGTAAAATCTATTGTTAGGTATAGTATCAATCGAACAAGAATGGAAGCAACTGACAACAATGGGATATTTTCTTATCCTTCATCAATCAACAATATCTTTGAAGTGATTTTACAAATGATGCATTGTTTTTTCCTTAGAACACAGTGCTGAAACAGTCATTTCCATAAACAATAAACACAAATCTTTGTAGCTATGTTCATAGTTCTCTTTTTTCGTTGCATTCGAAACATTTGGGTTTGCTTCAAAAATCATTAAAAGTAGACATCTATGGAATAGGAAGATATAGAAAAGTTCAATATTCAAATAGAATTTTGAAATTTTACCATGATTTCAAAAGCTTAACCAACAACTAAGTATAAAATCGAGATCCGAGTTCTATTCCTGGTCGTTGTGGGGATACACTTTGTCAATCAGAACGACAAAAAAAAAACAGTTACCTTGATTTGTTGATCTAAAACAATTCAAATATCATTGAGTCTTCGTGACAATGCTCGAAAGAAAAAAAGCATATGAAACAACCTATTCGATAACAGTTGAGTGAACAATAATGGAAAACAATTAAACCATTCAAGTGTCTGCAAACAATGGAATTCTTTTGAATTGCAAAAGAGTGAAATCTATTGTTGGTATAGTTTCTTAAGAACAAGAATGGAAGCAACCGACATCAATAAATTTTTTTCTGATTCTTTATCACTGAACAATATTTTTTAACAGATTTTACAAAATATGGAATGTTTTTTCCATAGAATTTCCACAGTGCTGAAACCGTCATTTCTATAAACAATAACCCGAAGCATGTTGGATTTGTTCGTAGTTCTCTTTTCTGGTTGCATACGACCATTTTGCCAAACAGACAGCCGAAAACTGTACGAGCATCTTTCTGACAACAAGTTTTAAGTAGATGTAGTGCAATTGCTCTTTACACCATTCAGGGGGTAGTCACTTTTGTTTACCTTTTGCGGATGTTTGTGCAGTGGCAAATTCTCATTTTGTTTGATGCATCCGACTAAATATAGAAGGGGCGACTTTTTACTATTAACTCGTAACATACATGCTTACTTCAAATATAAAACATTCCATTTATCCCTTTTTCCCTTCCCCTTCAGTTATATACTTTTTTCACAGAATGCATAACCCGAAATGTGGAAAACACACTTCTTCCTTCCAAAAAAAATACAAAAATTAAGAGGCTGCAAGAACATGCGTTGTTTCCAGGTGGTATCCCTATCAAGTACTCACCAATCTCGGAGGTGCTTAACTTCGGGGATCGAACAAGAACCGGTGTGTTCACCATGGTATGGCCGTTGGCAGACGTTTGACAGGAAATACCAAATGCGAAACGAGGAAGATTTGAAAGCATTTGGGTTTACATCGAAAATCAATTACAGTAAACGTTTATCGAACAGAAGGATTTAGAAAAGTTTTGTATTCAAATAGAATAACGAAATATTATTATTACTAGGGGGCCTGCCCCCTGCTCGCTAACGCTCGCCAACCCCCGGAGGATTGCATCGCAATCCTCACTGGTTCGCTGCGCGAACCTATGCTCGCTTCGCTCGCCTCAATGAAGACATGTGTCCTAGCAGAAGGGATTGTTTACAAAATATGTTACCAAAAATTTTTTTTTCATATCTAAATTTGCTGTATTACAGAACAAATATATACAGTATCTCTAAAATCAGAATTCAAATGAAAACTTTGTGCACATTTTGACTCGAAATGTGAGCGTTGCTTTGGAAATTGAATACCCAACATGTTGTTTGTGTGTACATTTTCCCAGCACTCAAACGACCCACACTTTGTCATTGAGTTTGTTGCCGAAAGTTGTAGTGCAAGCAAGCGTCTTGTTGAACAATAATTGTTGGCCCTGAAAAGGACCGTTTTTTAAAAGGCCCTGAAAAGATCCACCGCTTTCTTTGATTTTTATTATAAACTAACTGCAACAGCTCATTGAAATTTCCTTTTTTTTTTTCAATAAAATTTCATCCCATAACGCTATAAATTCAATCGATGCGCGAGACTTCGCGATAAACAAAACAATCGTACAGTGTTGCCAAAACGCGATTACAAATAACGTCTTTTTTGCGTGCCACGTAAGAGAATTATATATATAGATTTTAAAAGCTTAACTAACAACTACATGTGATACCGAGCTACAAAATTAATACCTGTTCGTGGCGGGGATACACGATGTCAATCAGAACGACTAAAAGAACACTTACCTTGATTTGTTTAACCATAACAATTAAAATATCGATGAGTCTTCGAAACAATGCTCGAAAGAAAAAAAGCATATGAAACAACCTATTCGATAACAGTTGAGTGAACAATAATGGAAGACAATGGAACCATTCTAGAAACAATGGAATTCCTTTGAATTGCAAAGGAGTGAAATTTATTGTTAGGTATAGTATCATAAGAATAAAAATGGAAGGAACCGACAACAATAAAATATTTTCTGATTATTTATCACTTAAGAATATTTTTTAACTGATTTCACATAATATGGAATGTTTTTACCATAGATCACAGTGCTGAAACATTTATTTCTATAAACAATAACCCGAAGCATGTTAGATTTGTTCGTTTTTCTTTTTTTTGGGTTGCATACGACGGTTTTGCCGAACAGACAGCCGAAAACTGCACGAGCATCTTTTTGACAACAAGTTTTAAGTAGATTTACAACAATCGCTCTTTACACCATTCAAGAGGTGGACACTTTTATTTACCTTTTGCGAATATTTGTGCAATGACCAATCCTCATTTCGTTAGTTGCATCCGACTGAATATAAAAGGGGCGACTTTTTACTACAAACTCGTAACATTCAAGCTTACTTCAAATACAAAACATTCCATTTATCCTTTTTCCCTTCCCTTTCAGTTATATACTTTTTTCAGAGAATGCGTAACCCGAAATGTGGACAACACACTTATTTCTTCCAAAGAAAAAATACAAAAATCAAGAGGCTGCAAGAACATGCGTTGTTTCCAGGTGGTATCCCTCTCAAGTACTGACCATGCTCGAAGGTGTTTAACTTCGTTGATCGAACGACAACCGGTGTGTTCACCATGGTATGGCGTTGGCAGACGTTTGACAGGATATTCCAAATGAGAGACGAGGTAGATTTGAAAGCATTTGTGTTTGCATCGATAATAATAAACTTACGTTGATTTGTTGATCTATAACAATTAAAATATTGTCGAGTCTTCGAGACAAGAAAAGCATATGAAACAGTCAATTCGATAACAGTTGATAGAACAATAATGGAAAACAATGGAACGTTTCTAGTTTCTAACAACAATGGAATTCTTTTGAATTGCAAAAGATTAAATTCTATTGCTAGGTATAGTATCAATCGTACAAAAATGGAACAATCGTCAATAATACAAACATTTCTTATTCTGCATCAATCAACAATATCTTTGAACTGATTTTACAAAAGAATGATTGTTGTTACTTTCGAATTAAGTTCAGAAACAGTCAATTCAATAAACAATAACCCGACGTATGTTAGCTTTGTTCATTGTTTTCTCTACTGGTTGCATTCGAATGCTATGCCGACCTTGAGACCGAAACTGCACTAGCATCTTTTTGACAGGCAAGTTTGAAATAGATGTACAAAAATTGCTCTTTACACCATTTATTGGGTTGCTAATTCCGTTTACCATTGGCGGATGTTCGTGCAAGGGCAAACCCCATTTTGTTAGCAGCTTCCGCCTGAATATATAGAGGGAACTTTTTATTACCAGCTTGTCCGATTCAAGCTCACTTTATTTCAACAACATTCACATTCATCCATTTTTCCTTCCCCTTTACTTTCACTTATATTTTTTGCAGAGATTCATCAGTGGTATAACCCGAAATGTTGAAAAAAACATTTATTTCTTCCAAAAAAAAATTTAATATTTAGAGGAGGCAACAGCAGGCGGGGATCCCTGGTGGTCACCCTTCCAAGTACTGACCACGCCCGAAGGTGCTTAATTTCGGGATCGGTCATTTCTGTGATACCTGACGATTACACCTTTCTCGAAATCATATAGTTCTGCACCTCGTGGTATCTTGCATGCGACTAATGCCACTGTTGTTTCTTACAGGATATTTAACGGTGGAGGATGTGACTTATATCAGGACCTAAGATATCGTCATTGGCATGTATGTCCATAAACATATTGGTAGATAGTGAATAATGAAAAAACAGCTTGTTTTCATACGCACTACTTACCACTTGTATTGTTTGATGAAAATTACAACTCAATGTCAAACAAAAATGTATCATATAGTTCACCGTCAAGAAAATATTTCCTGGACAGACAGACAAAGTTAGGTAGTTGCATCATCATTACACTGGAGCGACACAGCGGGCTATTGGCGACGATCCGACATAAGTTCCGAATGAAAAGACTAAAACACACATCGTAATTTTGTACCACTATCAGATGAAAAGGTCAACACCGAAACTGATACCCTACTCTCCAGATTATCCATACCACAGCAACAAGATTTCATTTGACGCCATCCATCACAGTTTTAACAAGTACAACTTACACGTACACATCAGTCTTTGGTCAAATTTTGGACTCGAAATTTTACCAGTCGCAAAGGAACCAGAAGTAATAGCAACTCCGGATATAGCAAGAGGTCGAAGACGAATGCCTGAATCCCAAAGCTCAGTTAGGACTATGCTTCATTTTGATTTTTATAGGATATCAAAATAGGATTGAATGGGTAAAATTTTCTGAGCTTGAGAGTGAAAACCTAGTAGGTTGTTGTCTTTCTTCGGTAGAAATCCCTTCAAAATTTTATCATTCCAAAAGTGTGCAGAAAAACAAAAGCCATGGTGATTCAGTGATAAGACCATCTGGATCCGTGCAAAGTGGAAAGCTCAATCCACGAAAACACCACAAAGCACAGCTTCCGAACACACAAACCAAACAGAAAATGTTTAGAATTGAATTTTCAAACTAATTTGAATTTTTCAACAAAAAAGAACGATCGGGAAGTGGACACAGTCCTTTTTTTACTCAGCACTGCAGAGGAACCGTTAAAAAATACCCACAGTTGTCAAACACGACGAAATCAAAAGCAGATTCTTTGATTAGTATATTAAAAGGAAAGAATCGCACGGAAAATTCTGCGGCAAAATGTTATACATGCGACTAGAGTGGTAAAGGTTTTTAAGAAATTCGTCAACTTACCCGACATCAAGGACTCCACTCTGAGAAGAAGTTTCATGAGTGCAAAATTTATTTGTGGCAAAGGGTTTTGAAAAAACTTCGATTTAGAAAGGCACATGCAAGTGCAAAGTGTCGAGAAGCCGATTGAGTGCAAAGTGTGAAAAAAGCATTTGCACGGAATTGCAGCTCTTGACAGGACAGATACGCATCCATTCAGGTGAGAAACCTTTTACTTGTGAAATTTGTAACAGGGGTTACTTGAACCTTAGGAACTTGAGTAGACACAGACGAACACGCTCTGAAGAGAAGCCGTATGAGTGTGAAGAATGCATCAAAAGGTTCTCACAAGTTTACATCTTACGAAAACATAGTCGTGTACACAGTTGTGAGATACATTATGAGTGTGAAGTCTGCAAGAAAACATTCTCGATTAAGAGTAATTTGACAAGGCACAAACGGGTCCATTTTGGTGAGAAACCTTTTGATTATGAAATTTGTAGCAGAGACTTTTCAGATAGTTGAAATTAACGATTACACAGACGTACACGTACTGTAGCAAAATGGTATTTGAAAAAGGAAATTGAAATTGAAATTGAAAAAGAGTAAAATCTATTGTTAGGTATAGTATCAATCGAACAAGAATGGAAGCAACTGACAACAATGGGATATTTTCTTATCCTTCATCAATCAACAATATCTTTGAAGTGATTTTACAAATGATGCATTGTTTTTTCCTTAGAACACAGTGCTGAAACAGTCATTTCCATAAACAATAAACACAAATCTTTGTAGCTTTGTTCATAGTTCTTTTTTCTCGTTGCATTCGAAACATTTGGGTTTGCTTGAAAAATCATTAAAAGTAGACATCTATGGAATAGGAAGATATAGAAAAGTTCAATATTCAAATAGAATTTTGAAATTTTACCATGATTTCAAAAGCTTAACCAACAACTAAGTATAAAATCGAGATCCGAGTTCTATTCCTGGTCGTTGTGGGGATACACTTTGTCAATCAGAACGACAAAAAAAACCAGTTACCTTGATTTGTTGATCTAAAACAATTCAAATATCATTGAGTCTTCGAGACAATGCTCGAAAGAAAAAAAGCATATGAAACAACCTATTCGATAACAGTTGAGTGAACAATAATGGAAAACAATTAAACCATTCAAGTGTCTGCAAACAATGGAATTCTTTTGAATTGCAAAAGAGTGAAATCTATTGTTGGTATAGTTTCTTAAGAACAAGAATGGAAGCAACCGACATCAATAAATTTTTTTCTGATTCTTTATCACTGAACAATATTTTTTAACTGATTTTACAAAATATGGAATGTTTTTTCCATAGAATTTCCACAGTGCTGAAACCGTCATTTCTATAAACAATAACCCGAAGCATGTTGGATTTGTTCGTAGTTCTCTTTTCTGGTTGCATACGACCATTTTGCCAAACAGACAGCCGAAAACTGTACGAGCATCTTTCTGACAACAAGTTTTAAGTAGATGTAGTGCAATTGCTCTTTACACCATTCAGGGGGTAGTCACTTTTGTTTACCTTTTGCGGATGTTTGTGCAGTGGCAAATTCTCATTTTGTTTGCTGCATCCGACTAAAAATAGAAGGGGCGACTTTTTACTATTAACTCGTAACATACATGCTTACTTCAAATATAAAACATTCCATTTATCCCTTTTTCCCTTCCTCTTCAGTTATATACTTTTTTCACAGAATGCATAACCCGAAATGTGGAAAACACACTTCTTCCTTCCAAAAAAAATACAAAAATTAAGAGGCTGCAAGAACATGCGTTGTTTCCAGGTGGTATCCCTATCAAGTACTCACCAATCTCGGAGGTGCTTAACTTCGGGGATCGAACAAGAACCGGTGTGTTCACCATGGTATGGCCGTTGGCAGACGTTTGACAGGAAATACCAAATGCGAAACAAGGAAGATTTGAAAGCATTTGGGTTTACATCGAAAATCAATTACAGTAAACGTTTATCGAACAGAAGGATTTAGAAAAGTTTTGTATTCAAATAGAATAACGAAATATTATTATTACTAGGGGGCCTGCCCCCTGCTCGCTAACGCTCGCCAACCCCCGGAGGATTGCATCGCAATCCTCACTGGTTCAGAATGCATTCTTTACCGCTGTAAACGTTGTTGTGTTGATCCTCCCTCTGAAACGGTTTCATCTTAAGAGACAAACTTTAAAGAAGGCAGAAACTCGTAAAACGTATTCTAATCACTAGCGAAATTAAATAAATATCTCCCCCCCCCCTCCCCCTCCTGTGATTTCGACTCATTCAAGTTATACTTTCAGAAGCACATAATTCATATTTTAGTATTAGAAACAATTTGCAAGAGGTTAAACAGAACAATTTTAATCATAAACAAACCAAAAAATATATATATATAAACAAGTTCTAGTTATGTTACTCTAAACAAAAAAATAATAATAAATAATCAGTGATAGTTTAAGAACAAACAAAAAATTATTTAAAACAGAGAATTTAAAATGTTTTTATATGAACTATCCTTAAAACTGTCGAGAGATTTTTTTTTCTTTAGAAAAAGGCGCGGGAATCTGGTGAGTCATAAAGCAACCTATTACCTTCTTAAACATCCGGTTAAAAATCCTCCAGAGAAATCTCAATCCGTCACAGACCAACTGGCACCGCTACCAAATAACCAAAACTCAGTCACAGCTTTCACTGCTACCGAATCACCGATCCAGGTCGCAATCACCGATCGCAGTAATAGTATCAATATCAGCCAAGGTATCAGCTAAGGTATCAGCCAAGGTATCAGCTTAGCGATATCAGTTTAGTAACTGTTACCGAATCACTGATACCAAATCACTGATACTGAATCACTGATACCCAATCACTGTTACCCAATCACTGTTACCCAATCACTGTTACCCAATCACTGTTACCCAATCACTGTTACCCAAACACTGATAATTTGATATTTGAGTAACAGGTATGAACTGTGATTCACAAGTATCTGTGATTGAGTAGCAGTTCTGTGATTTGCTTAACATCCCTAGATGATATAATTCATGTTCAAAATTAAAGAAAAAATGGTTAAAAAAATATTAGTAGGGGAGAGTGGGGATGATTGGGACAAATTTCACATTTTTATTAATATTGCAGAAATTTTACATTTTTTAATTAAGTAACAATACTTATACTAATATTTGAACTGTTAGTTACATATAAATAAATGCATTCAATCAATTTACTATCATTTTAAATTACAAGAATATTTTTTATGAGTGCATGTATATTGTCCCATTCATCCCCATGAAGGGGATGAATGGGACAAAAGTAGGGATGAATGGGACAGGTAAAAAATAAGTTAGAAATTGAAAAAACCTCAATTATTTGATTTAATATTGCATTTATTTCAACTTGATAACAAATGTGGGAAAAGACATTTCCATTTTTCCAAAGAAAAAAGCGTTTAAAGTGAAAAAAAAGTTCGTTTACTCTATTTTACATCATATTGATTAAACTTAACATCAGAAGACAAAAGTCCTTTTGTTCTTTCTGTTCCTAATGTTCGAGGCTTTGGCAGTTTCATTATAATATCTTCAAAGTCAACAATATAAATTTCCGGCATGTCCTTGTAATAAAATAAAAAGGTGTTTTCTTTTAAGAAATTGTTTTTTAAAACTCTAGCAACATAACATATTACTTTCTTTTTTCCACTGAATTTTGTTAAGATGAAATCATCTTCTGCTATGTCATCTGGAATAAGATTCTGCATTGGATTATCCAAATCCCCTTCATCCCTTGATGAATCACTTTCATAATGAAGCGATAAAGTGTCAGAATCCTCTGCACTACCGTTTTCCTGTTCGACTATAGACAGTTTGTTTTTAATTTTCGTCAACTTCTGTTTCTTTGTTTTTGCCATTTCTTGTTCCTCAATGACTTGTTTTATGGTGTATCAGTTAATACACTTCCTTGTTTGAATAGTGGTTAAATCATAACACATTTGGGATGAAATTTGCAAGTATTCACACAATTTATTTTCTTCTTCACAAGAAAATATTTTCCTGTTTCCGACATTGGGATTTGGGACTTAGGATTCTATATCACTGTTCTGTTTAGCTTCTATAACATATCTACTCATAGTTGTCTTCGACATGTTGAATGCTCTTGCAACTGTTTTTAAAGGCATTCCTTTTGTAACAACCTTATTAACAGCTTCTTTAATGGTTGATGGTAAACTCCTAATTCTCTCAGTTTTCTTTTTCCAATTCCGTGGCATCCTACAAAAGTAAAATAACATTAATTTTTAAAAAACACATGATTAAAAAAACAAATGAAAGTACTTACCCATTTTTTATTTACAAAAATTTTACAACAAAGAAATAGAATAGGTGATAAAATTAAATGTCTAAGTTAAAAATTTTATGCCTGTGACTGTAAAATAATTTTTTTTTTATCAGACTTCCCTACTTATCCTATAGGCTTGATCAACAATATAACTAAGAGCCTTAATAAATTTAAAACTACTCATATACCAAATTTTAGTTTATAAAAAAAAAATTTATAAAATGAGTTGAACATTGCAAGGTATTGATGCAAAGTTTCAAAACCAGAAAATGAAGGGATGAATGGGACTGTCCCATTCATCCCCCAAATTGTTGTCCCATTCATCCCCATACCCACTTGTTTATATAAATCAAAGAGTATGCTTAGAAAACAACTATGCATTTTCTCCATTTAAATTGTAAATCATAGTAAAATAAGAATATTTTCAACACACAAAAATATTTCTAGCTTTAAGTAAATAACTTTTTAATAAACTCTTATGAAATTGAAACAAAAAAACTTACTTTTGGTATGGAAAAAAACACTTTGTAGTCCTGTTTAAACCAACATGGAAGCTAATGGTTTAAAACTCGATTTGCTGAATAGGCTAGTTGCTGCCATCTACTAGGTGAAAAATCAAACATATAAAGTTTACTTAAGGTATAAAAAATTCATTTGTCCCATTCATCCCCTGTCCCATCCATCCCCACTCTCCCCTATATATTTATACTATAAATTTAGCAAGAAACAATATGATGGTATCATATGGTAATTTTCAAATTAAACGCAAACTTTTTCAGAAATTGCTCTAAAAATAACAGAAACACATGTAACAAACCTTTCTTCCACTCATTTTCACTTTTTTAGCACAATAGAAACTCAAATATAATAAAACAAAATTAAAAACGAATTCATACGTTTATTGCAACTACAGCAAACAGCGGAATGACAACTTCAAGCTCGTTTTACTGATAGTGACACTTGCTTATTTTTGACCGCTATGTTTTTTTTATGCAATGGACATTAAAAAGGTATCCAGACACGATCAACTTAAAGTGAACTTGTTCCTTTTATATAATTTTTGGGCATTCAATGTAATGATGGAAATTTCCACCATTATGCAAAGAAGGGTTAATGTCGTTGAAAGGAGATTATCTTTGTATAGTTTTGTGATGTCAATAGCGTAGTTTATGGAAGCATTCTATTTAATTACACGGGTCCGTCATGTCCCAGTGGGTATATCTGGCAACCTTCGAGTTGTAGAGGGCGCAGGTTCGATTCCTGTCGGGTTCATTCCTCCCTGGGTGTATTCTCTCCTCTGTGTCAGCAAAGTTTTCTTTATGTGTTTGTTGTTTAGTGGATGTTGTGTATCTTGTGTCGGTTTTGTTAATATTTAGAAAGTGGCACAAAATGTCGTACGTCTTTTTCTTTCTGTTTAAGAGAAAGCACAGGTGGGAAAATTGTAATAAATCTAAAACCACAGAAGCCCATGTTAAATCTTGAATTTTAACATTGCTGTCACGAAAAATTAAAAAAGTGACTTATAACATTTTGACATCTGAGCACAGATATGAGGCCACGACAGATATAATGTGCAGTGCCCTCCTTTGTACACGACGGCGTTTGGTTGGATTTAAAGTCATGATCTTCCGGTTGGTTATCCGATAATCTTCCATCCGGGCTACCTCGGCCCAGAAATCACTTGAATTCGGTCACTGAGTTCTCTCGTTCTGAAAAATAGTTTTTCGATTTCTGTACAAAAATTTAACAATTTTTAGTCCTATAATTTAAGTTATATCTAATTGTAGACATAGATTTCAATTAGAAAAATTAGCAAAATAGACCTAGAGCATGTTCAAGCAACGACATCCTTTCACGATTCGAATTCACTAACATCCGTAGTAAACAAGATCAAAGCAGTTCGAGCAAACAGTGATTGCAATTCCTGTCTGGAAAAAGGACAGAAGGGACAAGAGAAACTGAAAGTTCCAGCATCGACGTTGGTCAAAAACAATTGACAAAATAATGAACATATTACACCTACTCCCGTTGTTTTCGAACAAAGTTAGCGGATTAGCAACAGGAGGTTCGTGGATTTGAAACGTATTTCCATTAAAAGACGTGGACGTGGAGAACGATGCAGATTAAATCAATCCCAATCTCTACGATCCTCAAGTTGACTTGGCATGAATGTTTGGAGAGTGGGGTGTCAGATCATGTGTTGCCACATCAACTGACCAAAGTTTAAAAAGACTAAGTGTGATTGTATATATATCTATCCCTTGAAGATGGGCCGACCAACCGGTATAGTGGTTAAGGTGTTAGCCTCTAGATTGGAAGGTCCCTGGTTCGAATCCGGGTTCGGGCATGGATGTTTGTAAGCGTATGGTGTAGAGGCGGCTGGTGCACCTTAAATCTGTCGTGGCCGAAAGTCCTCACGTTGGGTTGGCGTGGAAGTTTGGAGAGTGAGGTGCCAGCTCAGGTGTTGCTTCGTCATCTGACCGTGGTTCAAAATTACGAGGTATTGTCCTCGGATCTTTCCCTTAAGGGACTGATCCCGGACCGTCGTCAACAGCCCGTTGTGCTGCTCTAGTACGACGTTAACTAAAATTACCTTACCTTAACCTTGAAGATGGATCTTCAATATCCTCTTGAATAGATTATCAATATGATGTTGAATTGATCATCAATATCCAGTTGAATTGATCATCAATATCCAGTTGAATTTATCAATATGACGTAAAGTCAACTACCTACGTTCTAGCAAATCTGGGAAATGTACGTACTTTACTGTTCTCATGTTTCATTAAATTGAAGGGAAGAATTGAAATCCATTGGTTTGGTAAATAAGTAGCTACCTGATTTAACGTCACACAGAAACAACGAAACCTCAGACCGAGCTATTGGCGGCAATCTGGGATCAATATCAAAGAGGAAGATCCGAAGACATCTCGTAATTTTGAACCACGGTCAGATGACGAGGGAACGCCTGATACAACATCGCACACCAGCAAATTTTGAAGCTCCACCAACGTGAATTCATTTGAAACTTCAACAGATTTAACGTTCATCAGCTCCTGTATAGGTAATTGGTAATTTTGGTAATTTTTAATCAACGTCGTACTAGAGCAACTCAACGGGCTATTTATGACGGTCTGGAATCAATACCTTAAGGGAAATTTCCGAGAACAACACCTCGTAAATTTGAACCACGGTTAGAGGACGAAGCAACACCTGAGGTGACACCCCACTCTCCAATCTTCCACACCCACCCAACGTGAGGACTTTCAGTCACGACAGATTTAAAGCGCACCAGCCGCCTCAACACCATTCGTTTATAAATATCCATGCCCTGACCCTGATTCGAACCAGGAACCTTCCTATCTAGAGGCTAACACCTTAACCACTATACGGATTGGTCGACTCAGCTCCTGTATAGACGACGGACCCAGTTTCCAACTCGGAACCCCCAGTTGCTAATCCGTTGCTCTACAGACTGGGCTACCGCGGCCTTATTTATATTCTATACCTACGGAACCAAACCCGATATTTCATATCCTAATGATTTAGTTGCTATATTAAAAGCCCTGCCATATATTCCATGTAATCTTACAAAATGGTGAACAACATCCACTTGTACTCTGATGAAGAGATACATATTCGATACTTTTTCTAACCACATTATCTTAATTATGATTATTTCAAATTATAACGAATAGAAGCGAAGTGAAAAGAACTGAATTCTTCAAAAAAAAGTGTCGAATAGTTTCGTGATGACCACTAGAATAGGGTTCCTGAACTGTCTCCGTCTCCCGAAAAATGCATTTAATTTCGCAGTACTGCAATTTCAGATTTAGTCACCTGTATCTAGTTTTATGTAATTGCATCGTCTTAGATTTCAGTTCGAAAAAATTGTTAGACCTTTAAAACTGACTTCTCAGGATCAGACGAAACGGGATCATTCGGATCCAGATGTTGTAAATCCATAGCATACTCAAACAGCTACTTTCTTTGATGATCAATTGGAAAGTGGGGTGCCAGTTCAAGAGTTACCTCGTCATCTGATTGGTGTCCTCGGATTTTTCAAAAAGGGGATCGTTCCCAGACCGTCAATAGCCCGTTGTGATCCTGTAGTACGACGTTCATTAAAATTGCCACTACCGTTGATGATCAGAATTCACCAATATCCGAAGAAAACAAGACTGTAAAAGCTCGTGCAACAGTGAATTGGATTCAGGTCAGAAATAAGATGGAACTAGAGTACTAAAAGTTACAGCATAGACGTTGGCTGTGTTGTAGAAAGGTGTTTTTACAGATCAAAACCCCAATCGTGGAGCACTCCGCTCATAGCAAAGCCGGATGATTACGAACCAATACTGTTACTAACATTCGCACTTGGAGAACAGCACTGTAATTTTAAAGCTCTCCATGGATTCACAGGTAGAATTGAAATTTAGAGATTTTAATTAACGAGCTATTAGCGACGGTCCCGTATCAATACCGAAGAGAAGTAAATTTCGGAGAATAAATAAGAATATTCATATGCTAAAAAATATACATAAGAGATTTACACGACAAGGGCCGAAATAGCCCGTTTCAAAGAACAAGCTTATTAACAACAGTAGGGTTGGGTGTTCGAAACTAGGTTCCGTCGACGGCCGTCGTGTACACCGGGGCTGGTGCGTGTTAAATCTGTTGCGGGTGCAAATATCCTCAAGTTCGCGTGAAGTGCAACTTCGGAGAGTTTCGACCCATCACAAATATCGTCCTCGTCTAGATCGAAAGGTTCCTGGTTCGAATCCGAGTTAGTGAGGTAAAACATTTGTTTAACTTTAAAACACAAACTGCCTTCCTTCAGAGCTTTTCTTGAGTAAATAACATCACGTTAACAAATTTATCAGTAAGTGTATGTGACAGACCTAAATAATAATCTGATTAGATATATATTAGTTATGGATCCCTACACTTAAAATGACATGTGATTATTTCATGGTGCTATTTGCAAAATGATTATAGTGTTAATTACACTCATGTCCATAAACTAAGGATAATTCAGAATCACACGGAAATCGAACTCAAAACTAAAAATTTCACCTTAAGAATTATCGCATACATCTTCAAGAATAATATAAAAAATTACAGGAAGCCATCAGATTACGCCGATAGTACGTCACAATAACGAGAGTTTAAGAGAGTTGTATATAAGCAATGTTAGCAAAGAAGTAAAATTGTTCACAAGCGTTCTGTAAGCCGCTCATTGCCACAACCGAACAGTTATGGCACAGAGGGCAAATGTCGATGATTTTTTACGTGATTTTTACGTACGATGGTTTTTATCGGCTGCCTGGAATATGGGCGTACTCAGATGGAAGTTTCATTGGAACTTGGAATCGCTCAAAGTGTCATCTCTTGGCTTTGGCAACGATTCCAAAATGATGGAAATGTCAGTGGACGTTACAGAACAGTTTGCCCCCTAGTTACAACGCCGAATAACGACTAGCATTTGGCAGTAACTGCAAAAAGAAGCAGACGGAGCACAGCATTCGATCTTTCTCGTCAGCTATCTTTAGCCACACGTACGACAGTTTCAAAGCAAACCGTTTACAGACGTTTGGGACAGGTTGGTCTATATGCTCGCAGGCCTGTCAAATGTGTTCCACTCACTGTCGAAAGCTGTTAGCCTGGAGTAGAGAACATGCAATGTGGATATCGCACAGTGGGCTTGTGTGATGATTTCCGACGACTCCAGGTGTAGATTGCAGTCTGATTGACGGCGGACGTTCATATGGAGAACGCTAAGTACCCGCTACTACCTAGACAACATCATTCAATGACACCGTTACGGTTGTGCAGGATTGCTCGTTTGGGGCGGATTTATACTGGGCTCCAGAACAGTTGTACTTGTTCAAATCGGAACCATGAGAGGCGAAATTTATCGGGACATCATTCTGGAACAACATGTACGTTTGTTTAGGGGTGCCATGGGAGCAGAATTTATGTTTATGGATGACAATGCCCGTTCTCAACGTGCAAACATTGTAAAACAATGCCTTGAATCTGAGGATATAACCCGTATGGAATGGCCAGCATTCTCAGCTGACTTGAATCCGATAGAGCATATGTGGGACATGCTTGGCCGACGAGTTGCAGTCGGTCAACGACCTCCTACATTTGTACCAGAACTTTGGAGAGCATTGCTTACTGAGTGGAATGATCTATCCCAAGATCAGCTCGATAATTTTATCCTCAGCATGCCTAGGCGTTTTACGGAATGTGTTTCATCGTCTAGGAGACAAACAATGTATTAACCATGGTACCAACCATGTCGCTCAGGTGTTGCTTCGTCATCTGACCGTGGTTCAAAATTACGAGGTGTTGTCCTCGAATCTTTCCCTTAAGGGACTGATTCCGGACCGTCGTCAATAGCCCGTTGTGTTGCACTAGTACGACGTTAATTAAAATTACCATTACCATTACCATTACCAACCATGTCATGTTAAGTTTTTGTAAGGTCGATATGTTTTCTAATTGCTCCAGTGAGCAAAAATCATAGTTTTTATGAATGGTATCATACATACACCATCTTTTGTGTTCTTTAATCTTTTGTTCAGTAAATTGGTTTATGAATAAGTCACGTTTGTTTTGTTTCTGAACCTTTACTTTCGGAGCTGGTATTATCCTTAATTTATGGACATGACTGTAATTCATGGTGTTTTAACTTTCATCCTTTAACAAATAGATACCTTCCTCGACATCATATAGCTCTGCACTTCGTGGCATCTTGCATGCGACTAATGCCAATATTAATTAATACAGAATATTTAACGGCCGAGGGCGTGACGAAAATAAGGATTGGATGTATCATCATTTGCATATGTGTCGTAATACCTATTGGTAGATAGTGAATAATTAAAAAAAAAGCCAACCTTGTGGTTTCATAAGAACTACTTACAACTTGTATTGTTTGATGAAAATTACTATTCAGTCTCAAACGGAAATGTATCATATAGTTCAACGTAAAAATAATAGTTTATTCACAGTCAAAGTAAGGTAGTAGCATCACCTACGCACTGGAGCGATATAGCGGGCTATTGGCAACGATCTGATATTTATCCCGAATGAAAAGATTAAAAGACAAAGCTTAATTTTGAACCGCTATCAGATAAAAATGTCAACACCTGAACTGATATCCTACTCTCCAAATTTCCGTACCACTGCAACAAGATTACATTTGACGCCCTGACAGTTTTAACATGCACCTACCTACACGTACACTGTGGTCTTTGGTCAAACTTAGAACTCGCAAATCTCCGTTTCTACCAGCCTGCCAATTTCAAGGGGCCCACAACCAAACGTTGAGAAAAGAAAAATTTACCCAGGAAAGAACTTCATAAGAATCAAACCTGCACAACCTACACGTTCCTGGTACCTAGCATAGGGGGTAAAATCACAGCACTTGGGTTCTTAGATAAGTAGAAAGATAGGTAGGTAGTTAATTTGCGTCTAACAGGATAACGAGGTCAAGCAAATTCACGAGTTTAAACCAATTCCACTCTGTTTGTGCTTTGATTATTGTGATCCAATTTAGTTTTTGACGTGATAAAAGAATTGATGAAACTTTCAAATTTTCGTTTAAAATAAAACAAACTTATAAATACTTTGACTATTACATATACAGTATACATGTGTAATCTTAATGTCATAGTTTTCTGTATTATGGTTAGTAGTTTTCTGTATTATATTTTTTCAAATTATAACGAATACAAGTGAAGTAAAAGTCAAGAGTTTCCTCTTATAAAGGTGTCAAATAGTTTGCTGATACTCACTTGAATACAGTTCCTGACAACTTGTATTGTTTGATGAAAATTACTATTCAGTCTCAAACGGAAATGTATCATATAGTTCAACGTAAAAATAATAGTTTATTCACAGTCAAAGTAAGGTAGTAGCATCACCTACGCACTGGAGCGATATAGCGGGCTATTGGCAACGATCTGATATTTATCCCGAATGAAAAGATTAAAAGACAAAGCTTAATTTTGAACCGCTATCAGATAAAAATGTCAACACCTGAACTGATATCCTACTCTCCAAATTTCCGTACCACTGCAACAAGATTACATTTGACGCCCTGACAGTTTTAACATGCACCTACCTACACGTACACTGTGGTCTTTGGTCAAACTTAGAACTCG
Organism: Metellina segmentata; assembly: GCA_947359465.1. NCBI lineage: Eukaryota > Metazoa > Arthropoda > Arachnida > Araneae > Tetragnathidae > Metellina > Metellina segmentata. The sequence goes on from OX375883.1 coordinate 100,859,551, forward strand.
CAAATCTCCGTTTCTACCAGCCTGCCAATTTCAAGGGGCCCACAACCAAACGTTAAGAAAAGAAAAATTTACCCAGGAAAGAACTTCATAAGAATCAAACCTGCACAACCTACACGTTCCTGGTACCTAGCATAGGGGGTAAAATCACAGCACTTGGGTTCTTAGATAAGTAGAAAGATAGGTAGGTAGTTAATTTGCGTCTAACAGGATAACGAGGTCAAGCAAATTCACGAGTTTAAACCAATTCCACTCTGTTTGTGCTTTGATTATTGTGATCCAATTTAGTTTTTGACGTGATAAAAGAATTGATGAAACTTTCAAATTTTCGTTTAAAATAAAACAAACTTATAAATACTTTGACTATTACATATACAGTATACATGTGTAATCTTAATGTCATAGTTTTCTGTATTATGGTTAGTAGTTTTCTGTATTATATTTTTTCAAATTATAACGAATACAAGTGAAGTAAAAGTCAAGAGTTTCCTCTTATAAAGGTGTCAAATAGTTTGCTGATACTCACTTGAATACAGTTCCTGACAACTTGTATTGTTTGATGAAAATTACTATTCAGTCTCAAACGGAAATGTATCATATAGTTCAACGTAAAAATAATAGTTTATTCACAGTCAAAGTAAGGTAGTAGCATCACCTACGCACTGGAGCGATATAGCGGGCTATTGGCAACGATCTGATATTTATCCCGAATGAAAAGATTAAAAGACAAAGCTTAATTTTGAACCGCTATCAGATAAAAATGTCAACACCTGAACTGATATCCTACTCTCCAAATTTCCGTACCACTGCAACAAGATTACATTTGACGCCCTGACAGTTTTAACATGCACCTACCTACACGTACACTGTGGTCTTTGGTCAAACTTAGAACTCGCAAATCTCCGTTTCTACCAGCCTGCCAATTTCAAGGGGCCCACAACCAAACGTTGAGAAAAGAAAAATTTACCCAGGAAAGAACTTCATAAGAATCAAACCTGCACAACCTACACGTTCCTGGTACCTAGCATAGGGGGTAAAATCACAGCACTTGGGTTCTTAGATAAGTAGAAAGATAGGTAGGTAGTTAATTTGCGTCTAACAGGATAACGAGGTCAAGCAAATTCACGAGTTTAAACCAATTCCACTCTGTTTGTGCTTTGATTATTGTGATCCAATTTAGTTTTTGACGTGATAAAAGAATTGATGAAACTTTCAAATTTTCGTTTAAAATAAAACAAACTTATAAATACTTTGACTATTACCTATACAGTATACATGTGTCATCTTAATGTCATAGTTTTCTGTATTATGGTTAGTAGTTTTCTGTATTATATTTTTTCAAATTATAACGAATACAAGTGAAGTAAAAGTCAAGAGTTTCCTCTTATAAAGGTGTCAAATAGTTTGCTGATACTCACTTGAATACAGTTCCTGACAACTTGTATTGTTTGATGAAAATTACTATTCAGTCTCAAACGGAAATGTATCATATAGTTCAACGTAAAAATAATAGTTTATTCACAGTCAAAGTAAGGTAGTAGCATCACCTACGCACTGGAGCGATATAGCGGGCTATTGGCAACGATCTGATATTTATCCCGAATGAAAAGATTAAAAGACAAAGCTTAATTTTGAACCGCTATCAGATAAAAATGTCAACACCTGAACTGATATCCTACTCTCCAAATTTCCGTACCACTGCAACAAGATTACATTTGACGCCCTGACAGTTTTAACATGCACCTACCTACACGTACACTGTGGTCTTTGGTCAAACTTAGAACTCGCAAATCTCCGTTTCTACCAGCCTGCCAATTTCAAGGGGCCCACAACCAAACGTTGAGAAAAGAAAAATTTACCCAGGAAAGAACTTCATAAGAATCAAACCTGCACAACCTACACGTTCCTGGTACCTAGCATAGGGGGTAAAATCACAGCACTTGGGTTCTTAGATAAGTAGAAAGATAGGTAGGTAGTTAATTTGCGTCTAACAGGATAACGAGGTCAAGCAAATTCACGAGTTTAAACCAATTCCACTCTGTTTGTGCTTTGATTATTGTGATCCAATTTAGTTTTTGACGTGATAAAAGAATTGATGAAACTTTCAAATTTTCGTTTAAAATAAAACAAACTTATAAATACTTTGACTATTACATATACAGTATACATGTGTCATCTTAATGTCATAGTTTTCTGTATTATGGTTAGTAGTTTTCTGTATTATATTTTTTCAAATTATAACGAATACAAGTGAAGTAAAAGTCAAGAGTTTCCTCTTATAAAGGTGTCAAATAGTTTGCTGATACTCACTTGAATACAGTTCCTGAACTTTCAAGTCATGACAATCGCTTTTCCTTTTGCTGAACGAATATTTATTATTTTCCAGACGTAATATTTTACTTTTATTTAATTGAATTCTATTCGAACTTTATTTGAAAACCTATCGAAGTATTCAAAATGAATTCAGATCAGGAGGATTCGGATCCAGATGATTTACGTCCAACGCATGTTCAAGCAACGACATTATTTGGTGATCAGAATTCCCTAGCACACGAAGAAAGCAAGACTGAGACAGCTGATGCAACCGTGTATCGGATTCGGGCCGGAAATATGGATAGAAGGGCCAAAAGAGCGAAAGGTTCGAAGATGGACAAGAGCTGTGTTGGAGATAGATTTTCTTCAGATCGATACCTCAATGTGGAATTACACCAATCTTCTCCAAATCGGATTATGGGGAAGAAAGGCGATGAACACTACAAACACCCTCAAGTTGAGAAGAGCAGTGGAATATTAGAGCACGTAATGGAACCAGAAGTAATACCGACTCCGGATATAGCAACAATTCTAAGACGAACGCCTGAGGCACAGAGCTCAGTTAGGACCATGTGTCCTTCTGATTACATAGGACATCAAGATCGAAGTGAAGGAAAAAAAAATTCTGAATTTGAGAGTGAAAACCTTGCAAGTCGTCGCCTTTCTTCTTTAGAAATCCCTTCAAATTCTTATCGTTCCAAAAGTGTGCAGAAAAACAAAAGCCTTGGTGATTCAGTGATAAGACCATCTCTATCCGCGCTAAGTGGAAAACTCAATCCACGAAAGCACCACAAAGCACAGCATCCGAAAACGCACACAGAAGATAAAATGTTTAAAAGGGAATTTTCAAACTTGAACAAAAAGGAACTATCGGGAAGTAGACAAAGCCCTTTTTCAACTCAGCACGACAGAGAAACCGTACTAAAATACCCACAGACATCAAAATCTAAAGCAGATTCTTCTAATAGTTTATTAAGGGGAAAGAATCGCACTGAAAATTCTGCGACAAAAGGTTATTCATGCGAACAGTGTGGAAAAGCTTTTAAAGAGAAACGACAACTTACCCGACATCAAGGACTCCACTCTGGGATGAAATTACATGAGTGCAAAATTTGCAGCAAAAGGTTTTCAAAAAATTTTCATTTAGAAAGGCACATGTTAGTGCATAGTGGCGAGAAGCCATTTGATTGCAAATTGTGCAAAAAAACATTTGCTCGGAAGGACAACTTAACCCAACACATACGCATCCATTCAGGTGAGAAATCTTTTATTTGTGAAATTTGTAACAGAGGCTTCACGAACCTTGGGGACTTGGGTAGCCACAGACGAACACACACTAACAAGAAGCCGTATGAGTGTGAAGTATGCATGAAAACATTTTCACAAGCTGCCACCTTGCGGACACATAGACGTGTGCACACTGGTGAAAAACCTTATGAATGTGAAGTATGCATGAAAAGGTTCTCACACGCTTCCACCTTACGGACACATTGTCGTATGCACACTGGTGACAAACCTTATGAGTGTGAAGTTTGCATGAAAAGGTTCTCACAAGCCTCCACCTTGCGGACACAGTCGTGTGCACACTGGTGACAAACCTTATGAGTGTGAAGTTTGCATGAAAAGGTTCTCAGAAGCCTCCACCTTGCGGACACGTAGTCGTGTGCACACTGGTGACAAACCTTATGAGTGTGATATCTGCAAGAAAACATTTTCGATGAAGGGTAATTTGACAAAACACAAACGGGTCCATTCAGGTGAGAAACCTTTTAATTGTGAAATTTGTAACAGAGCATTTTCGGGTCTTTCGGCGTTACGAGTACACAGACGCACACACACTGTAGAAAAACCGTATATGTGTGAAGTATGCGGGAAGAGGTTTTCACAAAATCATAACTTAAATACACATAGACGTCGGCATCAAAACGGAGAATAATTAAAAGTGAAAAGCACTAGAAAACAGATTTGTGGGAAGTGTACTTGCAACAACATAAAATGACATATTAACGTCTTCCAAAAGAATAAACGTGTTCACTTGTTTTTAAATCTCCTTTGTAACCCCTAAATGTTTTTAAACCTATTCGGTTCTGTGTATTTTATTTATATGTATAAAACAGATTTATGTATAAAAAATTGACGTAAACAAACTTTTAAAAATGACTACAATAAATTAAAACCTAAATAAATGTCTTGTAATTTATTTGTGTTTTGTAATTTATGTGCACTGTTATAACCACATTAATTATATGCACTTGTTTGAATTATAGTTGTGTTTGCAGTGAATTATAGTGTTGGACAGTAGAATGTAATGTTTAGAGGTATGTTTTTGTACCAAGATATTTTAAGATTAAACCGTTCGAAATTTTCTTAGTTTTATTGATCCTTCGATACTTTTAGTGTTTGTTCTCCATATCTCAAAGACATTTAAAATTTAATTTCTTAATTTTCATTTTCTGATCGTTTGTAATCGAAGGCCCGAAATACACTCATCCCAATATGCCTTATTTAAATTAGGAATAATCATTGTGTTGATAGGAGCGCTGTAAAAAGTAAAATATTTTTTTATTCTTGATTATATTCTGTGCACACATAGAGTGGTTTTCATTTAAGCACGATTACAAAAGTTATTATCGACTGTTCTATGAAAATTCTACAAATATAGCTTATCAACTGCAATAGTGCTAAATTACATTGTAGCACGTTAAATCGTCGTGATCTGAAATGTCCTTACGTTGGAGTGATATAAAGTTTGGGGGTTGGGGTCCCGAGTCAAGCGTGACCTCGTCACCTTACAGTGGTTCAAAATTAACAAGTATTTTCCTCGGATCTTTCCCTTCTTTATGAACTCGGACCGTAGACAATTGCGAGTTGTTTACTGCAGCTGATGTTCATTAAATATCTACCAATTGATGACAAGATCTAATAATTCTGTACCACGGTTAGATGACAAGGAAGAATAACGGATTTACAAACTGGAATGTGTCAGATTCGAATCCAACCATACGCCGTTGTGTAGAGGGGGTCTGGTGCACATTAAATCTGACGGCCTTAATTGTCATCACGTTGGGTTGGTGTGGAAGTTTGGAGAGTGGGGTTCCAGCTCAGGTGTTGCTTCGTCATCTGACCGTGGTTCAAAATTAGGAGGTGTTGTCATCGGATCTATCGTAACAATAAAGTTTGTGTATTTTCCAGATTTACTAGAACGTAGGTAGTTGACTTTATGTCCTATTGATAAATTCCACTGGATATTGATGATAAATTCAACAGGATATTGATGATCAGTTCAAGAGGATATTGAAGATCCATCTTCAAGGGATATATATATATATATATACACAAGCACACTTGGTGTTTTTAAACTTTGGTCAGTTGATGCGGCAACACCTGAAATGACACACCACTTGTCAACTTGAGGATCGTAGAGGTCATCTGACCATGGTTCAAAATTACGAAGTGTTGTCCTCGAATCTTTCCCTTAATGGAGTGATTCCGGACCGTCGTCAATAGCACGTTGTGTTGATGTAGTACGACGTTAACTAAAATTACCATTACCATTCCATTTGTGTTTTTAATTAAAATTTTAATGTGCTTAAACAGTCGAATTTACTCCATACGTGTACGTGGTGTTGTCATCGGATCTTTCCCTTAAGGTATTTATCCCGGACCGTCGTCCATAGTCCGTTCTGTTGCTCTAGTACGATGTCAATGAAGAATTACCAATTATAACTCTTACGTTTGACGTCGTTAAAATTATATTTTCTTTGCAAAGTTTTGTAATGTTAATAGAGTATTTTATGCAAGGTATTTCTTTAACTATACGCTTCACGTGTCATGTCTCTGTGTTTATATCTGGCAACCTACGAGTTGTAGACGGCGCAGGTTCGATTCCTGTCGAGTTCATCATCCCTGGTAATATTCTCTCCTCCGTATCAAAGAAACATTTTTTATGTGTTTGTCATGTACTGGATATTGTGTACCTTGAGCCTGTCCCACCATGGCTAAACATGACCCTTTCGCCATAAAGACGTCAAACCAACCAACCAACCAGGACCATCGCCAATAGCCGTTGATATTGTTCAAGAAAAAATGGAAGGAAATGATCTGAGGACAATACCTCGTATACGTTTACAAACATCCATGCCCGAACTCGGATTCGAACCAGGAACCTTTCGATCTAGAGCCTAACACCTTAATACTATATACACCACTATACCGGTTGGTCGGCTATTCCTTTTTGAAAGAAATGATGGTGGTTAACCTTATTTCGTGTTACCTCTCTATATTAAAAAAAAGTTACCGCCGCCGCAGGATTGAAAAATGTGTTGTTTAGCTCGATTCTTAGACGGTTTGCTCAGAAAGTACTGATCGGAAAAAAACGAAATTAACATGGTTTGTTCTTCATCGTCTTCCCTGGACGATTATTAAGATTTTTTTTCCGATGCGGCTATTAGTTTAAGGTTTATTAAGTATCAAAATTGAAGAAGCGAAATTTCTTCCACGAGTGAACAAAACACAAACAAATTTCCAGTCTTCAGCCGTGAGTTTTTTTTAAAGAGTACCTCTCAACGTAAATTTTTACATCTCGTCGAGTTTTTTTTTGATATTTCAATTTGGTTCTTAATAATATTTTTTTGAAATTCGGGAAAAATCGGGACATTTTTGCTACTTTTTTTTAAAAACTGCCGAATCTATATCTTATTACTATTAGTTTTTAATTTTTAAAATATCGCATTATACCTCAGAATATACTCTTTCTTACGGTACTATTATTTTTTAAATCGGTTAATAATTAAATTGGATGCGATCCAAAGTTGGTTATACAAAATTCGGAATCTGGATATTTTCGCTACATTTTGTTAAAACGATTATATCTACAGCAAAACCCATTATTTTTTAAATTTGAGAACATCACTGAATACATTACATTACACTCTTTCTTATGATACAATCATTTTTGAAATTGGTTAATAAATAAAATCGATGCAATTAAAAGTTGGTCATACAATTTTCGGAACTTTCAGATCGTAACTTCCGATACAAACCTAAAACGGTCATATCTATATCGTATTACTGTTAATTTTAATTTTAAAAATATCGCAGTATACATCAGAATGTATTCTTTCTTATGGTACAATTATTTTTAAAACTGGTTCATAAATAAATTCGATGCAATCAAAACTTGGTGACACAAATTTCGTATTTTTCAGTTCGCATAGCAGGTTTAGCAAGCAGTAGTGGGTTGCATTTTTGACTATCGGGTTTGCCAGGTATCAAATTTATCGTAACAACAATTGCCATAAAAACGATTTCTTTTTATTTGGCGAGGAAAAAGGCTCGCTTTTTTCCCTCTGTTCTCAGACAGTTTACCGATTAACACTGTTTACTTAAAATTGTACAGGGAACAAGATGCAGAAGATTTTTTACTGATGCGGCTATTAGTTTAGGGTGCATTAAGTGTTAAAGCAAAAAAAAAAATGAATTCACTTGCGAAAGAAGTATTGGTTTGCGAAGCAAAACAAACGGGATTGCGTTGCAATCCCCGGGGACGGCGAGCGTAAGCAAGCAGGGGGCAAAGCCCTCGCTATGACGTCATGTACCGGAAAGTGAAATCAGGATAATACGAATTACTCAGATAGTTTCACTCTGTGAAAGGAATGTTGGTTTGCGAAGCAAACCAAATGGAATCTGTGAAAGGAGTGTTGGTTTGCCAAGCAAACCAAATGGAATTGCGCAGTAATCCCCAGAGGTTGGCGAGCGTAAGCGAGCAGGGGGCGGAGCCCCCTAGTCTATATACATATTTTCCACCCTTTTAAATTTTTTAATCCGTTTTCAACCCTTCTTATGCCAAATCCGTCTTTTTCGCGGCGTTTGGTGTCCATCTGTCTGTATTGTATGTGCCCTATACACGTCCACACGATTTCATACACAGTCCAGTCACATTAATGTGACCACCTGTCAAAAGCCAGAATAACCACCTTTGGCAAAGCAGACCGCTTCTGAAACCTTAGTTTTTAATAAAATTTTAAGGTTTCGTGTGATTTTGTTTGAATATTGAACTTTTTTTAAATGCTTCTCTTCGATAGATATTTACTTTTAACGATATTCGGTTCAAACCCTACTGCTTTCAAGTCTTCCTCTCTTCTTTTCTGGTATTTCCTGTGAAACGTCTGCCATCAGCCATACCATGGTTAACACAACTTTACTAGTTGAATCACCGAAGTTAAGCATCTTCGGGCGTGCTCAGTGCTTGGGAGGGTGACCACCTGGGAAAACCGCGTTCTGTTGGCACCTCTTAATTTTTGTCAATTTATTTGGAAGAAATGCGTGTGTTTTTCCACATAATGGGTTATGCCGAGATCCATTGACCAAAGAAGGGGTAAGAACTATCTTTGTGCAAACTCTGACACTTCTAAAGGGAATTCTCTATTTTGGGGTGACGCTTTCGACAACACAACACGGATTTGTCATGACGCCAGGAGGTTTAATTTTTGTAGAACAAATCAAGGTATTTTTTCTTTTTGTCGTTCTGATTATTAACGTGTATCTCCGCCACGACCAGGTAATGAACTCGAAGCACGAATTCACACGTACTTGTATGTTACGTTTTTGAAAACAATCTTAAAATACGTGAGTTTGCTTGAATATAAAACTTCTCTAAATATTTTTCTTCGATAGATGTCTACTTTTAATGATTTTCGAAGCACACCCTACTGCTATTTCCTGCTAAACGTCTGCAAAAGGCCATGCCATGATGAACACACTGGTTCTTGTTCGATTACCGTAGTTAAGCACCTTCGGGCGTGGTCAGTGCTTGGGAGGGTGACCACCTGGAAACACCTCGTGCTGTTGGGGCCTCTTAATTTTGGTAGTTTTATTTGGAACATAAAGAGGTTTTTTTCCCACATTTCGTGTTATGCACAGACATCGACTAGATATATCTCTGAAAAATATATAATTGAAAGAAAAAAGTAAATGGGAAGGACAAAATGGTTGAATGGAATGTTGTTGTTTTGAAGTAAGGGCATGAATGTGACGAGTCGGTAGAAAAACGTTCACCCATTTTTATTCAGTCGTTGCCAGCCACCGGGGTTTTGCCATTGCACAATCATCCGCCAATAGTAAACGGAAGTAGCCACCCCCCGAAATATGTAATGAGCTATTTCAGTTCATTTATTTGAAACTTGATTGTCAAAAAGTTGTTTGAATACAACCGTTGGATAAAACCAGAATAGAGAACAATGAACAAAATTAATATATTGTCAAGGTATTATTAGTTGAAATGACTATTTCAGGTCTGTGTTCTATGTGGAAAAAACAATCTTTCTTTTGTAAAATCAGTTCAAACATATTGTTGATTGATGAAGAATAAGATAAGATTTCATTGTTGTCGGTTGCTCCCATTCTTGTTTGATTGATACTATACCTAACAATAGATTTCACTTTTTTGCAATTCAAAAGAATTTCATCGTTGATAGAAACTAGAATGTTTCCATTGTTTTCTATTATTGTTCAATTAACTGTTATCGAATTGACTGTTTCGATTACTTTCTTTCTTTAAGGCATTGTCTCGTGGATGAACGATATTTTAATTGTTGTAGAACAACAAATCAAGGCATGTTTTCTTTTGGTTGTTCTGATTGGCAACGTGTATCCCCGCCACGACCAGGAATCGAACTCGCAGCACGAATTCATACGTAGTTGTTGATAATGGTTCTGATAAAAGACTTCGTGATTTTGTTTGAGTATATTTTCTAAATGCTCCTATTAGAATATTTCTTTTTCCTGTTTTCGAACGACACCCTACTGCTTTCAAATCTTTCTCGCTTCTTTTCTGGTGTTTCCAGTCAAACGTCTAACAACAGCCATACCATGGTTAACACACCAGTTCTCGTTTAATCACCTAAGTTAGCACCTTCGAGCGTGGTCAATACTTGGAAGGGTAACCAACAGGGAAACCACGCACTGTGGCGCCTCCTTGTTTTTGCATTTTTATTTGGATGAAATAATAGTGTTTATCGTTATAATAGTATTTCGTGTAATGCAGAAATAAATCTGTAAAAAAATATAGAAATGAAAGACAAAAATGTAACGGGTAAGGCAATATAGATAATGGTACTTTTTTTAATTGAAGTGAGCATGAATGGGAAGTTTGTAGTAAAATGTTCGGCATTTGATATTCAGGCTCAGGCAGCCAGGAATACGGGCTTTTGCTGTGCACAAACATACGGCAATGGTAAATGGATTTGGCGATCTCCTAAAGGATGTAAAATACGATTACGGAACATTCAAGTTGAAACTTGATTGTCTTAAAGTTCCTTGTTCAATATTTGGGCACCCGATCAAAGCACCCGTCGAACGCAAGAAGAACAGGGAATAATGCCCAAAGCTAACATGTGTCGGGGTATTGTTAATTGAAATTCATCATTGTGTTTTATGGAAAAAACAATCCCAAAAAATAAGAAAAGATTCCACTGTTGTCAGTTGCTCCCATTCGTGTTCGATAAATACTGTACCCAAAAACAGATTTCACTCTTATGCAATTCAAAAGATTTTCATTGTTGGTAGAATCAAGAAATGTCTCCATTGTATTCCATTATTGTTAACTCAACTGTTATCGAATTGACACTTTAGATTACTTTTTAAATTTGGGCATTGTCTCTAGGACTCAAAGATATTTTAACTGTAGTAGAACAACAAATCAAGGTATGTTTTCCTTTCGTCGTACTGATTAACAACGTGTATCCCCGCCACGACCAGGAATCGATTCCGAAGCACGAATTCACACCTAGTTGTAGGTTTTGTTATTGATAATATTTTACAATTTCGTGTTTTGTTAGAGAATAAAACTTTTCTAAATGTTCCTCTTCGATAGAACTCACCTTCTAACAATTTTCGAAACAAACCCCATTTTACTTTAAAATTTTCTTGTTTTCTTATCGGTGTTTTCCTTTAAAACGTCAGCCAACGGCCATACCATGCTGAGCACACGGGATCACGATCGGTCACCGAAGTTAAGCACCTTTTGGCGTGATCAGTACTTGGGAGGGTAACCACCTGGGAACACTGTGCTCTTGCCGCATCTGAATTTTTTTAGTCTTTTTTGAAAGAAATGATGGTGTTAACCTTATTTCGTGTAAATAAGGTTAAATAAGTAAAGTAATGTAATAAGTAAGTAAGTAATTTAAATAAAGGTAAGGTATGGTAATAAGTAAGGTAATAATAATAAGTAAGGTATGTTTGTTTGTATATTGCATATTTTCCACCCATTTCAAGTTTTCTATTCGTTTTGGACCCTTCGGATGCCAAATCCGTCTCTTGCGCGTTTGGTGTCCATCTGTCTGTATTGTATGTGCCCTATACACGTCCACATGGTTAAATATATTTTCATGTACATTTGTATACAGTGAGTATCTATCTTCATTTGGTGAGTGAAATTGGTTGCAAAAGACGGTCTGTCCGTCTTTCTGTTCTATTTTCGATTTTGGGGTTATGTGTTTCTGCAGGCATCATATGAATTTTATTCTAGACATTTGATTGCAATATACTTTATTTTATACATTATATATAAGTTTAGTGAATGCAATATAAAACATTTCTTTATTGTTATATTTAGATAAGTTTTATGTTAAAACACCAGAGTAAGTATCCTTAAATCAACCATAATTTGGTGGATATGGAAAAATTGGAATATATATTTAGTTTTACGATTGCTTAGATTGCTTTACGAGTACTGCCAAACAAGCCATTATTTTACCGAAATATTTTTTTGTGGAATTTTAGTTCTGATACTTTATTTATTTCAAGTACTATTTTTGTTCTTTACGCATTGCAAACGATTTCGGAATATTTGGGACGGACGATATTTTTCAATGAACGGGAATAAAATGGAAACTCTAGTTGGTTGCGATCGCGCGCGCGCGTACAGTGATATTTTCCTTTTATTTCGTTCTCAATTAATTGCTCATTTCTAAATTCTGTGTACTTTTTTGTTGTAATCTGTGTCAACTGTGAGATCAAGAGATAAAAAAGGAATCACAAATTAATATTTTTAGAACTTTTTCGCGAAATTGTTTATTTTGTTTTATTTTCCTGCCTTCTGTTTTAAATATTTATTATTTCAATAGATGTATTTTCCTTCTAAATACACGCAACACCACCACAAAGTATTTGACTTATAGAGTCAGGTAAGTCAGAACAAAGCAAATTTAAAATATAATTATGTCATGATTGAAAGAATAATGCCGTTGGAAGAATAGTAATTTAAAAAAAAATCCGAACTAGAACTTCTTAAACAATAAAAAATTCTTTGTCATAGTGACTGGAGAAGATTGCAAACTTCCACAATGTCACACGCCAGATGTAAGAGTGCCACGAGTAAAAAATATTGTTTTGTTGACAACAGTGCGAGAGCACTCGCCATAAATCGTCATTTTTATTAATTGAGTTGAACATGAAAAGAACTCAAGAATGGAAATTCAAAGTATCCATCGAATCGTCTTTTGTAGTAGTAACCTTAGTGTCAGCTTTCGTCATTTTGTTGCTTTGTAGCGTCCCTATCCAGAAGATTATCTTTGTTTTTTGTGAATACTTTATTTGGTTGTTGCCTTGTGGTAACGGGAAAAAGAGAACGTATAAATACTGTTTCTCATCGCCGTTGAGTAGCAGTTCTCTTGCAGTCAATCAGTGCGTTTCTTTGCCTGCTGTAAAAAATTATTTATTGGGAGTATTTCTTATTTTATCTTTTGTCTTGTAACTCAAAGAGAGCTACAGATTTGTCATAAACAAGGGTACGATGCATGTGAAATGTATTACATGGATGGGTATGCATTTGTAGGATTTATGTCCAAAGTAAGTTGTAGAAATTGTGATGGCAAAAGGTGTTAAAATATTATTTTATTCTACGATAAACGTAAGTTATATATTTTTATCACCTCTTCAATTCAGAGTAAACCAATTCAAACCAAGTAAGAAGGGATATTTTGCTAGTACAGAGATAAATCTCTGTAAAAAATATGTAACTTAAAGAAAAAATTTTAAAGAGGAGGGCAGTATAGATCACTTTAATGTTGTTGAATTGAAATGAGCATGAATGGGACGAGTTATTCTAAAAAGTTCCTCCGTTGATATTTCAGGTGACTGTTTTTTCCCATTGCACAAGTATCCGCCAATTGAAAGCGAAATTGGCCACCCACTGAATGGTGTAAAGAGCGATTTCAAAACATTCAAGTTGAAACTGACAGTCAACAAGTTCCTCGTCCAGTTTTTGGGAGCCCTGTTGGCGCAGCAGTTGAACTCAATAAGAATAGGGAGCTATGAACAAAGCTAACTTGGGTTGGTTTATTGTTAAATGAAATGTCTGTTACAGCTCTGTGTTGTAGGGGGGAAAATACCTCTTTTGTAAAATCAGCTCAAAGATATTAATGATTGATGAAGAAGAAGAAAAGATTCCATTACTGTCGGTTGCTCCCATTCTTGTTCGATTGATACTATACCTAACAACGGATTTCATTCTTTTGCAATTCAAAAGAATTTCATTCTTGGTAGTCTCGAGAATGGTTCCATTGTTTTCAATTATTGCTCACACTCATCTGTTATCGCATTGACTGTTTACAGTTCTTTCCTTCTTTTTCGCACTGCCTCCAGAACTCAACGATGCTTTACTTGTTGCAGAACAACAACTTAATGTATTTTTCATTTTTATTGTTCTGATTGACAAAGTATATCCACGCCTCAACCAGAATTCGAACACAGGGCACGAAGTCAAACATAAAGAAACCTTAGTTTATAATCAAATTTTAAGATTTCGTGTGATTTTGTTTGAATATTGAACTTTTCTAAATTGAACTTTTTCTCTACGAAAGATATCTACTTTTAACAACATTCGAAGCAAACCCTACTGCTTTCAAATCTTCCTCACTTCTTTTCAAGTATTTCCTTTGAAACGTCTGCCAACGGCCATACCATGGTGAATACAACGATACTTATTCCATCACCGAAGTGCAGCACCTTCGGGCGTACTCAGTACTTAGGAGGGTGACCATCTGGGGAAAATCACTTGTTGTTTCGTCTCTTAATTTTTGTATTATTATTTGAAAGAAATAAGTGTGTTTTTAAACATTTCCTGTTACGCCCATAGATGAATAACTGGAAAAAAACTTATATTTGAAAGACGAAAGTAAAAGGGAAGGAAAAATGGATGAATTTAATGTTATTGAATTGATGTGCGCATAAATGGAACATGTTAGTAGTAAAAACTTTCTCTTTTAATATTCAGGCTCAGGCAGCCCGCAAAATGCGGTTTTGCCGTCGCACAAATTTTCGACAGTGGTAAATGGAAGTGGCCACCCCTTGAATGGTATAAAGAGCGAATTCAGTACATCTGTTTAAACTTAATTGTCAAATAGATACTAGTACAGTTTTCAGGCTTCCGGTCGGGGCAGACGTCGAATGAAACCAGAACATGCGTAGGGGTATTGTTAATTGGAATGACTGTTTCAACACTGTGTTCTATGGAAAAAAGAATCCCTCTTCAGTAAAATCAGTTCAAAGATATTGTTGATTGATGAAGCATTAAAAAGATTCCATTGTTGTTGGTTGCTCCAATTCTTGTTCCATTAATACTATTATTAATAATAGGTTTCACTGTTTTGCAATTAAAAATAATTCCATTGTTGGTAGACACTAAAATGGTTCCATTGTTTATTAATATTCTGCATTCAACTGTAATCGAATTCACTGTTTCATATGTTTTTTTTTTGTTTTTTGGTTTCATATGGTTTGTCTCGAAGACTCAACGATATTTTAATTGTTGTAGATCAACAAATCAAGGCAAGTTTCCTTTTTGTCGTTCTGATTGACAACGTGTATCATCGCGACGACAAGGAATTGAACTGGGAGTACGAATTCACGCGTAGTCGTAGGTTAAGCTTTCGATTAAATTTTAAGATTTAGTTATTCTGTTGGAATATCAAACTTCTAAATGCTCCTCTTCCACAGATGTCTACTTTTAATGATTTTAGAAGCAAACCCTACAGCTTTCAAATCTTCCTCGCTTCTTTTCTGGCATTTTCTGTGAAAGTTCTGTCATCGGCTATACCATGGTGAACACAACGGTACTCGTTCGATCACCGAAGTTAAGCACCTTTGGTCGTGCTCAGTACTTGGGAAGATGACCACCTGGAAACACCCCGTGCTGTATAGACGCATCTTAATTTTTGTATTTTTATTTGAAAACAAATAAGTATCCTTTTCCACATTTTGGGTTATGCATAGATGAATCTCTGAAAAAATATATAATTCAAAGGAAAAAGTAAAGGGGAAGGAAAAATGGATGACTGGAATGTTGCTGACTTGAAGTGATAATGAATGTGACGAGTCGGTAGAAAAAAGAGTTAACCCATAATTATTCAGTCGCAGAGAGCCACGAAAATGGGGTTTTGCCGTTGCATAATCTTACTCAAATGGTAAACTGAAGTGACCACCCCTGAAATGTGTAATGAGAGATTTCACTACATCTATTTGAAACTTGATTGTCAAAAAGTTGATCGTGCAGTTTTTGGGCGCCCGTTCTGCGCATCCGTCAAACACAACCAGAACGTAAACAATGAACAAAATTAACATATCATCGGGGTATTGTTAATTGAAATGACTGTTTCAGAACTGTGTTCTATGGAAAAAAACAATCCCTCTTTTGTAAAATCAGTTCAAAGATATTGTTTGCTATATATTTAATTGCCGATAATATTTGGTTATTGAATTCTATAATCGACATTTGTCTATTGGGGAAACACCGGAAATTCTTTTAATCCTCTTCCGTAGTTGTTTACTTGTGGTTTTACTATTTATACCATTTACATAATTCATCCAAAAATCTCTCTGACTACGTCTTTGTAATTTTTTATATGCCGCTTTTGTTTTTTTTAATAAATAATGTAATTTTCTCTTGTTGGATATGTTTAAAAGATATTCCATGCTTTCCTCTGTTTCCGATATGCATCGCTACATTCATCATTGAACTAAGGATTCTTTTGTTTTTTAGACAAATTAATGACTTTTTTAATGGATGCACTAGTACTTGCTGTAATTAAGTCTGTTATTTTAAAAGTAACTTCATCAATGTCATCAATTTTTACTATGTGTTCACCACGGTATGGCTGTTGGCAGACGTATGACGGGATATACCAAAAAAGAAGCGAGATAGATTTGAAACCATTAGGGTTTGTTTCGAAATCAATAAAAGTAGACATCTATCGAACAAGAGGATTTAGAAAAGTTTGATATTCAAACAAAATACCGAAATCTTATAATTTTATTAAAAGCTTAACCAACAACTACGTGTGACACAGAGCTCCGAGGTCAATTCCTGGTCGTGACGGGGATACACTTTGTCTATCAGAACGACAAAAACCATAACTTACCTTGATTTGTTGATTTCCAACAATTAAAATATCGTTGAGTCTTCGAGACAATGCTCAAAAGGAAAAAACCATATGAAACGGTGAATTCCATAACAGTTGAGAGAATAATGGTAAACAATGGAACCATTTTAGTGTCTATCAACAATGGAATTCCTTTGAATTGAAAAAGAGTGAAATCTATTGTTAGGTATAGTATCAATCGAACAAGAATGGAAGCAACTGACAACAATGGGATATTTTCTTATCCTTCATCAATCAACAATATCTTTGAAGTGATTTTACAAATGATGCATTGTTTTTTCCTTAGAACACAGTGCTGAAACAGTCATTTCCATAAACAATAACACAAATCTTTGTAGCTTTGTTCAAAGTTCTCTTTTCTCGTTGCATTCGAAACATTTGGGTTTGCTTCAAAAATCATTAAAAGTAGACATCTATGGAATAGGAAGATATAGAAAAGTTCAATATTCAAATAGAATTTTGAAATTTTACTATGATTTCAAAAGCTTAACCAACAACTAAGTATAAAATCGAGATCCGAGTTCTATTCCTGGTCGTTGTGGGGATACACTTTGTCAATCAGAACGACAAAAAAAAAACAGTAACCTTGATTTGTTGATCTAAAACAATTCAAATATCATTGAGTCTTCGAGACAATGCTCGAAAGAAAAAAAGCATATGAAACTGTCTATTCGATAACAGTTGAGTGAACAATAATGGAAAACAATGAAACCATTCAAGTGTCTGCAAACAATGGAATTCTTTTGAATTGCAAAAGAGTGAAATCTATTGTTGGTATAGTATCTTAAGAACAAGAATGGAAGCAACCGACATCAATAAATTTTTTCCTGATTCTTTATCACTGAACAATATTTTTTAACTGATTTTACAAAATATGGAATGTTTTTTCCATAGTTCACAGTGCTGAAACCGTCATTTCTATAAACAATAACCCGAAGCATGTTGGATTTGTTCGTAGTTCTCTTTTCTGGTTCCATGCGACCATTTTGACAAACAGACAGCCGAAAACTGTACGAGCATCTTTCTGACAACAAGTTTTAAGTAGATGTATTGCAATTGCTCTTTACACCATTCAGGGGGTAGTCACTTTTGTTTACCTTTTGCGGATGTTTGTGCAGTGGCAAATTCTCATTTTGTTTGCTGCATCCGACTAAATATAGAAGGGGCGACTTTTTACTATTAACTCGTAACATACATGCTTACTTCAAATATAAAACATTCCATTTATCCCTTTTTCCCTTCCCCTTCAGTTATATACTTTTTTCACAGAATGCATAACCCGAAATGTGGAAAACACACTTCTTCCTTCCAAAAAAAATACAAAAATTAAGAGGCTGCAAGAACATGCGTTGTTTTCAGGTGGTATCCCTATCAAGTACTCACCAATCTCGGAGGTGCTTAACTTCGGGGATCGAACAAGAACCGGTCTGTTCACCATGGTATGGCCGTTGGCAGACTTTTGACAGGAAATACCAAATGCGAAACGAGGAAGATTTGAAAGCATTTGGGTTTACATCGAAAATCAATTACAGTAAACGTTTATCGAACAGAAGGATTTAGAAAAGTTTTGTATTCAAACAGAATAACGAAATATTATTATTATTTTAAAAGCTTAACTAACAACTACATGTGATACCGAGCTACAAAATTAATACCTGTTCGTGGCGGGGATACACGATGTCAATCAGAACGACTAAAAGAACACTTACCTTGATTTGTTTAACCATAACAATTAAAATATCGATGAGTCTTCGAAACAATGCTCGAAAGAAAAAAAGCATATGAAACAACCTATTCGATAACAGTTGAGTGAACAATAATGGAAGACAATGGAACCATTCTACTGTCTAGAAACAATGGAATTCCTTTGAATTGCAAAGGAGTGAAATTTATTGTTAGGTATAGTATCATAAGAATAAAAATGGAAGGAACCGACAACAATAAAATATTTTCTGATTATTTATCACTTAAGAATATTTTTTAACTGATTTCACATAATATGGAATGTTTTTACCATAGATCACAGTGCTGAAACATTTATTTCTATAAACAATAACCCGAAGCATGTTAGATTTGTTCGTTTTTCTTTTTTTGGGTTGCATACAACGGTTTTGCCGAACAGACAGCCGAAAACTGCACGAGCATCTTTTTGACAACAAGTTTTAAGTAGATTTACAACAATCGCTCTTTACACCATTCAAGAGGTGGACACTTTTATTTACCTTTTGCGAATATTTGTGCAATGGCCAATCCTCATTTCGTTAGTTGCATCCGACTGAATATAAAAGGGGCGACTTTTTACTACAAACTCGTAACATTCAAGCTTACTTCAAATACAAAACATTCCATTTATCCTTTTTCCCTACCCCTTCAGTTATATACTTTTTTCAGAGAATGCATAACCCGAAATGTGGACAAACACACTTATTTCTTCCAAAGAAAAAATACAAAAATCAAGAGGCTGCAAGAACATGCGTTGTTTCCAGGTGGTATCCCTCTCAAGTACTGACCATGCTCGAAGGTGTTTAACTTCGTTGATCGAACGACAACCGGTGTGTTCACCATGGTATGGCGTTGGCAGACGTTTGACAGGAAATTCCAAATGAGAGACGAGGAAGATTTGAAAGCATTTGTGTTTGCATCGATAATAATAAACTTACCTTGATTTGTTGATCTATAACAATTAAAATATTGTTGAGTCTTCGAGACAAGAAAAACATGAAACAGTCAATTCGATAACAGTTGATAGAACAATAATGGAAAACAATGGAACTTTTCTAGTTTCTAACAACAATGGAATTCTTTTGAATTGCAAAAGATTAAATTCTATTGCTAGGTATAGTATCAATCGTACAAAAATGGAACAATCGTCAATAATACAAACATTTCTTATTCTGCATCAATCAACAATATCTTTGAACTGATTTTACAAAAGAATGATTGTTGTTACTTTCGAATTGAGTTCAGAAACAGTCAATTCAATAAACAATAATCCGACGTATGTTAGCATTGTTCATTGTTTTCTCTTCTGGTTGCATTCGAATGCTATGCCAACCTGGAGACCGAAACTGCACTAGCATCTTTTTGACAGGCAAGTTTGAAATAGATGTACTGAAATTGCTCTTTACACCATTTATTGGGTTGCTAATTCCGTTTACCATTGGCGGATGTTCGTGCAAGGGCAAACCCCATTTTGT
Organism: Metellina segmentata; assembly: GCA_947359465.1. Lineage (NCBI taxonomy): Eukaryota > Metazoa > Arthropoda > Arachnida > Araneae > Tetragnathidae > Metellina > Metellina segmentata. The sequence goes on from OX375883.1 coordinate 100,879,496, forward strand.
TAGCAGCTTCCGCCTGAATATATAGAGGGAACATTTTATTACCAGCTTGTCCGATTCATGCTCACTTTATTTCAACAACATTCACATTCATCCATTTTTCCTTCTCCTTTACTTTCACTTATATTTTTTGCAGAGATTCATCTGTGGTATAACCCGAAATGTTGAAAAAAACATATATTTCTTCCAAAAAAAATTTAATATTTAGAGGAGGGCAACAGCAGCGGGGTTCCCTGGTGGTCACCCTTCCAAGTACTGACCACGCCCGAAGGTGCTTAATTTCGGGATCGATCATGTCTGTGATACCTGACGATTACACCTTTCTCGAATTCACATAACTCTGCACTTCGTGGCATCTTGCATGCTGCTACTGCCATTTCTGTTTCCTACACGATATATAACGGGGGAGGGCGTGACGTATATCACTACCGTATGTATCGTGATTTGTATGTACTTAAGCCATTGTCTAAAAACTTATTGGTAGATAGTGAATAATGAAAAAACAGCTTGTTTTCATACGCTCTACTTACCACTTGTATTGTTTGATGAAAATTACAACTCAATGTCAAAGAAAAATGTATCATATAGTTCACCGTCAAGAAAATATTTCCTGGACAGACAGACAAAGTTAGGTAGTTGCATCATCATTACACTGGAGCGACACAGAGGGCTATTGGCGACGATCCTATATAAGTTCCAAATGAAAAGATTAAAACACACATCGTAATTGTGTACCACTATCAGATGAAAAGGTCAACACCGAAACTGATACCCTACTTTCCAGATTATCCATACCACAGCAACAAGATTTCATTTGACGCCATCCATGGCAGTTTTAACATGCACCAACTTACACGTACACATCGGTCTTTGGTCAAATTTTGGACTCGAAATTCTACCAGCCGTAAAGGTGTAGTATTCACCCAGTAGATGGCGCTCCACTCTGCCGTAGCGCAGAGTTGTATATAAAGTCGGTCTTTGAATACTAACACCAGCAGACGCACTCGTACTGAAGGCGAGACGAACCATGTAACTAACCTATTATTGTTTATTAAAGTTCTTGTTGTTCCTGTTCCCGAAGTGCATTCTTTCTGCAACCATATACCGATCTCAACAAAGGAACCAGAAGTAATAGCAACTCCGGATATAGCAAGAGGTCGAAGACGAATGCCTGAATCCCAAAGCTCAGTTAGGACTATGCTTCATTTTGATTTTTATAGGATATCAAAATAGGATTGAATGGGTAAAATTTTCTGAGCTTGAGAGTGAAAACCTAGTAGGTTGTTGTCTTTCTTCGGTAGAAATCCCTTCAAAATTTTATCATTCCAAAAGTGTGCAGAAAAACAAAAGCCATGGTGATTCAGTGATAAGACCATCTGGATCCGTGCAAAGTGGAAAGCTCAATCCACGAAAACACCACAAAGCACAGCTTCCGAACACACACACCAAACAGAAAATGTTTAGAATTGAATTTTCAAACTAATTTGAATTTTTCAACAAAAAAGAACGATCGGGAAGTGGACACAGTCCTTTTTTTACTCAGCACTGCAGAGGAACCGTTAAAAAATACCCACAGTTGTCAAACACGACGAAATCAAAAGCAGATTCTTTGATTAGTATATTAAAAGGAAAGAATCGCACGGAAAATTCTGCGGCAAAATGTTATACATGCGACTAGAGTGGTAAAGGTTTTTAAGAAATTCGTCAACTTACCCGACATCAAGGACTCCACTCTGAGAAGAAGTTTCATGAGTGCAAAATTTATTTGTGGCAAAGGGTTTTGAAAAAACTTCGATTTAGAAAGGCACATGCAAGTGCAAAGTGTCGAGAAGCCGATTGAGTGCAAAGTGTGAAAAAAGCATTTGCACGGAATTGCAGCTCTTGACAGGACAGATACGCATCCATTCAGGTGAGAAACCTTTAACTTGTGAAATTTGTAACAGGGGTTTCTTGAACCTTAGGAACTTGCGTAGACACAGACGAACACGCTCTGAAGAGAAGCCGTATGAGTGTGAAGTATGCATCAAAAGGTTCTCACAAGTTTACATCTTACGAAAACATAGTCGTGTACACAGTGGTGAGATACATTATGAGTGTGAAGTCTGCAAGAAAACATTCTCGATTAAGAGTAATTTGACAAGGCACAAACGGGTCCATTTTGGTGAGAAACCTTTTGATTATGAAATTTGTAGCAGATACTTTTCAGATAGTTGAAATTAACGATTACACAGACGTACACGTAATGTAGGAAAATGTGTGAAGTATACGGGAGAAAGTTTTCAAAAACTGAGAACTTATATAGACATAGATGTAGGCATTGAGAACGGAAAATAATTAAATGCGAAGAGTGCTAGAAAATAAATTTTTGGGAAGTGTACTTGCAACGACATAAAAGGATATATTTACGATTGTTGTTTGAAAGCGAGGTACTCCATTTTGTTAATAAGCTCAAAATCGTAAAACTGAAGGTAATTTAGAATTTTGTTACAACTGCAATTTTTATCTACACCTTAAACAATCAAATAATTAATCTAATTTTGTTGGAAATAGAAGAAACGTTTACTACTTAAATTACATAATATAATTTGTGTCACAAATTCTTTTAGATTAAAAAAAAGTTTTTATTGCAAAAGATTGGTCCTATATCGAACAAGGTTACTTAATTCAATTCTTAAACACTTCTAGGAACAGTTTACCATACACCAGGTGTAAATAAATCATGATTTTTTAACAATAAAATAATCGGAATTTTAATATTTAAATCTGATTTTTTTTATTTAATTCAGATTTTTTAATTTAAATTTCTGAAGGCCCTATCACTGTTTTTATAATATGTATAAATTTGTTAAATAAAACATCGTGTTTCTGACATGACATGTAAACCAAAATTTATTATAAATAAACAATCAGAATTTGTGCCATGATAAATCAATATTTATTTTACTAAAAATCATAGTTTGTTACAGGGTAATGAATCTAAAAAGTGAATTTTTCAAATAAAAGCTCAAGGTAAAACACTTGTTTAACTTTAAAACACAAACTGCCTTCCTTCATAGCTTTTCTTGAGTAAATAACATCACGTTAACAAATTTATCAGTAAGTGTATGTTACAGACCTAAATAATAATCTGATTAGATATATATTAGTTATGGATCCCTACACTTAAAATGACATGTGATTGTTTCCTGGTGCTATTTGCAAAATGATTATAGTGTTAATTACACTCATGTCCATAAACTAAGGATAATTCAGAATCACACAGAAATCGAACTCAAAACTAAAAATTTCACCTAAAGAATTATCGCATACATCTTCAAAAATAATATCAAAAATTACAGGAAGCCATCAGATTACGCCGATAGTACGTCACAATAACGAGAGTTTAAGAGAGTTGTATATAAGCAATTGTAGCAAAGAAGTAAAATTGTTCACAAGCGTTCTGTAAGCCGCTTATTGCCACAACCGAATAGTTATGGCACAGAGGGCGCAAGTCGATGATTTTTTACGTGATTTTTACGTACGATGGTTTTTATCGGCTGCCTGGAATATGGGCGTACTCAGATGGAAGTTTCATTGGAACTTGGAATCGCTCAAAGTGTCATCTCTTGGCTTTGGCAACGATTCCAAAATGATGGAAATGTCAGTAGACGTTACAGAACAGTTTGCCCCCGAGTTACAACGCCGAATGACGACTAGTATTTGGCAGTAACTGCAAAAAGAAGCAGACGGAGCACAGCATTCGATCTTTCTCGTCAGCTATCTTTAGCCACACGTACGACAGTTTCAAAGCAAACCGTTTACAGACGTTTGGGACAGGTTGGTCTATATGCTCGCAGGCCTGCCAAATGTGTTCCACTCACTGTCGAAAGCTGTTAGCCTGGAGTAGAGAACATGCAATGTGGATATCGCACAGTTGGCTTGTGTGATGATTTCCGACGAGTCCAGGTGTAGATTGCAGTCTTATTGACGGCGGACGTTCATATGGAGAACGCTAAGTACCCGCTACTACCTAGACAACATCATTCAATGACACCGTTACGGTTGTGCAGGATTGCTCGTTTGGGGCGGATTTATACTGGGCTCCAGAACAGTTGTACTTGTTCAAATCGGAACCATGAGAAGCCAAATTTATCGGGACATCATTCTGGAACAACATGTACGTTTGTTTAGGGGCGCCATGGGAGCATAATTTATGTTTATGAATGACAATGCCCGTTCTCAACGTGCAAACATTGTAAAACAATGCCTTGAATCTGAGGATATAACCCGTATGGAATGGCCAGCATTCTCAGCTGACTTGAATCCGATAGAGCATGTGTGGGACATGCTTGGCCGACGAGTTGCAGTCGGTCAACGACCTCCTACATTTGTACCAGAACTTTGGAGAGCATTGCTTACTGAGTGGAATGATATACCCCAAGATCAGCTCGATAATTTGTTCCTCAGCATGCCTAGGCGTTTTACGGACTGTGTTTCATCGTCTAGAAGAGACATACAATGTATTAACCATGGTACCAACCATGTCATGTTAAGTTTTTGTAAGGTCGATATGTTTTCTAATTGCTCCAGTGAGCAAAAATCATAGTTTTTATGAATGGTATCATACATACACAATCTTTTTTGTTCTTTATCTTTTGTTCAGTAAATTGGTTTATGAATAAGTCACGTTTGTTTCGTTTCTGAACCTTTACTTTCGGAGCTGGTATCATCCTAATTTATGGATATGACTGTAATTCATGGTGTTTTAACTTTCATCCTTTAACAAATAGAAACCTTCCTCGAAATCATATAGCTCGGCACTTCGTGGCATCTTGCATGCGACTAATGCCAATATTAATTAATACAGAATATTTAACGGCCGAGGGCGTGACGAAAATAAGGATTGGATGTATCGTCATTTGCATGGGTGTCGTAATACCTATTGGTAGATAGTGAATAATTAAAAAAAAAAGCCAACCTTGGTTTCATACGAACTACTTACAGCTTGTATTGTGAAAATGTTTGATGAAAATTACTATTCAGTCTCAAACAGAAATGTATCATATAGTTCAACGTAAAAATAATAGTTTCTTCACAGTCAAAGTAAGGTAGTTGCATCACCTACGAACTGGAGCGATGCAGCGGGCTATTGGCAACGATCTGATATTTATCCCGAATTAAAAGATTAAAAGACAAATCGTAATTTTGAAGCGCTATCTGATAAAAATGTCAACACCTGAACTGATATCCTACTCTCCAAATTTCCGTACCACTGCAACAAGATTACATTTGACGCCCTGACAGTTTTAGCATGCACCTACCTACACGTACACTGTGGTCTTTGGTCAAATTTAGAACTCGCAAATCTCCGTTTCTACCATCCTGCCAATTTAAAGGGGCCCACAACCAAACGTTGAGAAAAGAAAAATTCACCCAGGAAAGAACTTCATTGGAATCAAACCTGCAAAGCCTACAAGTTCGTGGTACCTAGCATAGTGGGTAAAATCACAGAACTAGGGTTCTTAGACAAGTAGAAAGATAGGTAGGTAGTTAATTTGCGTCTAACAGGAGAACGAGGTCAAGCAAATTCACGAGTTTAAACCAATTCCACTCTGTTTGTGCTTTGAACATTGTGATCCAATTTAGCTTTTGACGTGATAAAAGAATTGATGAAACTTTCAAATTTTCGTTTAAAATAAAACAAACTTATAAATATTTTGACTATTACATATACAGTATACATGTGTCATCTTAATGTCATAGTTTTCTGTATTATGGTTAGTAGTTTTCTGTATTATATTTTTTCAAATTATAACGAATACAAGTGAAGTAAAAGTCAAGAGTTTCCTCTTATAAAGGTGTCAAATAGTTTGCTGATACTCACTTGAATACAGTTCCTGAACTTTCAAGTCATGACAATCGCTTTTCCTTTTGCTGAACGAATATTTATTATTTTCCAGACGTAATATTTTACTTTTATTTAATTGAATTCTATTCGAACTTTATTTGAAAACCTATCGAAGTATTCAAAATGAATTCAGATCAGGAGGATTCGGATCCAGATGATTTACGTCCAACGCATGTTCAAGCAACGACATTATTTGGTGATCAGAATTCCCTAGCACACGAAGAAAGCAAGACTGAGACAGCTGATGCAACCGTGCATCGGATTCGGGCCGGAAATATGGATAGAAGGGCCAAAAGAGCGAAAGGTTCAAAGATGGACAAGAGCTCTGTTGGAGATAGATTTTCTTCAGATCGATACCTCAATCTACAATTACACCAATCTTCTCCAAATCGGATTATGGGGAAGAAAGGCGATGAACACTACAAACACCCTCAAGTTGAGAAGAGCAGTGGAATATTAGAGCACCTAATGGAACCAGAAGTAATACCGACTCCGGATATAGCAACAGTTCTAAGACGAACGCCTGAGGCACAGAGCTCAGTTAGGACCATGTGTCCTTCTGATTACATAGGACATCAAGATCGAAGTGAAGGAAAAAAAAATTCTGAATTTGAGAGTGAAAACCTTGCAAGTCGTCGCCTTTCTTCGTTAGAAATCCCTTCAAATTCTTATCGTTCCAAAAGTGTGCAGAAAAACAAAAGCCTTGATGATTCAGTGATAAGACCATCTCTATCCGCGCTAAGTGGAAAACTCAATCCACGAAAGCACCACAAAGCACAGCATCCGAAAACGCACACAGAAGATAAAATGTTTAAAAGGGAATTTTCAAACTTGAACAAAAAGGAACTATCGGGAAGTAGACAAAGCCCTTTTTCAACTCAGCACGACAGAGAAACCGTTCTAAAATACCCACAGACATCAAAATCTAAAGCAGATTCTTCTAATAGTTTATTAAGGGGAAAGAATCGCACTGAAAATTCTGCGACAAAAGGTTTTTCATGCGAACAGTGTGGAAAAGCTTTTAAAGAGAAACGACAACTTACCCGACATCAAGGACTCCACTCTGGGATGAAATTACATGAGTGCAAAATTTGCAGCAAAAGGTTTTCAAAAAACTTTCATTTAGAAAGGCACATGTTAGTGCATAGTGGCGAAAAGCCATTTGATTGCAAATTGTGCAAAAAAACATTTGCTCGGAAGGACAACTTAACCCAACACATACGCATCCATTCAGGTGAGAAATCTTTTATTTGTGAAATTTGTAACAGAGGCTTCACGAACCTTGGGGACTTGGGTAGCCACAGACGAACACACACTAACGAGAAGCCGTATGAGTGTGAAGTATGCATGAAAAGGTTCTCACAAGCCTCCACCTTGCGGACACATAGTCGTGTGCACACTGGTGACAAACCTTATGAGTGTGAAGTTTGCATGAACAGGTTCTCACAAGCCTCCACCTTGCGGACACATAGTCGTGTGCACACTGGTGACAAACCTTATGAGTGTGAAGTTTGCATGAAAAGGTTCTCAGAAGCCTCCACCTTGCGGACACATAGTCGTGTGCACACTGGTGACAAACATTATGAGTGTGATATCTGCAAGAAAACATTTTCGATGAAGGGTAATTTGACAAAACACAAACGGGTCCATTCAGGTGAGAAACCTTTTAATTGTGAAATTTGTAACAGAGCATTTTCGGGTCTTTCGTTGTTACGAGTACACAGACGTACGCACACTGTAGAAAAACCGTATATGTGTGAAGTATGCGGGAAAAGGTTTTCACAAAATCATAACTTAAATACACATAGACGTCGGCATCAAAACGGAGAATAATTTAAAGTGAAAAGCACTAGAAAACAGATTTGTGGGAAGTGTACTTGCAACAACATAAAATGACATATTAACGTCTTCCAAATTTTAAAAGGGACGCAGTAAGAAAGTTCGCTTTTTCATGTTATTTGTAATCCGTTTTAAAATATTTAAAAGAATAAATGTGTTCACTTGTTTCTAAATCTCCCTTGTAACCCCTAAATGTTTTTAAAATCTATTCGGTTCTGTGTATTTTATTTATATGTATAAAACAGATTTATGTATTAAAAATTGACGTAAACAAACTTTTAAAAATGAATGCAATAAATTAAACCTAAATAAATGTCTTGTAATTTATTTGTGTTTTGTAATTTATGTGCACTGTTATAACCACATTAATTATATGCACTTGTTTAAATTATAGTTGTGTATGCAGTGAATTATAGTGTTGGACAGTAGAATGTAATGTTTAGAGGTATGTTTTTGTACCAAGATATTTTAAGATTAAACCGTTCGAAATTTTCTTAGTTTTATTGATCCTTCGATACTTTTTAGTGTTTGTCCTCCATATCTGAAAGACATTTAAAATTTAATTTCTTAATTTTCATTTTCTGATCGTTTGTAATCGAATATCCGAAATACACTCATCCCAATATGCCTTATTTAAATTAGGAATAATCATTGTGTTGATAGGAGCGCTGTAAAAAGTAAAATATTTTTTTATTCTTGATTATATTCTGTGCACACATAGAGTGGTTTTCATTTAAGCACGATTACAAAAGTTATTATTGACTGTTCTATGAAAATTCTACAAATATAGCTTATCAACTGCAATAGTGCTAAATTACATTGTAGCACGTTAAATCGTCGTGATCTGAAATGTCCTTACGCTGGAGTGATATAAAGTTTGGGGGTTGGGGTCCCGATTTAAGCGTGACCTCGTCACCTTACAGTGGTTCAAAATTAACAAGTATTTTCCTCGGATCTTTCCCTTCTTTATGAACTCGGACCGTTGACAATTGCGAGTTGTTTACTGCAGCTGATGTTCATTAAATAACTACCAATCGATGACAAGATCTAATAATTCTGTACCACGGTTAGATGACGAGGAAGAATAACGGATTTACAAAATGGAATGTGACGAATTCGAATCCAACCATACACCGTTGTGTAGAGGGGGTCTGGTGCACATTAAATCTGACGGCATTAAATGTCATCACGTTGGGTTGGTGTGGAAGTTTGGAGAGTGGGGTTCCAGCTCAGGTGTTGCTTCGTCATCTGACCATGGTTCAAAATTACGAAGTGTTGTCCTCGAATCTTTCCCTTAAGGGACTGATTCCGGACCGTCGTCAATAGCCCGTTGTGTTGCTCTAGTACGACGTTAACTAAAATTACCATTACCATTCCATTTGTTTTTAATTAAAATTTTAATGTGCTTAAACAGTCGAATTTACTCCATACGTGTACGTGGTGTTGTCATCGGATCTTTCCCTTAAGGTATTGATCCCGGACCGTCGTCCATAGTCCGTTCTGTTGCTCTAGTACGATGTTAATGAAGAATTACCAATTATAACTCGTATGTTTGACTTTGTTAAAATTATATTTTCTTTGCAAAGTTTTGTAATGTTAACAGCGTTGTTTATGGAAGATATTTATTTAACTATACACTTCACGTGTCATGTCTCTGTGTTTATATCTGGCAACCTTCGAGTTGTAGACGGCGCAGGTTCGATTCCTGTTGGGTTCATCATCCCTGGTAATATTCTCTCCTCCGTATCAAAGAAACATTTTTTATGTGTTTCTCATGAACTGGATATTGTGTACCTTGTGCCTGTCCCACCATGGCCAAACATGACCATTTTGCCATAAAGACGTCAAACCAACCAACCAGGACTATCGCCAATAGCCGTTGATATTGCTCCAGTTTGACGTCAATTAACTACTTACCTACTTGAAAGTGCGAGTGAAATATTCCTTCTGTATTGTGGTGCAACGTTACGTGGTGTTGTCCTCGGATCTTTCCCTTGGGGTATTGGTCCCGGACCATCGTCAGTAGCCCGCTGTGTTGCTCCAGTGCGACGTTAATTAAAATACCTATCTACCTACACTTCTGTATTACTTTTCAAAGAAAACAAGTGATGGTAATGGTAATTTTAGTTAACGTCGTACAAGAGCAACACAACGGGCTATTGACGACGGTCCGGGATCAATCCCTTAAGGGAAAGTTTCGAGGACAACACCTTGTAATTTTGAACCACGGTCAGATGACGAAGCAACACCTGAGCTGGCACCCCACTCTCCAAACTTCCACAGCAACCTAACGTGAGGTCTTTCGAGCACGACAGATTTAAAGTGCACCAGCCGCCTCTACACCATACGTTTACAAGCATCCATGCCCGAACTGGGATTCGAACCAGGAACCTTCCGATCTAGGAGCTAACACCTTAACCACTAAACCGGTTGGTTGACAAACAAGACAGATTTAGCTTTTGTAGCGTCGGTGTATGGTTATAATTGAACCCGTTACTCTTTCTTTTCATTTGATCTTGATAAAAAAAATAACGAGTGTTGTCCTCGGTTGGTAGGTATGCAATTAACATCAAACTGCAGCAAAACAACTCGTACTGGCGACGGTCAGGCATTACCCCTTAGGGATAAATCCGAGGACAATACGAAGTAAATTTGTACCAGGGTCAGATGAATGTCATACCTGAGATTGCACCCAAATCTCCAAACTCTCAATTACCCGAGCATGAGGATATTTCAGGCCACGGCAGATTTAACGTGCTTCCTTGGAAACTATGAGTATTGGGGTAATGAGCTATATTTGAGAATTTTTATAGAACAGAGGGTATAGGACTTTTGTATGTCTCCTGGACTGAAACCAATTAGCAATACGAATATAATCAAGTACTATAAAAAATACTTTACTTTCACATTTTTTTTACACGGTTGCTATTACAAATATCAATATTAAAAACTGAAGTCAGGATTTGGGAATTAGTACCTTACGGACCTTTACTCACAAGCGATCAGATATTGGAAATTAGGAAATTAAATTTGAAATGTATTAAAAGCATCGAATGAAAACTCAAATTATTGGAGATTAAGATTAATATTGTTGAATTGAGAGAGAAACAGGCATGAATGGGACAAGTTGTTAGTAAAAAATTCCCCATCCCCTTATAATAAGGCTGAATCAGATAGAAAATTTTGGTTTTTCATTGCACAAACATCCGCCAGTGGTAAAAATTAAGTTGCCACCCCCTGAATGGTGTAAAGAGAGATTTCAGTACATCTTTTTCAAAGATGATTCTAAAAACAGCTCGTACAGTTTTTCGTCGACCGGCTGGAACAGCCGTCGAATGCAAAAAGAATAGAGAACAATGAACAAAGCTAACATGTGTCGGGGTATTGTTAGTTGAAATGACTGTTTCAGCACTGTGTTCTATAGAAAAAATTATTCCTTTTTCGTAAAATCGGTTCAAAGGTATTGTTATTGATGAATAATAATATGAGATAACTTTGTTGACGGTTGCTCCCATTCTTGTTCCATTAATACTATCCCCAACAATAGATTTCCTTCTTTTGCAATTCAAAAGAATTCCATTGTTCGTAGACACTAGAATTGTTCCATTGTTTTCCATTATTGTTCACTCAACTGTTACCGAATTTTTTTTTTCAAATGCATTTTTTCTTAAGGCATTCTATCGAGTATAAACGGTATTTTAATTGTTGTTGAACAACAAGTCAAGATATGTGTTCTTTATGTCGTTCTAATTGATAGCGCGTATCCCCGTCATGAACAGGAATTGAACTCGGAGTACGAATTCACACGTACTTGTAGGTTACGTTTACGATACAATTTTAAGATATTGTGATTTTGTTTGAATTTCAAACTTTTGTAAATGCTCCTCTTTTATATATGTTTAATTTTAACGTTTTTCGTATCTCATCCTACTGCTTTAAAATCTTCCTCGCTTCTTATATGATGTTTCCTGTCAAACGTCTAACAACAGCCATATCATGGCGAACACAGCGGTTCTCGTTTGATCAAGGAAGTTAAGCACCATAGGGCGTTGTCATTACTTGGCAGAGTGACCACCTGGGAATCCAACGAACTGTTGGAGCCCCTTGATGCTTTTATTTTTGTTTTGAAGAAATAGGTGTGTTTTTCCACATTTCGGGTTATGCATAGATGAATCTATTAAAAAAATATATAATTGAAAGGAAAAAGTAAAGAGGAATTAAAAATAGATAAATGGAATATTGTTGAAAAGAAATAGGCATGAATGGGACAAGTTGTTAGTAAAAATTCCCCATCCCCTTATAATAAGGCTGAATCAGATAGAAAATTTTGGTTTTCCACTGCACAAACATCCATCAGTGGTAAAAATTAAGTTGCCACTCCCAGAATGGTGTAAAGAGAGATTTCAGTACATCTTTTTCAAAGTTGATATTCTAAAATCAGCTCGTAAAGTTTTTGGTCGACCGGCCGGAACAGCCGTCGAATGCAAAAAGAATAGAGAACAATGAATAAAGCTAACATGTGTCGGGGTATTGTTAGTTGAAATGACTGTTTCAGCACTGTGTTCTATATAAAAAAGTATTCCTCTTTCGTAAAATAGGTTCAAACGTATTGTTATTGATGAAGAATAAGATAAGATAACATTATTGTCGGTTGCTCCCATTCTTGTTCCATTAAGTATACCAGAAAGCCTCGGTGTCGTCCTACCATTGTCGGAGCACCTTCATTAGAAACGGAGAGGATATTACTCAAGGGTACAGATTTCTAATCGACAAATCTTTTTAATTCATTGAATATTGCTACACATTTCGTATCAGTTTCTAAACATTTGATAAATAACAATATTCTTAGAATTTTTTTTTCTGTTGCAAATCTTACATAAGCTAAAAGTAAAGCTTCGTTCTTCTGCAAAGTCGCCACAAAGACGCCCCACAGGGGGGCATTTTTGATTGCTAAGGGGGGCAATTCGAAAATGGACTCGACATGAGTTTAACCCTTTTGCTCCGGGCCATTTAAATGCAATGCTAGATTTCGGTGCCAAAATTGAAAGAAAAAAAAACATATTCTTAAATAATTGAAATAAAAATTATAAATTCGTTTGACGAGACCAAAATATCAACTGGGTTTTTGGCGGCGGCAAGTTAACTTCACTGCGGCACACGGCAGGCTCCGCGTGGACCCCCGGACGCGATTTCCCAAACCCTCACAGATACAGCACCGCCAGGTGACAGGCCGGTCGCGCTGGATGACGATTTGTTGCTGAACCAATTAAATTGACCGGTTATCGGGTTGCACTAGGACGACTTGGCGCTGAAGAAATCTCGCCGCACATTCTTCATGTTAGTGTTAACTTGATTGGGTTACACGTGTGGAGCGCAAAATGGAAATAGAATTAATATTAAAAGAAATCCCAAAAGATTTCAACGTAGTTTTACACATGGAAAAGGAAAATATCATCATTCTTCGAAGTTCCTTGGCAAATGAAAACGACGCTCTAAGGTTTTTGGAGGAATTTTCGAAGATAACTGATACTCTCTCTCTCTCTCTCTCATTGGATTACCTATCGTTGTCTCTCAGAACCTGAAAAGTAAGTTACAATTTTTTTACACATTTCGGTTTATTTTCATGTGTTTGCTATTTTCCGCTCTACATTTTTGTGATGCATATTAGTTATCGCTATTTTTCCCAATTCTATACATAAAGTGAATATAATATAGGCTTTATCTTCGCTTGTTTAAATTGTTTTCTATTCATTACAATGAGAATGAAGTGTATGCTTTAGTATGAAGTGTACACCCTTTATTTCTCCCTTCACATTCTTTCAATTCATTAAATGTGACCCATTTTTGGCCGCCTTAAACTGTTCTTCATGGTTAAATGTGTTAGTTACCCCTGAAATTAGTATTGTTTAATTGACCATTACATTATTTACACCTATTATATTTACATTCCTTGGATGAATTGTTTTTCATGGATAAAAAAATGTTACAAAGGTGCCATTTTTTTAAAGGGTAAAAATGAACCATAATCTGCAATATCACTAACTTCCTATTAATAATGACATTTTTTTAGAATTCATTAAGAACTGCTAAATAGTAATTATCTACCTATTTTCTATACTTCTATGCCCAACATTATACAATAAAGTTTCTGTTTGATTTGCTTGCTTTAACTTTACATTATGCTATGATATAGTAATCTATGATTTTTCAACCTAATTTCTTATTACCAATTTATTTCTTACAGGTGTATCTTTACCAGAAAGTGGGTTTGCCAGCACCACAACAAAAACAAGAGCCATTCATCCCAGAGAAATTTAAATTGTAAAGCTTACCTTGATATTAGAATTAAAAAAGTTATTAAAGATACAAAGACGAAGGATGCATATCTGAAAAGATTGCCCCCTCTTTGTGCTGTAATCAAAATAAATCTAGAACACTCGCACCCTATACGCACTGCTGACATGTTTAGGATGCTGCGAGTCACAGATGTGAGGTAAGTTTTTCTATGCACATCAACTTACGTTAACATTACTTTCTTAATATGGCAAAAAAAAATTGATTGTCGTGTTTATTTATGTGATAATTAATGTAGTACATAGAATCTGATTTTAAAGTGAGCGTTTTGAACTCTTGACTGGTGGACTAATGTAGCAGCTGTAATGCTGTAAAAAGTTATTGCACATTTTTTGTCCATTTAAACTTTTTACTACTAAAAAGCCAAACTTCTTCGACTATGATTCGACCTCTACCTTGATTCACCGCTGGCTGCTGCCAGGTGCCAAATTCTGTTTTTAGAGTTAGCTCATTGTAACGGCATAGCCATTGAAGATCCTCATTGGCAAATTGTTAGTCTAAGTGTAATTATCATTTTAGTATGTGAACAAATAGATCTTTTGATTGGTTAAAAAGTATTTCTGTTGAAGGAAAAGAATATCTAAGGCTCTTGGAAGCCCTTTAAACTAAATTTTTTATCAACTATTTGCAAATCTAAACTTAAACTGGTTCTTTTTTGAATTTCTTAGTTTTAATCATGCTTGCATAAACTTTTTTGTTTTCTTAGGTGAAGGAAAAATTCCATCATTTTTTTTCCATTGGTATGGGCCCTTCTGAAGCATCACAGTTCCATGAAGCTTCCCTCGTATCACAAGGTGTCAATTATGAAGCATTAGCTTCATCTGCTATAAATCCAACTCTCAGGCAGGTTGGCCATCTACATCAAGTGTGGAAAATGGAGAACTTTGGACCAGTGTTCAATCCATTTGAAAAACTGCTTGAACGAAGCAAGATTTATGAAGAAAATGGTACATATTAGTTTTTTTAAATCAAAATTTAGATATCCAGTTTTGCTTTTCTTTCTGTATTGCTATATAAAAATTGTTATACCTATACACACCTCTTAAATTCTATTCAATAATTTTTAATTTTATCCATAAATACCCTGAAGCCTTAAAATGGTCAATTAAAAAATGAGCTATTAGAGTATAAAATTTGAGTATTACCTTTTGAGCAAAAGAGTAAATTAAAATCATTTTCCATTCTATTCTTATTTAGGTGCTACTGTGAAATCAAAAGAAAGTTCTCCCTGGGCAGTTCTAATTGTTACTTCAGTAATGAAAAGAGCACAACAACTGCCATCATCCCAGGAAATAATCTTTCTGGATTCTACAACCAGTTGTGATGTGATGTCTTCTACTCTAACGATCTTTATTACAGCAACAAAAGTTGGCGCTGTGCCTATCGCTGCTGTAATTCACCAGGCCCAAACCACCGAAAATTATGCTGTGGCTTTTGAGTTGCTGAAAGAACACTTTCCAAATTGTTTTGGAGGTCAAGAGGTAATATGTGTTATAAAAAGTTATATCATATATAGTTCAAGTTATATTTAATTTTGAGTTTTTTTACCAAGATCGAGTTTATTTCAAAAACTGGGTTGGGGATAATAAAACAAAAACTGCAGAATTAAATTTTAAATTTCAACACCCTCTTTTATAACTGAAATAAAAGATTGGTTCTGTGAGACAAATATTATTTTTAGGATGGTTCAGTTAGAAGGGTGTTACAACAAAAAATTTCTAAAACACCATTGGCAGCTGGATTTATTTTCAATATAGAGGTTTAGTCATTTTAGTTTTATGGAACCTAAAAAATTTCTTTGCTTATAAAGTATTGATGATATATTATATTATATTATATTTAAAAAGTATGTTGTCATCCCTGAGATAAAAACAAGATAAGCATATGCTTAACTACACTTGCAGTTTTATAATGTTTGGATTAATAGGAGTAGGGAAAAATACATAAAATGTAACTTAATGGAAAGATAGGTATTCAGAATCCACCTTAATAAATAATCGTAGTTGTATAATAAAGGAAAGATCATCAAATGTTAAAATAATTGTTTTAAATAGATGTTTACCAACCAGAACCATTCATAAAATGTACATAAAAAAGTATGACTACAAAAATTTTCAATATGTTTTGTTTACCCATTGCAGTATCCTCGTATATTCATGACAGACGACTCAGCAGCAGAGAAAGGCGGATTGAGACTTGTTTGGCCTGCAGCCAAACAACTTCTGTGCCACTTTCATGTGGCCCAAGCTGAATGGAGGTATTTGTGGGGGAAGAGTTCTAGCATTTCAAAGGAGGACAGATTAATTTTGATGAAAATGTTTCAAAAGGTAAGATATACTTCAACACATGCTTATTTTTTTAAACTTAATTCCTTTCTCTAAAATTTGATACTTGAATTACTTTTTTGTATTTATAGGTGATGTATGCCAGCAGTGAAGAGCAATGTGGAAATGCT
This sequence comes from Metellina segmentata, assembly GCA_947359465.1. Lineage (NCBI taxonomy): Eukaryota > Metazoa > Arthropoda > Arachnida > Araneae > Tetragnathidae > Metellina > Metellina segmentata. The sequence goes on from OX375883.1 coordinate 100,896,028, forward strand.
GCAAGAATGATTTTGGACTTATGTGAGAAATTTCCTCACTTCGTTCAGCGATTTAAGAATTTTTTTTTGCGTAAAGAAGAGTGGGTAAAATATTTCAGGGTACAGCTTGTAAACAGAAATCATAACACTAATAATTACTGCGAAGCTACTATTCGCATTTTAAAGGATGTGATTTTGTCAAGAACAAAGGCATTCAATGCTGTTGCCTTAACTGAGTTTATTATTTCAGTTTGGGACAGCTATTTGTCTTCCAAATTATTGGACCATGCATATGCCAGAAATGCAAGAGGGCAAATTTTATACAAATCAATGTCCAAAACTGTAACCAAGGATTTGAAGGTCCAGCACCTTGTTGAATCCTTTTATGAAGTTGAAAGTGAGTCAAGGATAGGGGAGTCATACATTGTTAATGCTACAGTTGGTGTTTGTTCTTGCCCTGTTGGCTTGTATGGGGCTTTTTGCAAGCACCAATTTGTCCTGCATCAGCAGGAGGGTGTTATACTCCCCAACTTGCCCCCAGTTTCTCAACAAGAGCGATATGCACTTGCTGTGCTTGCTGTTGGAATAGAAAAGTCCCCCAATCTCTCTTTTTTTAAAAATATTAATGGAGTGGAAAATGATACTGAAGATAACATTCCTGTTTCTGACTTTGTTGAGTCGACCACTACCCCCAAGGTTGAGCCAAACATTGTAACGGAAAATGATGAAAAAGAATTTTACAATGAAGTGAAGAGGTGGGAAACTCTTTGTGGTGGATTTCCAAAAACCACCATAACAGAATTGTGCAAGGCAATGAAAACTTGCCAATCCAAAGAGGATATTTTAAAAGCCATGAGGTCGGCTACCCTGGCAATCTCTGCACAGACCAAATCAAGATTTGGAAGAAAAATTAAGGTGCAGCCCACTTCAATAGCCCGAAGAAGATTAGGCATAACAAGAGGTTGTTCTAGGCTTCCTCAAGGGCGACCTTTAAATGGCACTGCAACAAAGTCTAAAGGGGTAAAAAGGAAAAGGAACTTAAGTCTGAATTTGATGTTAAATCAACCTAATGCTAAGTCTCATGGGTCTGCCCATTAGCTTTTAATTATGTAATTTTAGCTGCATTTGTAATACATGTATATAATAAAATTTTACTGTAATTTCCACAAGATGAATATTGTTTATGATGTTCAAAGAATAAATTATTTGTATTTATTTCAAATTAGGCCAATCATAAGACTTTTCTTGATAAAAAGTACTTTTGTGAACTGACATAACATTGTGTATAAACAATAGTTAGAGTATGACTATGTGGCCAGTCATGTGTGGTTCAAATCCCCACCATACTTTGATAAATCAAAACTTTAAAATAAAAACACAAAAATCTCTTCAAATATTTTCCAAACTAATAGTTATAAAATTATATTATAACTAAAAATTGTGGTATATAAATACAGTTTATAAGTATATGTCCTAGCAAAATCTTACTGATTTACAGTAATTTTATATTTTTAAAATATAGTTGTACTTGGCTATCCCGAAATTGTAAAAATTCAGCAATAGTAAATGGAAAATATTTAATAAAAAATGAAAATTTTAATTAAAAAAAGCTACAGCTCAAAGGTACTATTGTGCTTTAAATATTCTGAAATTTTCAAGAAGAAATACTGAATAGTAAAAAAAGTTATCCTGCGCGCAACATAAAAAAACCACAGTTAGAGAAAAATTACTTTGAAGGTTTTTTTACCTTAAAAGTTCTACAATTAAATTTCATGGTGGATTAGACAGCAGATAATGGATTGAAATTTTAAAACACAGTATAAATATTGATATTTACATTTGTGGAGCATTAAGTTTCCTAATTTACAGTCTAAACTTGTATTGTAGAATCAGCAGACTTTGCGAGATTCATAAGGATACAAAAATTTATTTCCCAACGCAACATTTGTCCTCGCGTTGTGTTGGTGTGAAAGTTTGGATAGCATGATTTCTTTGGTAGGATTCGGAATGTTTTCCTTTCCACTCAAACTGCCGATGAACCTTTCCATGCATCGCAAACTTTGCAACTTGTTGACAACATGTCAATGGCTAAAACCTTTCTGCTATATGCACCAATAACAGTACATACACCTATTTGAGATGAGTGGCCCCTTGTTTTCCAGGTCCCATTTCCACTAACTGTAATGTCTGTCATGTTGATAATTTCTACGTCTTCCTTAGCTGTTTTTTTTCATACTGTGAATAGCAACAGCTTTGGAGGCAGAATTAATTTTTGTGCAAATTACATCATATGGCTTTTGAGAAATTGGAGAATCCAAGTTCACAACTCCACAAAATGTTTTCAGAGGTTTTAACCCCTGTCCAATGCAGTGCATAGCATAAACAATCCGTCTATTAATTTCTGGGATATTCCTTTTACTTCCCAACAGTTTAGAGTTTCTGGTAGTTGATTCTTTGTGGCACTTGTCACACGTAACAGAAATTAACGCAGACAATCCAGAAACTTTTTTATCCCTAACACTAATGTCACCATGACACATTTTGCTCCAAAAATGTGAAAAACAGCTGTTTGTCAATAATCAAGTTACCTGAGGCTGGATTTGAGTCACTGAATGATGGCATATCTACTCTTAATTTCTTTATAGAAGCACTTGGTGGCACAAGATTAGCACTAACTGGTGCATTTATCCCAGACGAGTTCAAACAATCGGACAGTTCCACTTTTTTTATCTTGAAAGGGCTTGAGTTGTTCACAGAGGATGGAACACTGTTCACTTGACGTTTAGTAAATAGATTTCCACGAAAGCTTCGTTTCACATTATCCATTTTCTTCAAATACTGAATGCTCACAAAATAAGTAAGAATGGATCAACTTTTAATGCAAAGAAATAAAACAGCAACAAAAATCTTTCAGAAATCGCCAACGATGTAAATCAAACACGAGAAATGAAAACGATTTGCAAATGTTTTCAAAACAAGATCATGAGATAGAATGTAAACATAAATGTACAAGTTGAGTAAACTAACTCCTGCTTCTACTAATTTCAAATATATACATAATCCGAAAAAATAATTATCAAACTTAGCATGCGAGTCTTGGTTGACAGGTCGATTCGATTCCCTATGTTTACAAACAACGATTTGTTTACATTTGAAGCAAAACACATTTTTGACCATAACTCCTGAAATAATACGAATTTTTTAATGCGGTTTGTTTTAAAATATCCAGAAAAGTTTATAGTTTAACATATATTAAAAAAAAAAAAAACGATTTTTTTGAAGGTTTAAGAGTCCTATGACCCCTTAAATGAAATGATGAAAACATTGTTAGAAATTACAAAATATTTAAATTGAAAAGTAATGTATAACTATCTAAGGGGGAGATGGATCTTGAATTAATAAATTAAGTTTTATAAAGTGTAGGTTCCCTAACTTTTTGGGATAATTGCCCCTTTTCAACAAGAATTTCTTTTGCTGACACCTTTACCTATTTTTGCCACTAATTTCCTTAAGATTGGCATAACACTTAGTACTACTAAAAATTAATTTACACAAAAAAACAGATTATAAAAAAAGTTAAGGATTTTTTTAAATAGTGTTATTAAGTGTAATCTTTTGCACAAAAAAGGTTTTTCCCCCAGTTAACATTTTAATGCTTTTAAAAACCAGAAAGCTTTTGATTGAATGGTTTTAATTATTGAATTCTAAATTAACCTAAACGCTGAAGTTAAAACTTTTTATATGTTGCAAGATAGTTTGTTTCCTTTAAAATGAAACAGTATACGAACTATAACTAAATATACACAAAAGTTTGCAATTTTTTACTGATAAAAGATTACTTAGATTTTTAATTAACTGATTAAAAAACAGTTTTTTTTATTACAATTATCAAAACAAGGATTCTTATTTAAACTAAATGAGAATAAAATTATTAAACTAAAACCAGATGTTTTTTTTATAAACTGATGAAAACCAGTTTTTTTTTATAGGTAAGAGATTTTATAGATTTTTAAAATTTCAAAAGATTAATCCCAATTTAAATATATTAGCATTTAAAGTTACTGCTTATTTAAAGATCCCATTGACTTATTAAAGAAAATCTAAAAACGATCATCCCGTAATATTAATTATTTAATAAGAACTAATATAATTAATTAATCACAAATAATGATTAATTAATTAAGATAATCCATTGGACTAATCAATTTGAGCAGATATTACAGATAATTACTACTTTGCATTAAATGTTCATTGCTTTGTTAAACACACACACACTAAGTTTCTAAAAAAAAACTGGTTTAAACCAATAAAACCCGTTAAAAAAAATTCAAATCGCCCAAACTGTTATCCATTGAAACTTCTTGCTAAAAGCGCGACGACGGAGCGATAAGTCGCCAAGAAGTTGGATCAACCTTTCCACAATTCCTTAACGCTCCTCCCAGCGACCGGCCTGTCACCTGGCGGTGCTGTATCTGTGAGGTTTTGGAAAGTCGCCCCCCGGACGTTTTAAAATCTCTATAAAGAACTCAGTTGTTCGCATCTGAATGGCCCGTCACAACTTCTGTAGTGTTTCGCAGCATTCAGTTGGTGTTAATTTGAAATATGCGTCCGTAAAAACTGTTTTAAAAGTTTCGTTGATTAAAAAAATATATACATTGTATGGATATAATTGGTAAGTATTTGATTTGATTTTTATTTATTTTAATTTTAGAACCATAAATTTCGTGGAAAATTTGTCAAATGGAAAAAATATGTTATTTTGCGGTGACGGTGTGGTAAATGTGTTATATACATTTAAATAAATATGCATATTTTAGTATACGGTTACTCTATGTCACATTAAATTAATTTTAACACATACTTTAGTTTAAGTTTTTAATTGATCTTATATATATATATATATATTTCTTTCAGCCCATAGTAAAATGAGTGGTGCAAGCAAGAAAAAAGTTCGTCAATAATCGGAGGAATATTTAAAATTTGGGTTCATACCTGCTGTCCACGATGAGCGGTTTCCTTTTTTATTTTATGCCAGCAATGCTTGACCAACGAATCAATGAAACGAGGTAGTCTTGAGGCGCATTTGAAGGCGAAACATAATGCTCATATTAATTCAGATTTGAATTACTTTCAAACTTTAAAGAAAAATTTTGAAAAGAGGACAACAGTAAAGTCTCTATTTATTGCTCACACTTTAACTCATAATCGTATTCTTGAGGTCAGATATCAAATTTCTTTATTCATCGCTAATTCTGGAAAAAAATCATACTATAGGAGAGAATTTAATAAAACCGCCAATAACAGCATTTCTTAAAACGGTTCTTGAAAAAGATGACAAAGATGTAAAAGATATGCCACTTAGTAACAATACTGTTAGCAGAAGAATAGACGAAATGAGTGAAGATATTGAAAAACAACTTGTTGAAAAGCTGAAAACAAGAAAATTATCAGTGCAAATGGATGAATCAACTTTGAGATACAGTGAGGCAGTATTGATAACTTACGTAAGATATATTGATAAAGGGCATTTTGCTGAAGAAATGTTGTTCTGTAAAATATTAGAAAGCACCACTAACTCCAAAGATATATATCATAAGCTAAAAAACTACTTGGTCGTCAATAATATACCAATGAAAAATATAACATCTTGTGCTGTAGATGGTGCTCCTAATATGATGGGCAAGAAAAATGGCTGCTCAAAATTGATGAAAGATGAGAATCCAGAAAAGATTCTTGTGCATTGTGTTATTCATAGGGAAAACGTGGTAGCTAAAAACATCTCGCCTGTTCTAAATGAAGTACTACATTCAGTAATAAAGTGTATCAATGCTATTAAAGCTAATGCCAAATGTGAGAGTATCTTCAAGCTATTTTGTGAAGAACAAAATGCAGACCATCAGAGACTTTTACTTCACACTGAAGTAAGATGGCTCTCTAAAGGGAACTGCTTGAAAAGATTTATGGAACTGTTTGATGCTCTTAGTGATTTTTTAAGCGACAAACTTGAAATGAAGTATCTGTTAACAGTCGATGGTAAAGCATTTGTGAGTTATTTAGCCGATATCTTTGAAAAACTAAATATATTAAAAAGCAACTTCAAGGAACAAATAAAACTCTTGTTGATGCAAAAGCGAATATATTTGATTTCATTACCCTATTTGAGTTATGTCAGAAATATATTAACAACAAAAAGTTTGAACAGTTTCATTGGCTCCAAAAATGTGAAGTAAATGATACCACTTTACTTGTTATTGTCGATCATCTGAAAATTCTATCGGCTAATTTAAAAGAAAGATTTTCCGATTTAAAACAAATTGATTTCCAACATGGATGATGCAGCCAATGTTAGTGGATTTGTCTGATATATCAAATATGCAGTATCAAGAAGAACTCGCAGAAATGCAAAATGATGTGTCAGTTAAAACTTTATTTAATATAAAAGGAGCGATGGCATGGCTTTGTGAGGAAACATAAATCAAATACCCAAATTCAACTAAATGTGCAAGAAAACTATTGTTACCGTTTCCATCTTCATATTTAGCCGAATATGGATTTAGTGCTGTAAATGATTTACTGGTAAAATAAAGAAATCGTCTGGATATAACACAACGGGGAGACTTGAGACTGAAGCTAACCAAATTGGAACCTAAAGCCGCGTCCACACCGGAGAAGCAGAGCAAAACATGGATGATTGATTAACCCCGGAGAAAGGTTTGGTGAATCAATCTCTCTGGTTTTTCTGGTTTGACAGCTCGGACACAAAATGTTCCATGTGTTCGCGATCAATCTGGTTGGTTGTGTGTTGAAGTTAAACTGCAAACTTATTGTTTCAAGCAAATTGTTTTAAGGTCTCGTTCTTTACGAAGTCGGCGCATAATCGCGAGTGCAGCGTATATTATCATTAAAGATTTATTAAAGAGAAATAGGAAAAAAAGTTCCCAAAAAAGGCGACATTGGTGATGGAAAATATTCTCAGGAGCCATAAGACTGAAAATGTATACGTCTTTTGCTCACACGCGGTAGAAATTACGCTTTTCCTACTGGGACACTTAAACTCTAAACTAATAGCCGCCTCGGAAAATAATCCACTTCATCGTTAACCCTGTACAATTTTGAACAAACCGTGTTTTCAATCCTGCGACGGTGGCTGCGGCAACCACTTTATTAATATATATATATATATATATATATATATATATAATATATATATATATATATATATATATATATATATATATATATTTATATTTATTTATTTATTTATATCCATACGTACTTTCAAAATTGATATTAGCAGATTATTTCCCTACAAAATAAAAATTTCTTACTGAATATTTCACTCATATGTTCCAACATATTGAATGTCTCTTTCAAATCGGCATTTTTCGGTAAAACGTATTAATATTGCAGTGCAACAATTTTAAATTTTCTTTAATTGCAAAAAAGTTTAAATACATTTTAAATATCCACCTCTTATTTATCTTAAACTAGCCACTGCGTGGTGATTGCTAAGAATTCCCATTTGGTTTGTGAAGCCTATTGGGTAACAGCAATCATGGCATTGGTTTGCCTCACAAACCAAATGGAAATTCGTAGCCTTTTAGAATGGATTCCCAGCAAATTCTAATTTGATTTGCTTCGCAAACTAAATTATGAATATTATGAACTATGATTTGCTTCGCAAACAAACACCTCGGGCAACGCCGTAATGACCTCGTCATTGCCAAATTCGAATTGCGAAGAGATCCAATCGGCGTGACGTCAGAATCTCTTGCGAAAATATAAATATTTAATTGAAAAATTATTTATTAAAAGAAAATCAAATGGAAGGTAGAGATTTAGGGGTTTAGACTTTATTCAGATTTCAAATCTGTTGAAATTTTCATCTGTCTTTAACGATCCCGATTTTACAAAAAAGTACTTAACAATGACAGTCAATATTTTTTTTTATTTGTTTTGCTTTTCTTCGCTGTGAAATGGTTTGAGCGTAGGAAATGAAATCTGTGATATCTCGAATCAAACGAAAGTCATTATTCACAGAAAGTGGCGTTCGTGTTGGAAAAAATATAAGTTTCAATTTAAAATTATTCATTTATCGAAAATCATATTTTTAGGTATAGATCTGATGTGAAATTTTCCGCAGATTTCATATCCGTTGAAAATTGTACTCTATCTTTTACGATCAAGGAGATAATAAAAAAGAACTACATAACTAAAGTTAAAACTTTAGTCTGCTGACAAATCTTTCTCCGCAAAATGAAATCGGAAGCGGAAAAAATACATTTAGGATCTGCTAACTTTTTATGCAACTTTTATTCCAAAGAAAACAATAATAATTAAATTCCAATAAATTATTTTTTAAATGTTTTAGATTGAATTTTAAAATTCAGGCTGGACACAAAAATTGCAAAAACTTCTGACTACTCGTGTGCCAAATTTCATTATTGTAAGTGCAATCGATTCGTCCGGACATTGCGTAGTGGAGGTCGGACATTTCATTTTATAATAGCAGAGATTTGACGTGCAAAGTTCCCCAAGACCACTAATATAGACCATCTAAATACACATGGATGGACACATCAATTTTGACACTAATATGGGCAGATTACATTTTCACAACTAAGTTTTAATCGTCAACTATGTATAGCAAAACACTCAATGCTTACAAATAGACTACTTAAATAATAGTATCACTTTACAATCCGAAGAAATATAAATATTTCTATGTTCCGATCCCCGACCCGTTTCTTAACGATGACCCCGGTGATTGATTGAACGTCGAGCAAGGGAACGAAAAAACGCCGTCCAAATAGAGCGAGCACGAGCACTTGCTTTCCTTTGATGTACCGACTAGAAGCGGATCATTTTGCTCGTGCTCAAAATGTTCGTTCACCGTCTACACTGAACGAGCTGCCAATCAAACCTGTCTCCGGGGTTAATCAATCATCCATGTTTTGCTCTGCTTCTCCGGTGTGGACTCGGCTTAACATAAAATCTCTGTGCAGCAAGCATCAAGCGCAAGGATCTCACTAAATTAAAATATTAAATTATTATAGAAAAATCTTTATTAAAATTATTTCGAATTTGAGTTTTTCATTATATGTTTGGAAAATTTATTTACTGTGTTTCGTTAACAATTTCCTAGTGATTTTTTCCTAAAACCTATCATTTAAGTTTCTTAAGGGAACAATTCAATTTTTTAATATTAAAAATTATGTATATGTTACAGAGGGGGGCATAAGAATTTTAGAAAGGCTTAGGTGGGGCATGGCACAAAAAAGGTTGGGAAACACTGGTCTAGGAGACATACAATGTATTAACCATGGTGCCAACCATGTCATGTTAAGTTTTTGTAAGGTCGATATGTTTTGTAATTGCTCCAGTGAGCAAAAATGATAGTTTTTATGAATGGTATCATACATACACCATCTTTTTTGTTCTTTAGCTTTTGTTCAATAAATTGGTTTATGAATAAGTCACGTTAGTTTTGTATCTGAACCTTTACTTGCCGGAGCTGGTATTACCTCGAAATCATATAGCTCTGCACTTCGTGGCATCTTGCATGCGACTAATGCCAATATTAATTAATATATATATAATTCTCTTACGTGGCACGCAAAAAAGACGTTATTTGTTAACGCGTTTTGGCAACATTGTACGATTGTTTGTTTACCACATGACCTCGCGCATCAATTTAATTTATAAGCGTTATCGGATGAAATTTTATTGAAAAAAAGTGAATTTTAGTTGAGCTGTTGCAGTTTATAATAGAAATCAAAGAAAACGGATGATCTTTTCAGGGCCATTTGAAAACGGTACTTTTCAGGGGCAGCAATTATAGTTCAACAAGACGCTTGCACTACAACTTTAAACAACAAACGCAATGAAAAGTGTGGGTGGTTCGAGAGCTGGGGAAATGTACACAAACAACATTCTGGGTATTCAATTTCCAAAGCAGCGCTCACATTTCGAGTCCAAATTTGCTCAAAGTTTTCATTTGAATTCTGATTTTAGAGGTACTGTATATATGTTTTCTGTAATACAGCAATATTAGATTTGAAAAACATTTTTTTGGAATATCATATTTTGTAAACAATTCCTTCTGCTAGGACACATGTCTCCATTGATGCGAGCGAAGCGAGCATAGGTTCGCGCAGCGAACCTATGAGGATTGCAGACCAATCCTCTAGGGGTTGGCGAGCTTTAGCGAGCAGAGGGCGGGCCCCCTAGTATTAATTATTACAGAATATTTAACGGCGGAAGGCGTGACGAAAATAAGGATTGGATGTATCGTTATTTGCATGGGTGTCATAATACCTATTGGTAGATAGTGAATAATGAAAAAAAAGCCAACCTTGGTTTCATACGAACTACTTACAACTTGTATTGTTTGATGAAAATTACTATTCAGTCTCAAACAGAAATGTATCATATAGTTCAACGTAAAAATAATAGTTTCTTCACAGTCAAAGTAAGGCAGTTGCATCACCTACGCACTGGAGCGATGCAGCGGGCTATTGGCAACGATCTGATATTTATCCCGAATGAAAAGATTAAAAGACAAATCGTAATTTTGAACCGCTATCTGATAAAAATGTCAACACCTGAACTGATATCCTACTCTCCAAATTTCCGTACCACTGCAACAAGATTACATTTGACGCCCTGACAGTTTTAGCATGCACCTACATACACGTACACTGTGGTCTTTGGTCAAATTTAGAACTCGCAAATCTCCGTTTCTACCAGCCTGCCAATTTAAAGGGGCCCACAACCAAACGTTGAGAAAAGAAAAATTCACCCAGGAAAGAACTTCATTGGAATCAAACCTGCAAAGCCTACAAGTTCCTGGTACCTAGCATAGCGAGTAAAATCACAGAACTAGGGTTCTTAGATAAGTAGAAAGATAGGTAGGTAGTTAATTTTGCGTCTAACAGGATAACGAGGTCAAGCAAATTCACGAGTTTAAACCAATTCCACTCTGTTTGTGCTTTGATTATTGTGATACAATTTAGTTTTTGACGTGATAAAAGAATTGATGAAACTTTCAAATTTTCGTTTAAAATAAAACAAACTTATAAATACTTTGACTATTACATATACAGTATACATGTGTCATCTTAATGTCATAGTTTTCTGTATTATGGAATATTTTTTCAAATTATAACGAATATAAGTGAAGTAAAATTCAAGAGTTTCCTCTTATAAAGGTGTCAAATAGTTTGCTGATACTGACTTGAAAAGAGTTCCTGAATTTTCTCGTCCTGACAATCGCTTTTCCTTTTGCTGAACGAAAATTTCATAGCGTTCTAGAAATAAATTTTACTTTTGTCTAATTGGATTCTATTTGAACTTTATTTGAAAACCTATCGAAGTATTCAAAATGAATTCAGATCAGGAGGATTCGGATCCAGATGATTTACGTCAAACGCATGTTCAAGTAACGCCATTATTTGGTGATCAGAATTCCCTAGCACACGAAGAAAGCAAGACTGAGACAGCTGATGCAACAGTGATCCGGATTCGGGCCGGAAATATGGATAGAAGGGCCAAAAGATCGAAAGGTTCGAAGATGGACAAGGGCTGTGTTGGAGATAGATTTTCTTCAGATCGACACCTCAATCTGGAATTACACCAATCTTCGCCATACCGGATTATGAGGAAAAAAGGCGATGAACACTACAAACACCCTCAAGTTGAGAAGAGCAGTGGAATATTAGAGCACGTAATGGAACCAGAAGTAATAGCAACTCCGGATATAGCAACAGTTCTAAGACAAACGCCTGAGGCACAGAGCTCAGTTAGGACCATGTGTCTTTCTGATTACATAGGACATCAGGATCGAAGTGAAGGAAAAAAAAATTCTGAATTTGAGAGTGAAAACCCAGCAAGTCGTCGCCTTTCTTCGCTAGAAATCCCTTCAAATTCTTATCGCACCAAAAGTATGCAGAAAAACAAAAGCATTGGTGATTCAATGATAAGACCATCTGTATCCGCGCTAAGTGGAAAACTCAATCCAAGAAAACACCAAAAAGCACAGCATCCGGAAACACACACCGAAGAGAAAATATTTAAAAGGGTATTTTCAAACTTGAACAAAAAGGAACGATCTGGAAAAGGACAAAGCCCTTTTTCAACTCAGCACTGCAGAGAAACCGTTCAAAAATACCCACAGACAACAAAAAAGACAGAATCTAAAGCAGATTCTTCTAATAGTATATTAAAGGGAAAGAAAAGCACTAAAAATTCAGTGGCAAAAAGTTATGCATGCGAACAGTAAGGAAAGGGATTTAAAGAGTAACGACAACTTACCCGACATCAAGGAATCCACTCTAGAATGAAATTACATGAGTGCAAAATTTGCAGCAAAGGGTTTTCAAAAAACTCTCGTTTAGAAAGTCACATGTTAGTGCATAGTGGCGAGAAGCCATTTGATTGCAAATTGTGAAAAAAAACATTTGCTCGGAAGGACAACTTAACCCAACACATACGCATCCATTCAGGTGAGAAATCTTTTACTTGTGAGTTTTGTAACAGAGGCTTTACGAACAGTGGGATCTTACGTAGACACAGACGAATACACACTAAAGAGAAGCCGTATGAGTGTGAAATATGCATGAAAAGGTTCTCACAAGCCTTCACCTTGCGGACACATTGTCGTGTGCACACTGGTGACAAACCTTTTGAGTGTGAAGTTTGCATGAAAAGATTCACACAAGCCTCCACCTTGCGGACACATAGTCGTGTGCACACTGGTCACAAACCTTATGAGTGTGATATCTGCAAGAAAACATTTTCAATGAAGGGTAGTTTGACAAGGCACAAACGGGTCCATTCAGGTGAGAAACCTTTTAATTGTGAAATTTGTAACAAAGCATTTTCGGATCTTTCGGCGTTACGAGTACACAGACGCACACACACTGTAGAAAAACCGTATATGTGTGAAGTATGCGGGAAAAGGTTTTCACAAAATCCTCACTTAAATACACATAGACCTCGGCATCAAAACGGAGAATAATTAAAAGTGAAAAGCACTAGAAAACAGATTTGTGGGAAGTGTACTTGCAACAACATAAAAGGACATATTAACGTTTTCCAAATTTTAAAATGGACGCTGTAAGAAAGTGCGCTCTTTCATGTTATTTGTAATCTGTTTTAAAATATTTATAAGAATAAATGTGTTCACTTGTTTCTAAATTTCCCTTGTAACCCCTAAATGTTTTTAAAACCTATTCGGTTCTGTGTATTTTATTTATATGTATAAAACCGATTAATGTATTAAAAAAAAATTGAGGAAAAAAAAACTTTTCAAAATTAATGCAATAAATTAAAACCTAAATAAATGTCTTGTAATTAATGTGCACTGTTATAACCACATTAATTATATGCACTTGTTTAAATTATAGTTGTGTTTGCAGTGTTGGACAGTAGAAGGCAATGTTTAGAGGTATGCTTTTGTACAAAATATTTTTAGATTAAACCGTTCGAAATTTTCTTAGTTTTATTGATCCTTCGATACTTTTAGTGTTTGTTCTCCATATCTCAAAGACATTTAAAATTTAATTTCTTAATTTCCATTTTCTGAACGTTTGTGATCGGATGTCCGAAAGACAATCATTGCAATAAGCCTTACTTTAATTTATAATATTCATTGTGTTGATAAGAGCCCTGTAAAAAGTAAAATATTTTTTATACTTGATTATATGCTGTGCACACATAGATTGGTTTTCATTTAAGCATCCTAACAAAAGTTATTATCGACTGTTCTATGAAAATTCTGCAAATATAGCTCATGAACTACAATAGTGATAAATTACACTGTAGCGTTGTTAATCCGTCGTGACCTAAGTGTCCTTACGCTGGAGTGATAGAAATTTTGGGGGTTGGGGTCCCAACTCAAGCGTGACCTCGTCACCTTACAGTGGTTCAAAATTCCCTCTTACTTTCCTCGGTAATTTGATAATTTTAGTTAACGTGGTACTAGAGCAACACAACGGGCTATTGACGACGGTCCGGGTAATGGTAATGGTAATGGTAATTTTAGTTAACGTCGTACTAGAGCAACACAACGGGCTATTGACGACGGTCCGGAATCAGTCCCTTAAGGGAAAGATTCGAGGACAACACCTCGTAATTTTGAACCAAAATCATTTGATGACGCAATGCCTGGGATGGCACCACACTCTCCAAATATCCACAACAACCCATCGTGAGGTTCCCCCCTTTCGGACACGACAGATTTAAGGTGCACCAGCTGCCTCTACACCATACGCTTACAAACATCCATGCCCGGACCCGGATTCGAACCAGGAACCTTCCGATCTAGAGGCGAACACCTTAATCACTATACCGGTTGGTCGGCCTTACTTTCCTCGGATCTTTTACTTCTTTATGGTAGTTGGTAATTTTTAACTAACGTCGTACTAGAGCAACACAACTGCCTATCGACGACTATCCGGAATCAATCGCTTAAGGGAAAGTTCCGAGGACAATACCTCGTATTTTTGAACCAAAATCATTTGATGACGCAATGCCTGAGATGGCACCACACTCTCCAAATATCCACAACAACCCATCGTGAGGTTCCCCCCTTTCGGACACGACAGATTTAAGGTGCCCCAACCGCCTCTACACAATAGTCTTACAAACATCCATTCCCGGACCCGGATTCGTACCAGGACTTTCCGATCTAGAGGCTAACACCTTAACCACCATCCCGGTTGGTAGGCGCCTTTTTTATGAACTCGAACCGTTTACAATTGGTAATTGGTAATTTTAGTTAACGTCGTACTAGAGCAACACAACGGGCTATTGACGACGGTCCGGGATCAGTCCCTTAAGGAAAAGATCCGAGGACAACACCTCGTAATTTTGAACCACGGTCAGATGACGAAGCAACATCTGAGCTGGCACCCCACTCTCCAAACTTCCACACTAACCCAACGTGAGGACTTTCGGCCACGACAGATTTAAGGTGCACCAGCCGCCTCTACACCATACGTTTACAAACATCCATGCCCGAACCCGGATTCGAACCAGGAACCTTCCGATCTAGAGGCTAACACCTTAACCACTATACCGGTTGGTCGGCCGAACCGTTTACAAATGCGACTTGTTTATTGCAGCTGATGTTCATTATATATAAATACCTACATACCGATGACAAGATCTTGTGATTCTGTACCACGCTTACATGACGAGGAAGAATAACGGATTAGCAAATGGAAGGTGACGAATTCGAGTCCAGCCATACATCGTTTTGTAGAGGTGGTCTGGTGCACATTAAATCTGACTTTTCCGAAAATGTCATCACGCTCGTGTGGTGTGGAAGTTTAGAGTGTGAGGTGGCTCCTCATTTGTGATCTCGTCCTCTGACCGTGGTTAGAAATTACGTGGTTCTGTCGTCGGATCTTTCCCTTCAGTTCTGATCCCTGACCGTCGCCTATAGCCCGTGAGTAGCTCCAGTGCGACTCTAATTAAAATACACACAGCTTGTTCGATTTGTTTTCAGTTAAAATTTTAATGTGTTTAAACAGACGAATTTACTCCATACGTTTACGTGGTGTTGCGTCGGTTCCTACGCTTAAGGGATTGTTTCCAGACCGTTGTTAAAAGCCCGTTGTGAAGCTCTAGTACGACGTTACTTAAAAAGTACCAATTATTACTCATATGTTTAATGTCGTTAAAATAATATCTTCTTTGCATAGTTTTGTAATGTCAATATCGTAGTTTATGCAAGAAATCTTGTTAAAACACAGGTTCGTCGAGTCTTAGTGGGTATATCTGGCAACCTTCAAGCCGACCAACCGGTATAGTGGTTAAGGTGTTAACCTCTAGATCGGAAAGTTTCTGGTTCGAATCCGGGTCCGGGAATGGATTTTTGTAAGCGTATGGTGTAGAGGCGGCTGGTGCACCTTAAATCTGTCGTGGCCGAAAGTCCTCACGTTGGGTGGGTGTGGAAGTTTAGAGAGTGGACTGCAAGCTCAGGTCTTGCTTAGTCATCTGACCGTGGTTCAAAATTACGAGGTGTTGTCCTCGAATCTTTCCCTTAAGGGGCTGATTCCAGACCATAGTCAATAGCCCGTTGTGTTGCTCTAGTACGACGTTAACTAAAATTACCAAATTAATGGCAAACTTCGAGTTGTAGACCGCCCAGGTTCGATTCCTCTCTTGGTGTATTCTCTCCTCCGTGTCAGCAAAACTTTATTTATGTGTTTGTCATTTACAGGATATCTTGTGTCTGGACCACCAAGGCCAAACATGACACTATCGCCATAAAAACGCTAAACTAACTAACCAGAACCATCGCCAATAGCCCTTGATATTGCTCCAGTTTGACGCCAATTAACTACCTACTTGATAGTGCTAATGAAATGTTCCTTCTGTATTTGTGGTTCAAAGTTACGTGGTGGTTGTCCTCGGATCTCTCCATTGGGGGATTGATCCCGGACCTTTGTCAATAGACCGTTGTCTTGCTCTAGTACAACGTTAATTGTCAATTACTAATTACCTTTTTAAATTCTTTGTTAATGGTAATAGTAATTTTTATTTAACGTCGCACTAGGACAACACAACTTAAATTCTTAGGTAATAATTCAATTTTTTAATCAACGTCGTACTAGAGCTACACAATAAGCTTTTGATGACGGTCCGGGTAATTGGTGATTGGTAATTTTAGTTTAACTTCGTACTAGAGCAACACAACGGGCTATTGACGACGGTCAGGGATCAGTCTCTTAGGGGAAAGATCCGAGGACAACGCCCTGTAATTTTGAACCACGGTCAGATGACGAGGCAATCCCTGAGCAAGCAGCCCCCTCTCCAAATTTCCACACCAATCCAACAGGAGGACTTTCGGCCACGACAGATTTAAGGTTTACCAGTCGCCTCAACCTGGCATCACACTCTCCAAACTTCCCAAAGTGGCGATATTTGAGGCCACGACAGATACGGTGTGCACTAGCCCCCCCCCCCTGTACACGACGGCCTTTGGTTGGATTCAAACTCACGATAATCCCGTTGCTAATCCGATAATCTTCCAACCGGACTACCTCGGCTCAAAAATCACTTGCATACAGTTCCTGAGTTCTAAAAATTACATTTATTTTTACAGTACTGAAATTTCGTAATTTTAGTTCTCTAATTTAATTTACATCCTAATTGCAGTCTTAGATATCACTTCGAAAAACTTATCAAAATAGGTCAAGAGCATTTTGATCCAGATTCTTTACATCCATTGCTTGTTCAAGCAACGACATCCTTTCACGATACGAACTCATTAGCATCCGTAGAAAACAAACCCAAAGCAGTTCGAGCAACAGCGATTGGAATTCCTGTCCTTAATAAGGAAAGAAGGGACAAGAGAACAAAAATTTCCATCATCGACGTTGGTCTGTTTGCCAAAAACAGTTGATAAAAATCGATACATTAAACCTACTCCCGTTGTATTCGGGGTAAGGTTAGATGATTGGCAACAGGAGGTTCGTGGGTTCGAAATTTGATTCCATTAACAAACGTGGACGAAGAAGACGGTGCAGATTAAAACAATTCTGACCACAAAGATCTTGAAGTTGACTTGGCATGAACGTTTGGACATTGGGATCTCAACTCATGAGTTGCCACATCAATTGACCTTAGTTTAAAAAGATGAATTGTGCTCGTATATATCCCTTGGGGATGGATCTTCAATTTCCTGTTGAATTGCTCAATAGGACGTAAAATCAACTACTTACGTTCAAATAAATCTGGGAAATGCACAGAACTTTACTGTTCTTGTGTTTCATTGAATTGAAGAGAAAAAAGGAATCCATTATTCTGGTAAATAAATAGCTATCTGAATTAATGTCACACAGGAACAACGGAACAACAGACCGAGCTATTTGCGGATATCTGGGATCAATCTCAAAGAGGAAGGGTCGAGGACAACTCGTAATTTTGAACCACGGTCATATATATTTATATATTTTTTTTTATATTTCTAATGGCAAGAGAAAATGACAATATCTTACAAAACGATTACAAGAATACAAAACAGTAAGAGAAAAAAGTCAGTATCTCATCAGCAAGGCTCTAGCACTCCAGTAGCGTCTCACCTCGGAGACCCCACACAGAGCTGGACATCTTTGGATATGGGACCTGTCCATAATTTCATCCTTTTTGCAGAGTGGGCATTTAGGACTGTCATAAACGCCAATGCGGTGTAGGTGGTCGGTCATATATATATATACCTTAGTTTTTTACCTTACCTGTATACCTTATACCTGAGTAAATTATATACCTTAGTTACCAGTGGTCACACGTGACACCACGAACAGATTTGCGTGCTGGCCAAGCAGTGGTTAATTTGAAATATGTCAAAACGGCAGCTTCTCATAACAACTTGAATCACAAGATGCATGACGTGGATGCACGGGTATTTTTGGGGATTATATAATAGAATAGAAACGTACGAACTGCGCCTCATACTATAATTCAGTGATGGTGAACCTGTGACATGTGTGTCAAAGGTGACACCCCAAGGAATTTTAGGTGATACGTATCGTTTACTTAACTTAAAATTTTAAACAAGTTTCAGAGACTAAAACTTTTAAGTACTTTTCGGCGATTTAAAAAAAGCACCTCGGTGATTTTTACAAAGAGCTCATAGAGAAAAATAATGTGAATCTCGTGGAGATTGTAAGGACAGGTGGGCAAAAATATTTTTTGGGGAGGACGTGTTGCCTCATAATGCGGTGCGTCGTATACTACCTTAGGAATAAATGTGGCGTGCACTGGGCAATACAATGCACTTTTTGTGTAAAAAATATGCTTGTACTGTTTCTCCTATTGAGAACTAAGATTGGTAAACGAATTGTATCCAATATAATCCTTAACTTTATTGTATACACTTAAACACGAAAAATGACAATTAGCTACAGACAGAAATAATAGAAATACTAACATACATATAACACAAGTAAATAATACATAAGGATTTGGATCAACCATGAGAATTTATATCTAAATAATAAGCGCATTTTGACTAGTTAGAATTCTGCTCAACAATTATAATGACTGGATTTTGATTTGCGGCTTTAAAAAAAGGGTGGCTAGTTAACAGCGCGATTTCTTTTCTAAATACAAGACTTTTTATTCGGCGTCGTCCGTTTCTGCTTCCTTCTCTCGATTTCATTTACTATCCTGACTCGAACTAAATTTTCATTGGTTGATCGTTCACATTCAAATACACTAGCGCAAGCTCTGTCGGGCAGAAGTAAAGACACCTTTGAGATAGGTCGCCTCACCTCTCCCGACCAAGTCTTGAGATTGACCACGCGGACGTGGCCATCTTCTCCATGAAAGTTTTTGAACACACGCCCCAAATGCCATTTTAAAGGTGGTAAAGAGATCTTGTGAATTATCACAAGACCTCCAACCCTTAGGCCACTACAAGGAGTACTCCATGTTTTCGGTCTCTGTTGAAGTTGATTTAGACAGTCACGAGACCAGCAAACCCTAAATTGGGATATCATTTTTTGAATGATTTTCCACCGTTGACTCAGCGTAAAAATAATATGACTGGCGGACTCTGGAATGTCTTGCAGTTGAGCCTATCAAGAAATGTCCCGGAGTTAGTGCTGCTAAGTCCGATGGATCCGAGGACATAGGAACTAGAGGTCTAGAGTTCAATATAGCCTCTATTTAATAGGGAAACTTTGTCAGTTCCTCAAAGTTCAAAACTGCAGATTCACAGACTCTTACTAATAGCGTTTTTGTAAATTTTACAGCAGATTCCCATATACCTCTAAAGTTTGGAGAACATTGAGCAATGAAACGCCACTTAATGGATTGCGATGAAGCAAAATGTTAAACCTTTTCAGTGTTCAGAAGACTGGAAAGATTTTTAAGTTTGTTAGCTATACCTACAAAGTTTTCCCTTTATCTGAGAACACTTCGGATGGAAGTCCCCTTCGGCTTACAAATCTTCTGAGGCATGCTAAAAGAGTTTGAGTCGATAGATCAGAAACAAAGTTCAAGTGAACGGCCTTTGTGCACATACAGATAATTACACAAATATAAGATTTGATTTTAACTCTGCTTCTAGGTAGGTTAGGTTTTGTAAGAAGATTAGAAGGTGGAGAAAAGATCCAACTCAATACAATTTGCGAATCAGTCCACAAATGAATTTCTTTGATTTCCAGCGGCAGTGACTCTATCACTATCATTGTTAGCTGAGACAGTAATAAAGGAGCTGAGAGTTCGAGTCTGGGAGGTATCACAGGTGACAATGGTCCAACCTTTGTTTTTGCAGCAAAAAGATGGACTTCGTTGCCAGCAGGGTTGAGCTTCAAGACATATACGACATATTCATAAGCCTTTCGAGGAGCATCAAAAAGCCCATGGATTTGGAATTGACTTTCAGTGTTAGAATCATCAGTGTCTACATATCGAGGGAGTTTGATTCCTTTCAAGAGTTCCATTTGCGACTCGAATTCTCTTCACAATGTCAGAATTTGATCGGGTATAATATCGTTCCATGATTGTCCATCCTTCCATAGCTCTTGGAACATCATCTTCAGGACAGTTGTAATTGGTGTCAACAGTCCTAAAGGATTGAACGTTGTTGCTATAACATAGCAGATCGCGTTTAGTTGCGACTTCAGATGGTTTGCTGATTTTCTGTTGAAAAGTGTCATCAGTTGAGTTCCAAACCAAACCCAACAGCTTTATTGTCTGGTCTTCTTGGATTATGATGTCTGTTTTCTTGTATTTTTTATCCTCTGGCAATACTGTAATGGCATCTGAGATGTTGGAAGTCCACTTTCTCAAGGAAAATCCTCCATCCTGCATGACTTAAATCAATTCTACTATCACATTTTTGGCATCTTTTATGAACTGGGAACCGCAGAGAAGATCATCTCCATATAGAAGTTCTCAACTATCACTTTGAATACTCGAGGATGCTCGAGTTTATCGTCTTGTAATCTCAATCAATCAATTGTATTGCCAATCTCTGCAAAGTTCTTATTGCCAAATAAAGACCGCAGGTGTCCTGTATGTGTCAGTAAGCAACCTGTATATTGAGATTGGTTGCGTTTCTTTGAACCTCCAACGAATTCTCTGAAAATCTGTGTGTCTAGGATTTACAAATATTTGTCTGAACATCTTTTCAATGTCAGCAGAGAATACTACATGATACGTTCGGAATTTCACCAGGATTTTGAAAGTTCTGGAAGCAGCTTAGGTTCAATTTCAAGGAAGACTTTTAAGAAATGCCCGTTTGAATCTTCAGAAGAAGCGTCAAAGACAACCCGTAACTTGGTTGTTGTACTGTCTTTCCTCAGTACTCCATGATGAGGTAAGTAGAAGCTAGAAGTATTTTCATCTGAGGCGGGAACCAACTCCATACGATTTAGTGAGATGTATCTTCCATAAACTGGCTATACTAAGATTTGAATTGTGAATGTTTCCTGAACTTTGATTCTAAATACTGGAATCGCTTCAAAGCTTGGGATTTTGAATCACCTATCTTGTTCTATCTACAGGATACCTCCCATTCGTGTTCGATTGATACTATACCTAACAATAGATTTCACTTTTTAGCAATTCAAAAGAATTCCATCGTTGGTAGACACTAGAATGGTTCCATTGTTTTCTACTATTGTTCAAGTAACTGTTATGGAATTGATTGTTTCGATTACTTCCTTTCTTTTAGGCATTATCTCGTGGATAAACGATATTTTAATTGTTGTAGAACAACACATCAAGGAATGTTTTCTTCTGGTCGTTCTGAATGACAGCGTATATCGCCGCCACAACCAGGAACCGAACTTTGAGCACGAATGCAAACGTAGTTGTAGATAATGTTCATGATAAAAGATTTCGTGATTTTGTTTCAGTATAAAATTTTTCTAAATGCACCTATTAGATAGAACTCTTCTTTTAACTATTTTCGAAGCAAACCCTATTGCTTTCGAATCTTCCTCGCTTCTTTTTCGGTATTTTCCTATCAAACGTTTTCCAACGGCCATACTATGGTTAACATACCAGTTCTCGTTCAATCACCGAAGTTAGCACCTTCGAGCGTGGTCAGTATTTGAAAGGGTTACCACCTGGGATGCCCCGTGCTGTTGGCACACCCTTATTTTTGTATTTTTATATGGAAGAAATAATAGTGTTTATCGTAATAATAGTATCTCGTGTTATAAAGATATAAATCTATAAAAAAATATAAAACTAAAAGAAAAAATGTAAAGGGTAGAGCAATATAGATAAATGGAACTTTGTTTAATTGAAGTGAGCATGAATGGGACGTGTTTGTAGTAAAATATTCTGCATTTGATAATACAGCCATGAATTATAGGCTAACACAGCCATGAATATGTGCTTTTGCTGTGCACAAGAATACGGCAGTGGTAAATTCAAATGGCCACCTCCTAAAGGGTGCATAAATCAATTACAGAACATTCAAGTTGAAACTTGATTATCATAAAGTCCCATGTTCAGTATTCGGGCACCCAATCAGCGCACCCGTCGAACACAGAAGGACAGGAAACAATGCACATATCTAACATGTGTCGTGGTATTGTTAATTAAAATTACTGTGTTCTATGGAAAAAACAATCTCTCTTTTGTAAAATCAGTTTAAATATAGTGTGGCTCGATGAATAAAAGGAAAATATTCCATTGTTGTCGGTTGCTCCCATTCTTGTTCGATAAATACTGACCTAACAACAGATTTCACTCTTATGCAATTCAAAAGATTTCCATTCTTGGCAGACTCGAGAATAAATCCATTGTTTTCCATTATTGTTCATACACATGTGTTATCGAATTGACTGATCGATATCCTTTTCTTCTTTTTCCCATTGTCAGCAGGACTCAACGATTCCTTACTTGTTGCAGAACAATCGCTTTTTACAACATTCAGGGGTTGGCCACTTTTGTTTACCTTTTGTGGATGCTTGTGCAATGGGAAATCCTCATTTTGTTAGCTGCATCCGACTGAATATAAAAGGGGCTACTTTTTACTACCAACTCGTGACACTCATGCTTACTTCAAATAAAAAACATTCCATTTATCCCTTTTTCCTTCCCATTTACTTTCTGTTATATATATATTTTTCAGACAATGCATACCCGAAATGTGGAAAAACACACTTATTTCTTCCAAAACAATTACAAAAATTAAGAGGCTACAACAACATGCGTTGTTTCCAGATGAGGTGGTATCACTCTCAAGTACTGATCATGCTCGAAGATGCTTAACTTCGGTGATAGAAATAGAACCGGTGTGTTCACCATGTTATGGCCGTTGACAGACGTTTGACAGGAAATACCAAATTTAAAACGAGGAAGATTTAAAAGCATCTGGGTTTGCATCGAAAATCATTAAAAGTAGACACCTAGGATTTTAGAAAAGTTCAATATTCAAACAGAATCACGAAATCTTATTGTGTTATCTTATTATACTTAACCACAACAACAACATGCTAAATCGAGCTCCGAGTTCAATTCCTGGTCTAGGTGGTGATGCATGTTCTCAATCAGAAAGACAAAAAGAACACTTACCTTGATTTGTTGATCTATAACAATTTAAAGTATCGTTTAGTCTTCGAGACAATGCTCGAAAGAAAAAAAACATATGAAACAGTCTATTCGATAACAGTTGAGTGAACAATAATGGAAGACAATGGAACATTCTTGTGTCTAGAAACAATGGAATTCCTTTGAATTGCAAGAGAATGAAATCTATTGTTAGATATAGTATCATAAGAAGAAGAATGGAAGCCAACCGACATTAAACATTTTTTTTCTGATTCTTTCTCACTGAACAATATTTTTTAACTGATTTTACAAATTATGGAATGTTTTTTTCCATAGATCACAGTGTTGAAACCGTCATTTCTATAAACAAACACCCGAAGTATGTTGGATTTGTTCGTAGTTCTCTTTTCTGGTTGCATACGACGATTTTGCGTAACAAAGAGCCGAGTATCTTTCTGACGACAAGTTTTAAGTAGATGTAGTGAATCGCTCCTTTCACTATTCAGGGGGTGGCCACTTTTGTTTACCTTTTGCGGATGCTTGTGCAATGGCAAATCCTCATTTTGTTAGCTGCATCCGACTGAATATAAAAGGGGCGACTTT
This sequence comes from Metellina segmentata, assembly GCA_947359465.1. Lineage (NCBI taxonomy): Eukaryota > Metazoa > Arthropoda > Arachnida > Araneae > Tetragnathidae > Metellina > Metellina segmentata. The sequence continues at coordinate 100,920,136 of OX375883.1, forward strand.
TTACTACCAACTCGTAACACTCATGCTTACTTCAAATAAAAAACATTCCATTTATCCCTTTTTCCTTCACATTTACTTTCAGTTATATATTTTTTTCTGAGAATACTTTACCCGAAATGTCGAAAAACACACTTATTTCTTCCAAAATAATTACAAAAATTAAGAGGCTGCAACAACATGCGTTGTTCTCAGGTGGTATCACTCTCAAGTATTGACCATGCTCGAAGGTGCTTAACTTCGGTGATCGAACGAGAACCGGTGTGTTCACCATGCTATGGGCGTTCGAAGACGTTTGACAGGAAATATCAAATGAGAAACGAGGAAGATTTCAAAGCATTTGGGTTTGCATCAAAAATTATTAAAAGTAGTCTACCGAACAGATGGACTTAAAAAAGTTTTGTATTTAAACAGAATAACGAAATATTATTATTTTATAAAAAACTTAAACCAACAACTACGTGTGACAACGAGCTCCGAGTTCAATTCCTGGTCGTGGCGGGATTAAACGTTGTCAATCAGAACGACAAAAATAAAACTTACCTTTATTTTTTTTTATCTATTACAATTAAAATATCGTTGAGTCTTCGAGACAATGCTCGAAAGAAAAAAAAGTATATGAAACAGTCAATTAGATAACAGTTGAGGGAACAATAATGGAAAACAATGGAACCTTTCTAGTTGCTACCAACAATGGAATTCTTTTGAATTGCAAAAGATTAAATTCTATCGTTAGATATAGTATCAATCAAACAAAAATGGGAACAATCGTCAATAATACAAACATTTCTTAGTCTGCATCAATCAACAATATCTTTGAACTGATTTTACAAAAGAGAGATTGTTGTTTCTTTCGAAATGAGTTCAGAAACATTCATTTCAATAAACAATAACCCGACGTATGTTAGATTTGTTTATTGTTTTCTCTTCAGGTTGCATTCGAATGCTAAGCCAACCCTGAAGCCCAAAACTGCACTAGCATCTTTTTGATAGTCAAGTTTAAATAGATGTACTCGAACAAGAATGGGAGCAACCGACAGCAATGGAATCTTTTCTTATTCTCCATCATTCAAGAATAACTTTGAACACATTTTACGAATTTTTCCATTGAACATAGTGTTGAAACAGTCATTTCTATAAACTATAACCCGACGAATGGTAGCTTTGTTTATAGTTCTTTTTTCTCGTTGCATTCGAAGGGAAGGGTGCGCTGAACGAGCAGCCGAAAACAGCCCGGGCATTTTTGACAGTCAAGTTTTGAAAAGATATATGAAATCGCTCTTTACACCATTCATTGGGTTGCCACTTTACCATTCGCGGTTCGTTTACCATTGGCGGATGTTCGTGCAAGGGCAAAACCCCATTTTGTTGGCAGCTTCCGCCTGAATATATAGAGGGAACTTTTTATTACCAGCTTTTCCCATTCACGCTCACTTTATTTCAACAACATTCAGATTCATCCATTTTTCCTTCTCCTTTACTTTCACTTATATTTTTTTTTGCAGAGATTCATCTGTGGTATAACCCGAAATGTTGAAAAAAACATTTATTTCTTCCAAAGAAAATTTAATATTTAGAGGAGGCAACAGCAGGCGGTGTTCCCTGGTGGTCACCCTTCCAAGTACTGACCACGCCCGAAGGTGCTTAATTTCGGGATCGGTCATTTCTGTCATACCTGACGATTACACCTTTCTCGAATTCACATAACTCTGCACTTCGTGGTATCTTGCATGCGACTAATGCCACTGTTGTTTCTTACAGGATATTTAACAGTGGAGGATGTGACGTATATCAGGACCTAAGATATCGTCATTTGCATGAATGTCCATAAACGTATTGGTAGATAGTGAATAATGAAAAAACAGCTTGTTTTCATACGCTCTACTTACCACTTGTATTGTTTGATGAAAATTACAACTCAATGTCAAACAAAAATGTATCATATAGTTCACCGTCAAGAAAATATTTCCTGGACAGACAGACAAAGTTAGGTAGTTGCATCATCATTGCACTGGAATGACACAGCGGGCTATTGGCGACGATCCTATTTTAGTTCCGAATGAAAAGATTAAAACACCACTATCAGATGAAAAGGTCAACACCGAAACTGATACCCTACTCTCCAGATATTCCATACCACAGCAACAAGATTTCATTTGACGCCATCCATGACAGTTTTAACATGCACCAACTTACACGCACACATCGGTCTTTGGTCAAATTTTGGACTCGAAATTCTACCAGCCGTAAAGGAACCAGAAGTAATAGCAACTCCGGATATAGCAAGAGGTCGAAGACGAATGCCTGAATCCCAAAGCTCAGTTAGGACTATGCTTCATTTTGATTTTTATAGGATATCAAAATAGGATTGAATGGGTAAAATTTTCTGAGCTTGAGAGTGAAAACCTAGTAGGTTGTTGTCTTTCTTCGGTAGAAATCCCTTCAAATTTTTATTGTTCCAAAAGTGTGCAGAAATGTAAAAAGCCTTGGTGATTCAATGATAATACCATCTGTATCCGTGCAAAGTGGAAAGCTCAATCCACGAAAACACCACAAATCACAGTTTCCGAACACACACACCAAAGAGAAAATGTTTACAAGGGAATTTTCAAACTTGAACAAAAGAGAACGATCGGGAAGTGGACAAAGCCCTTTTTTAACTTAGCACAGTGCAGAGAAACCGTTAAAAAATACCCACAGCCGTCAAACACGACGAAATCAAAAGCAGATATTTTGTATAGTATATTGAAGGGAAAGAATCGCACGGAAAATTCAGCGGCAAAATGTTATACATGCGGCCAGAGTGGTAAAGGTTTTAAAGAAAGTCGCCAACTTACCCGACATTAAGGACTCCACTCTGAGAAGAAGTTACATGAGTGCAAAATTTATTTGTAGCAAAGGGTTTTGAAAAAACTTCGATTTAGAAAGGCACATGCAAGTGCAAAGTGTCGAGAAGCCGATTGAGTGCAAAGTGTGAAAAAAGCATTTGCACGGAATTGCAGCTCTTGACAGGACAGATACGCATCCAGTCAGGTGAGAAACCTTTTACTTGTGAAATTTGTAACAGGGGTTTCTTGAACCTTAGGAACTTGCGTAGACACAGACGAACACACTCTGAAGAGAAGCCGTATGAGTGTGAAGTATGCATCAAAAGGTTCTCACAAGTTTACATCTTACGAAAACATAGTCGTGTACTCAGTGGTGAGAAACATTATGAGTGTGAAGTCTGCAAGAAAACATTCTCGATTATGAGTAATTTGACAAGGCACAAACGGGTCCATTTTGGTGAGAAACCTTTTGATTATGAAATTTGCAGCAGAGACTTTTCAGATAGTTGAAATTAACGATTACACAGACGTACACGTACTGTAGCAAAATGGTATATGTGTGAAGTGTATATAGACACTTGTTTGAAATTTATATATACAGTGAATTATAGTCTTGGACAGTAGATGCCAATATTTAGTTACCTTTTTGTACCAAACAACATTTTTTGATTAAAGCGTTTGAAATGTTTTTAAAGTGTTATTTATTCTTCAATACTTTTAGTTCTTGTTCTCCATATCTCAAAGACATTAAAAATTTATCTTCCTCATTTCCATTTTCTGATTGTTTGTAAGCGAAGGTCCGAAAGGCACTCATCCCTATAAGCCTTACTTAAAATTTGAAAATTCGTCGTTTTTATAGTTACCCTAAAAAAAGTGAAAAAGTGTAATCTTCTATGATACTTGATAATATGCAGTGGATACACAAGTTAGTTTTCCTTAAAGGATGCTTACCAAAAATCTTTAGCGACTGTTCTATATAATTCTATAAATTTTGCTCATGTACTACAAAACAACATTGATAGATTACATTGTAGCTCGCTAAATCCGTCGTGACCTGAAATATCCTTAAGCTGGGGTGATTGAGTATTCGGTGGTTCGGGTCCCAGCTCCAGCGTGACCTCGTCAGATTACAGTGGTTAAAAATTACCTCTTATTTTCCTCCGATATTTCCCTTCTAAATAAACTAGGACCGTTGACAATTGCGAGTTGTTTACTGCAGATGAGAGTTTCATTAAATACCTAGCAAAAGATGACAACATCTTGTAATTCTGTACAGCGGTTTGATGACTAGGAAGTATAACGGGTAAGCAAATGGAAGGTGACGAGTTCGAATCCAACCATTCACCGTTGTGTAGATGGGGTCTGGTAGGCGTGGTTTGGATAGTGGGGTGGCTCCTCATTTGTGATATCGTCATCTGTCCGTGGTTGAAATTTACATGGTTCTCTTGTCGGACCTTTACCTTCAGTTCTGATCCCAGAACGTCGCCAATAGCCCGAGGTCAGCTCCAGTGCGATTCTAATTAAAATACAAACAGCTGCTTTGATTTATTTTTAATAAAAATACACTCATCGCCATAAAAATTTGCGCACCAAAAAATAACTGTGGGATCGTAATGAAACTTGGCATGAAGGTACATGTCGGCCAGATATGCAAATGATTAGAAATGCAGCCTGGTTGCGCAATGCGTAATGCCAATAGAGGGCGTTGAACGTTCTCTTTGGAGTATAAAACAGGTAAGCAGAGCTTGTTTGAGTGTACTTAATCTTTTGCAAAGGAAACGCTGAGGTAGACATGCCGTTACGCCGCCATCGAAGACAATATGAGCAGCTGTCAGAGTTAAGAGGGGAAAAATCATCGGGATGATGGAAGCTGGGTGGTTAGCTCGACGAGTAGCTCCTCAAGTATGCCGTTCTGATTTTACTGTGAGGAGGTGTTGGGACCTGTAGACGGAAGATACTTCATTTACACGTCGACCAGGATCAGGATGCCCTCGACTGGCCAGTCATCGAGAAGACCGTCCCATCATACGGAACGCTTGCGTAGAGCCATTTGCCTCATTGGCCGCTATCCAGACACAAACAGCACCTTCACTACGGGCCCATGTGTCTTCCCGAACCATCGCAAGGCACCTGGATGAAGGACAACTGGTATCGCGGCGCCCAGTACGTGTGTTGCCAATGACATCCACCCACCGACGCTTCCGTTTGGAGTGGTGTTGCGCACGACGGGATCTGCAACGGAATGGATCCATGTCGTCTTCAGCGACGAATCTAGATTCAAATTGAGCAGTGATGACAATCGTGTTCGTGTGTGAAGGCCCCGTGGTGAACGCCTCAATCCTGCCTTTGCTTTACAGCGACACACCGCTCCCACAGCTGATGTGATGGTATGGGGTGCCATTGCTTACGATACACGGTCACCCCTAATATTGATCCAGGGCACAATGACAGCCCAGCGGTATATCCATGACATCCTTCAGCCACATGTGATGCCACTCATGGCAGTGCTCCCAGGAACGATTTTTCAACCAGACAATGCTCGGACACACACAGCAAGGTTGTCATAAGACTGCCTCCGCCACATTACCACCCTTCCCTGTTCTGCTCGATCCCCAGATTTGTCACCAATCGAGCATATCTGCGATAATTTGGGACGCCAACTTGGACACCCTACGAGTTGGGTACTAGAGGTTACGAACTAAAGACGCGTTTACAGCAATTGTGGAACGAAATGTCTCTGGTCATCATACGGAACTTGTATGCCTCAATGCCCGCTCGTCTCAATTGTGCATTCGCGCTAGAGGGGGTCCAACAGAGTACTAAAACTTCCGTTCATTTGTACTTTTTTCTGCAATAAATGATCCTTTACCTTTGATTTTCTAATCACTTATATCAAAGTAGTACTTACATGTGTAAAATTTCTTTCCTTTTGACGACTTTTTCTTGGTGCGCAAACTTTTATGGCATTGAGTGTATACTGTGTTTGAACAGACGAATTTACTCTTACGTTTACGTGGTGTTGTCCTCGAATCTTTCCATAAAGTGATTGATCCCAGACCGTCGTCAATAGTCTGTTGTCTTGCTCTTGTACGACGTTAGTTAAGAATTACCAATTATTACTCTTATGTTTAAGCCTTCTTTGCATGATTTTTTCTTTATTGGTGAAATAAATCAAGGTGATATAGTTCATGTTCAAAATTAAAGGAAAAATGATCAAACAAATCTTAGTATATATTTATAGTATAAATTTAGCAAAACACAATATGATGGTATCATGTGGTATTTTTTAAATTAAACGCAAATTTTTTCAGAAATTGCTCTAAAAATAACAGAAACACATGTTACAAACCTTTCTTCCATTCATTTTCACTTTTTTAGCACAATAGAAACTCAAATATAATAAAACAAAATTAAAAACGAAATCCTACGTTTATTGCAACTACAACAAACAGCGGAATGACAACTTCAAGCTCGTTTTACTGATAGTGACACTTGCTTATTTTTGACAGCTATGTTTTTTTTTATGCAATGGATATTAAAAAGGTATCCAGACACGATCAACTTAAAGTGAACTTGTTCTTTTATATAATTTTTGGGCATTCAATGTTATGATGGAAATTTATACCATTATGCAAAGAAGGGTTAATGTCGTTGAAAGGAGACTCTCTTTGTATAGTTTTGTGATGTCAATAGCGTAGTTTATGGAAGCATTCTATTTAATTACACGGGTCCGTCATGTCCCAGTGGGTATATCTAGCAACCTTCGAGTTGTAGACGGCGCAGGTTCCTTTCCTCCCTAGGTGTATTCTCTCCTCTATGTCAGAAAAACTTTCTTTGTGTATAATTTGTCTGTTTTGTTAATATTTAAAAGGTGGCAAAATGTCGTTCGTCTTTTTTTTTCAGTTTACGAGAAAGCAAAGTTGGGAAAATTGTAATAAATCTAAAACCACAGAACCACATGTTAAATCTTGAATCTTAACATTGCTCTCACTGAAAATTAAAAAAGTGACTTATAACATTTTGACATCTGAGCACAGATATGAGGCCACGACAGATATAATGTGCAGCGACCTCCTTTGTACACGACGGCGTTGGGTTGGATTCAAAGTAATGATCTTCCGGTTGGTTATCCGATACCTTTCCAACCGGGCTACCTCGGCCCAGAAATCACTTGAATTCGGTCACTGAGTTCTTTCGTTCTGAAAAATAGTTTTTCGATTTCTGTACAAAAATGTAATAATTTCTAGTCCTATAATTTAAGTTATATCTAATTGTAGACTTAGATTTCAATTCGAAAAATTAGCAAAATAGATCTAGAGCATGTGCAAGCAACGACATCCTTTCACGATTCGAATTCACTAACATCCGTAGAAAACAAGACCAAAGCAGTTCGAGCAAACAGTGAGTGGAATTCCTGCCTGGAAAAAGGACGGAAGGGACAAGAGAACTGAAAGTCCCAGCATCGACGTTGGTCTGTTGGCCTAAAACAGTTGATAAAAATCGACTCATTGAACCTACTCCGTTGTATTCGAACAAAGTTAGTGAATTAGCAACAGGAGATTCGTGGATTTGAAACTTATTTCCATTAAAAGACGTGGACGTGGAGGACGGTGCAGATTGAATCACTCCCTACCTCTACTATCCTCAAGTTGACAAGTGGTGTGTCATTCCATGTGTTGCCACATCAACTGACCAAAGCTAAAAAAGACCAAGTGTGCTTGTATATATATATCCCTTGAAGATGGATCTTCAATACCCTGTTGAATTGATCATCGATATCCTGTTGAATTGATCATCAATATCCTGTTGAATTGATCATCAATATCCTGTTGAATTGATCATCGATATCCTGTTGAATTGATCATCGATATCCTGTTGAATTGATCATCGATATCCTGTTGAATTGTTCATCGATATCCTGTTGAATTGATCATCAATATCCTGTTGAATTGTTCATCGATATCCTGTTGAATTGATCATCAATATACTGTTGAATTGATTATCAATATCGCAGATGTAACAAATGACTTCAAAATCAGATCCGTTGAACAGTGTGGCAAGAGGGGACAATCTCTCCGAAAATTCTGTGACAAATTGTTTTACATGCGAAAAGTGTGGAATGCGGTTTAAGGAAAAACGACAATTACCCAAACACCAATGAGTTTACTCTGAAATGTTCATTTTGAACCATGGTTAGATTACGAGATCACACCTGAGCTAGAACTTAAATCTCCAAACTGCCACACCGCGCCAGAGAGAGGAAATTTGAGGCCTCAACAGATTTAACGTGCACCGGCATCTTTCGAAAAGTAAAGAAAACTCAACACTTATTTCCAAGTTATAATAACTCATGTGTTGATTCGTATTCTGCCGGAATTCAAAATTACGACAGGTCCTCGATTCTTTCCCTTTGGTATTGATCAGAGGCATTTGCCAATGGCCTGTTGAATGGCCTCCTGTGCGACGTTAATTGACATACCTACCTACTCTTCTAGATTGATACCGGAGAGTTGACAATAGCTTCTTATGTTGATCCAGTGCTACGTTAATCAAATACCTACTCATGTAAATGGAAAGAGGGTCAGATGACGAGGTGAATACCTGTAATGGTACCCCACTCTTTGAATTTCCAAACAACACCAACTTAAGAAGATTCGAGGTCACGACCGATTTAACATACACCAGCCCCCAAACAGGCAGACGAAAGTCTTGGGTTTTCAAAATCGAAATCCTCCGGTTTGTAAACCACCTACCTTTACCCGAGACCCAGACCCAGAAGAACGAAGTACACCCAAACAATTGCGCTGGAAAGTAGCACACGTAATAAAGATTAAAATTGAAATAAACTACGACCTCAACCGTTTGCTATAAAACGCTCCTCCTGACAAGGTGTCCCAAAATTTCAATTCGAACATAATTAACACTTCGGCTGATTCGAACTAAGGGTCAACCTAGCCCTGTCAGAAGAGATGGCTGCCAGCTCAATATCTGACCTGGTTAACAATTTGTAGATTGAAATTTAGTGATCTTAATTAACGGGCTATTAGCGACGGTAAATCCCGGAGAATAAATAAAAATATACATATGCAACACAAATATACATCAGAGATTTACACTGCAAGGGCCGAAATAGACCAGTTCAAAGAACAAGCTTATTAACAACCGTAGGGTTGGGAGTTCAAAACTAGGTTCTGTCGACCTCCGATGTGTACACCGAGGCTGGAGCGTGTTAAATCGGTCACGAGTGCAAATATCCTCACGTTGGCGTGAAGTGCAACTTTGGAGAGTTTCGACCCATCATAAATATCGTCCTCGTCTAGATCGGAAGGTTACTGGTTCGAATCCAGGTTAGTGCATTGATGCTTTAAGTGTATGGTGCACCAAACCAGACAGCAATGAAAGCTTGTCACAGGCTTGTACCAACCTTGTCACTGACAAGGATAGATTGTGTAACCTTGTGACAAGCTTGTGTAAAGGTTTGCTAGTCAACCAAAAAAAAAAAGGTTTTCTTTAAGATTTTCACAAGCTTGTTTTAAGCTTTTTTTATGTTTGTTGTACCCATGTGTCATGCTTTTCATACCGTTGTTTCATACTTTTCATACCCTTGTTTATTTATGCCTTATCTGTACATATTATTTAAAAACCAGGTACTCAATTTTTTTTATAAGCTCAAAATCGTAAAACTGAAGATAATCAAGAATTTTAATGTAACTGCCATTTTTATATTTACACCTAAAATTATCAAAAAATTAATCTCATTTTGTTGGAAATGGTAGAAACCTTTACTACTTACATTGCTTCATTTCATTTGTGTCACAAATATTTCAGATTAAAAAAAGTTTTTATTACAAGAGATTGGTTCTATCTTACATGAACATACACAAATCCATTCTTAAACACTTCTAGGAACAGTTAAATATTGACAGTATTTAATATTTAAATCTGATTTTTTAATTAAATTTCTGAAGCCCTATACACTGTATTTATAATATGTATAATTTTGTTAAATAAAAAGTTTAATAAGAGTTTTTGACATACCATGTTAATCAATATTTATTTTAAGTAAACAATCAGAATTTGTGACATGGTAAATCAATATTTATTTTACTGAAAATCATAGTTTGTTACATGGTTACGTCACCAAGGCTGTTCTGCAGCCTTTGGATGTCAAGGTGCCAGTCACTAAATTCCTTATCACAAAAGACACTTCCTGTGGACGGATGTGTATCGGGCTTAAAAATAGAACCCGCATCCTGTCACGCCAGATGCGTGCAAGGACACATGAAACAATACGCATCCGGCGATAGTATGTCAACAGGATGTCACGCATCTTGTGACTGGATTTTTGGATAGTATTTATACGACTACTGCTGCCCCTTAGAATCAATCAAACTCTCTCGGCTGACCGTTTTGGACCCAGCACAGCTTTTCCCTCTTCTGTCGAGAGGTCGACAAGGCCCCACCAGATGTAACAAGTATATATGTTACCGCTGATGCTCGAAAGCTGTTAATGTGCACATTATATAGCTAATCTGCAGATTAATTGATTTCCTTCTTTGACGAGCGGAATCAAGATTTTTCCTCATTTAACCAAGGTAATGTGCACATTAACGGCTTCTGTATCTCTTAAAGTTCAAAAGTTTGTTCGCTCATTTCCTTTCCCTACATCTTCCCTCTCTCACTCCACTTTGAATTTGGTTTCGCCTGTTTCTCTCATTTCCTTTCGCTACAAGTGATCGAGTGATATTTTTTGTTCACGTAATTTGTGGAGAAATTGATCCGAAAGAGGAAGGGTATGATAAGAATGTATTGTACAACATCTGTTAATAGGATACGGATAAGAAAATACAGCGTGATGGATCCAGGAAAGGTTTAGAAAAACAAGCAAAAATAATGTTAGCAGTTTCCAATGCAAAGCACCCAAATGTCCATGAAGGTGTCACATGAGAATTAAAGTACCCAAAGTAGACAGAGAAAAAACTGATGCCCGCTCGATTTTAGCTGTGGTTCTTACTAAAACAGAGGATAGATTTTATAAACTTGGTACTAAAACCGGTATTTTAAAACAATTGTATGCAAAATCTGAATTTAGTGTTTGCGAACAGAGATTTTTAACGAAAGAAGATGTCCCTGATGTAGAAATATCTTTACGTCAAACAGCAATAAAACAATCCCTTGGTACTGGGCCAAATCGAAATGTACCACAAATAGGCGTGCTGGTCGCAAAAATCAATTGCCATGTAATTCAAAGTGTCACCAATCTTTACATTGCACTAATAAGTAAGCATAATTTTATCATGTTTTACAAATTCATTTCCTTAATTGTAATAATCTTTTAAACCATTTGCTTCTTTCTATTAAAGTTTCATAGTTGATTGATGATTGATTCTATCAACTAATTTTTGATGATTGAATCTATCAACTAATTTGTTGGTTATTTGATTGTATTAACTTGATTCTTTACATATTGAAACGTAAATAAATAACATTATGTTAATTTTCCTTAGTTGTAACAATATTTTAAACCGTTTGCTTCTTTCTATTATAGTTTTTTAATTGATTGATGATTGATTCCAACAGCTAATTTATTGATTGTTTGATTACATTAACTTGATTCTTTAGAAATCGAAAAATAAATAAATATGTTAATTTAATCGTAACAAAAAAAATGTTGTTGTTGTTCCAGCAAATATCTTATTTTCACTTTAACGAGTGCGTTGTAGGTAATGTGTAGATTATCTAGGTAATTTCCAGATCACAAAGGTAATTTGAAAAATGAACAATTTTCGGTTCTTAAATGGATCACACTAGTTAATCTGCACATAACCTAGATAATCTGTAAAACAACTGATTGCTACACTTTAGCAGTAACGTATATAAGATCGCTCTCACCATCATGCGCCATTGATCGAGATTCAAGCTTCGAGGCTGCGAATTCGGAACAGAAAAGTATCCAAGCGCAAAGGCGTGCATTGATTATTTTAAGGAGGGTGGAAAAAAGTAAGCACCAGTGGCAATGAGATGTGATCCGATCCATTATGCGTTACTATCACAAGTTCTTGATGAGATTCGAGAGACTGGATAGAGACGTCGTAAAGACTTTTTTATAGGACTTCAACGAGCACACTTGGGGGTAAAGTGCATTTGTAATGTAAAGAACTTGTAATTGTGTGTGTAAAAAAATGTTTCTAGTGTTTGATGACAATAATACACTATCCACCAATAAGTATTGGACTCCTTTGATAGAAAGGGAAAACAATTTGTGTTCGTATTCAATTGCTGGTAGA